>JAFIDM010000001.1:153645595-153662611 GCA_023159025.1 Thereuonema tuberculata | reverse complement strand
ATATCGTCGAATATAAAAAGGAGATTTTAAAGATGTTTCTGTATATTAAAATTGCAGAAAATAAGTAATTTATTGTTTCAGAAAACTGAAACCTAATAAAGCGGAATATCGTTAACGTTGATTCGATTTAAATTAACTGAAGCTTGTAGTGAAGTTGTTTTGATCGCCATCAGATTGTCTTCTCTTCAGCTTCTCTTTAGTATTGGGTTGTTTCATAATTATTGGCCGATTCTGACAATTTAAAAACCAGCAGAAACAGACAAAGAAGTACATTTTATTCCGAAAAATATCTGCCCTCAACAGCAATACTGTGCCCAGTGTGTTTTCAGTGCAAAAATGCCACAATGGCAGAAGCTGGCATCACAGTGGTCTTAAGAAATCGCTAACGGCATCAATCACAGTATCTTGGTTAACGAACCGTTTGCCTCTGAAGAAGTTGTCCAAATGGCGAAACAGGTGAAAATCTGAGGGGACCAAGTCTGGTGAATATGGAGGCTGAGGTAGAACCTCGTATCCCACGGCGTTGTTTTTTCCTATGCTTCCAAGAGACATATGTGGTCGTTCTCCATCATGCAGGAGTATGGGACCCAAACGATGGTGGTTTGTTGCGTAATTTGTGGTGACATTTGTGCAGCTGTCATCAGTATTCGGCAGTTGTGATTGTTTGTCCAGGCAGCCAAAACTCATTTTGCAACAGTCTTGGCAGTCCACCAACTAGAGATCAGAAGCTTCTGGGTTTGGACTTTTGTTTCGATGGTTCCTCTTTACTGAGCCACTGCGCTGTTCGCTTTCTGCTGTTGAAAAATGGATGCTTTATGAACATCATCAACCGTAAGGATCCGATGCAGAAAGGGAGTGCTAACCTCATGTGTTTGGATGGCAACGCATGTTTCCAGAAGTTGTATCTGCTTCTGTTCGGTGAGTTCGTGTGGAATCCAGGTATCCAGTTTTTTAACCTTGTCCATAGCTGTCAGGTGTCTGGAAACTGTCGCTGGTGAAGTTCGGCACTGAGCTGAACGTTGGTTTTTTTCTTCCACTTTCTGCCTTAACTGTACCGTGTCACACAACCTGACGACCGGCTTCTGATTTATGGTCGATGTCAACATCACCGGTACGGAACTTTGAAAACAGTTTACGGACAGTTCTGTCACTCGTCGTACCGACAGCCCACGCTTTATTGACATTGGCAACTGTTTCGGACACATTACGTTCAAGTTTGAATTCGTGCAAAATCACTAAACTCACATTGCGTTGCTCCATGACGTCACAAACTGCTTTGATCTCACAAGTAACTTTTTCAACATGTGACTGAAAAAATTCACTTACAGGGGCGTTTGATAGTTCCTACTATGATGCGTCGTTTTTAACTGGCTCTGCAAGTTAATCTTGCCGGAATCGGCCAATAATTATGAAACAACCCAATAAAATTGTTGGTAATTATATTTGATTCAGAAGATCCTTCAGATGGTTCTTTATTTGCCTCCTGAAATTTAGTGAATGATTCTTGGAATAAATCAAACATCAACCCAAGATATTGTGTCGAGAGAATTTTTTACATTGGTTTAATTATATTGACAATGTTGCAGTCTTTCTTTTTCTAGTTGATCATTGATATTCCTTAGTATAATTTAGGAAATTTTACTTTTTTTTTCAATTCAGAAGATTCAGTAATTTCAATTTTAAAGACCCCAATAAATATCTGATAGTTATTCCATTGGATTACCTCAAAGATTTCAAATTGGGAGATAGTTTCCAATTTTTGGGGTTAACTAGATAAGATACCTCTGGCAATCCTAGGATATAAATCGTAGACAAATTGTAATTCTGAATACGAATTTGATTGCTTTATCGTTTCAGATCCTCAGAAGAGACTGTATGGCTCCTTTGGGTATTTGGCTGAGGCAGCGTTGATGTTCTTCACCATTAAGTTCGCTGTGAGAATCCTCGGATGCTTCCCAACCTGTCCTCCACCTGAACCGTCCTCGTGTTCCTGTCCACCTCCTAAGCCACTGTTTAACTGGAAATGCAAATAATTGGTTCCTGTAGATCACAGGCAACACAAACTTTAAGTTTTGATTAATTTATGGCAATTTACCTTTTGTGTAAATTTCCAAAAGCAGAGGTTTTTTTTTTTTTTTTTTTTTCCTTTCTTAATTTTAAACTAAATTAACTTCAGGAAAATTTTAATATAAGAATTTTTTAGTATAAATTCTGCCCATTTGTATTCCTGAAGTAAATGGGAAACATTAAATTTTAGAAATAGATATTAGGTTTCATTGAACAATAGAAAGTTTAAAAGTAAAATGCTATAAAATACACCCTGCTAGAAAGAAACAAAAGACAACCGTTTTTTTTATTTGTGTGGTTCTGTTTTCCATGATAAAAAATAAGTGATTTTTTTTTTTTAAAGAAACAATTCTGAAGCATTTATAGCAATTAGTTAACTTAGGATTATTTAGCTTAGGTTTTTGAAAGAATGCAAACAGTTTTAATATAATCTGCTTACGAACATTGGATTGGAGAGTCAAAATAAAGAAGAATTAATACAATTCCTAGTAATTGTGTAATTAATAAGCAGCAACTATTTGAATAAAAATAAAAAAAATGAATATTTAGAGATATGCACATAAATATTTCAAATAAAATAATTAAAGCATTTGTTTTTCAAAAATAAAAAGAAATAAAACATTAAATTTACTTTGTTTCGTGGTTTCAGTATCAATCCTTTCACTTCAAATGGGAAGAGAACAAATAGATTCTTTTCTTATGTACGTTAGTATCAGTTACTATAGTTTCTAAAGGATATCATTGAAAGCTCAAGGAAATTAATGCCATCGGGTACCATTTTAATTCATTTCCATTTCATCAGTTAAAATTGCATCGAAGGAAAAAGAAAATATTAACTTTTTAATGTTCGAATGGGAAAGAGGACATTGACTGAATTAGAAGTTAAAATGGAAAAGTCCAGAGAAAAGAAGTTCGATTATCCTAATCATAGCACGTTCAAAAACCAAGTTCAAAATCGACGAATGTGAGGAGTTAATTCTTCTAGAAATGCTACCAGATGGACGTTCGATTGAAGTCGAAATCGGTCAACATTTAACCTTAGATTTAAGTAACTTACAGAATGATGTCGAAATCAACAAAAGATTAAGAAGTAGTCGATTAAGTATTTCAGTTCATTCATTCAAGAATGTTTTTAAATTTGAAATGTTTAGTCGTAATTGATAGTAGAATCCTCAGCAAATGAGCCATTACAAATTGACTAAAAAATTCAACTAATAGAATAATAGTGTACTTGGAACAGGTGTTTTCAAGAGAAGCAGTCTTACTGAAAAAATTGATTTCCGTCACAAGATAATAGTTTTTCTTGATACGAATATTAAAAAGGATGGATAGGATATATTATGAAATAACCATAAAATGAGAATAAATGTCTTCTTTCAACTGTCTCATTATGGAAACTAGGAATTATCTCTCACCGAAGTGGAAGAAAAAGTATAATGGTGGTGCAAACTAAACATTCTCAAGTTCTAGCAATAAATCTTTAAGCATAGAAGACATGAATCATTTCAGTAGGCCTATCAATATTTTCTGGTTTGAAAATGAATTGCTACTTGAATGGCTTTGAGGAGTAACTTATTTCATTTGCTTTTATGAAACAAATCTAAAAGTTTTTAAGAATTATTTAATAAATCCATTTTAGCTGAATTAAGTTTTAAGTCCTTGCTTTAACTGACTTCACAAGTGAAGAGTTGATCTTTAAAACTGGTTATTTACCACTCAAATGTTCTGAAAATAAAAATAGACTGGATAGAAATGAACAACAGATCACGTGTTTTAATAGTTATAATACAGGCTAATCATTAAGCTTTTTTTTTTTCTTTAACCTCCCGCCCTTACCTAAAATATCAAACAAGATCTGAAATTTATCTAATAAAGATTATTTTGGTTTCTTGAATGAATTACATGCAATTGGACAAACTTGTTAAAAACTTATTTTTAATGTTCATGTTGGGTTTCAAAGGTTCCACTTTTGTTAAATCTGTGTTGATGAATAAATAAAGAATAGCAAATTAACCTACTAAGAATACAAAAAAACATTGGTGTCTTTGTTGAAACGAATCTTTTGAAGATAGTTTTTCACCAGTAAGTGGTTCACTTTGGCACATCCGTCAATATTCGGATAAAAGTTTCATAAGAATGGCGACCTTTTTGTTTTTAAATATGTAAACTTTCAAATGAAAATTTGACCAAAAAATAAAGTGGAATATTAACAATTTAATTTTACTTGGAAACCACTTCAAATGCCTTTGCCAGTATCGTAGATCTGGTTGGAACTGATAGTTTTTATTTTTATGGAGTCATTTCCATAGAAGCCAAAGGATGCATCACTAATAAATGTTAAGAAATGAAGAAACAAAATGCAACAATAATTTGTAAGATACAAGGGATGTATTCTTTACCCAATGGACTGATAATGGATATTCTAAAGTTTTCCTCAATAGGAATGGACCTATCCATGCGTTGAGTATCAATTCAAAGCTCATTCATATGCTTCACCGTTAAGAATGGCTGCTAGTCCTCGAACCTTGTCAAAACAACTTACTCCTAAATAAAACAACTTATCATGCTTTGCAATATCTATGTACGCAAGTCCTAAACTACATTCTATATATATACCGGGTGATCAAGAAATAACAGGTGGTGTTCGGAGCCCTGTAGCGTGTTATGTACTGGACGAAATAGAACAAAATTTGGCCACCATACACATTTTCGACAGTGGCTCGCAGATATCGGCTTTTATTCGTCTGACATGTAACGTTATTTGCTCTTTTAAGGGTAGGAATGTCGGGAACATGTCCTTGATACACAATGCTTTTCGGGTAGCCCCACAACCAGAAATCGCAAGTATTCAGATCAGGGGACCTCGGAGGGCAATTCATGGGAAATGCGCGACTAATTAATACTCTAGAAATGTTGACGCAGGACGTCCTTCACCCGACTTCCGATGTGCGGTGGCATAAAAAAATTTTATGTTGCATAAAAATGGTAGAATCGATACACTTTCTTTGCTGCAGTTGAGGTATCACAAAGTTCTCGAGCATAGCGGCATACCTGTCGGAATTGACAGAATAAGTCACTAGTCCATTTCTACCAATTTCTTCATAAAAGTACGGGCCGATGATAAAAGAAGCAGTGAACCCACACCAAACTAACTTTCGGCGAATGTAAGGGGATCTCTTGACCAACGTGTGGATTTGTATCAGCCCAAATATGGCAGTTGTATGTGTTGATATCACCGTGCACATGGAAGTGAGCTTCATCGCTCCATAATATTCGCCACGGTCACTTGTCATCCACTTCCAATCGAGCCAAAAATCTCAAAGCAAACTAATCGGGTATTTCTGTCCCCTGGCAGCAATTCTTGATTGGGTTGATCATATACGGATAAAATTTCAGGATCTTACGCAATATCTTCTGCACCGTCGACAACGGGATATCTGTTTGTCGTGATATTAAACGTGCACTGCTGGTATCCTGTTTATTAGCTATGGCCTGATCCTGAACGGCAGTTGCAACTTCAACTTGTTCCTGCTTGATACGTTTACGTCCTGTCTGGTTGCACACCAAGAGTTCCTGTTCTTTCAAATTTTTCAACCATTCTTCGTAAGTTAGTTATGGTCATCGGTCCTCTATGTAACTGTTTTAACCGCCGGTATTCACGAAGAGCAGCATTGGCATTTTCATCCCGCTGATGAAAAGAGCTTGACTAATAAAGCTCGATCACGTAGTGACATCACCATCGACGGGCGACTTCTTGCAGAATTAGAATTCCCGCAACCCCTCCAGTGGCGGCTCGTGGCTATGAAGTTAGGTGAAGAGCTAGTAGGAAAATAATTATATCATATAAATTATATATATAATATATTTTATAATATAAAATATAAATTATTATGATAACTTCCTTCTTATCTAATTATAATATATCATATGTATATATTACGAATTATATATATTATATATAATATATATTATAATAACTTTCTTCTTATCTTCGTCTTTCCAACGTGAAAATGATGTTTCTAATAAAACACACTATATCTTAAACAGGATTCATATTTAAAAGCACTGCGAAACAGGCGCGATCCGAAAGAACTTCACATGTGAAGAAGCGAGCATATTTCTGAGTTTTAACTTCACCTATACAGCGGGTGTCGTCATGGTTGTCATAGCAACCATCGCTTCGGTTATGCAGCTGAGCACCGCGGCTGAGTTGAAAAATTTCACACACAAATCTACTTCACTTGGCTCGGTGCCAGAACAAGTCCCGCACCAACGCAACTTACAAAATACAAAAATACGTTTCTATTAAAACCAATGTACGTGAGAAGGAAAATAATTTTTTCTTTATAATTGTTATATTATAAATAAATAATGTATTTTAAATAATTGGTGAAGTGCCACTTCACCTACTTCCCCTGAATAGCCGCCACTGAACCCCTCCTTTTATCCTCGATATCGTGTCACAAAGTACCCGTATACGCAAATTTCATGCTGCATTTTTCGACCGCAGCGCCAGAATTTCCCCTATCGGCGTTGTTTGGTACTAATTTTTTTTTTCTTGACAAATCGAAACCGCATACTTTAATGTGTATGGTGGCCAAATTTAGTTCTATTTCTTCCAGTACATAACACGCTACAGGGCTCCGAACACCACCTGTTATTTCTTGATCACCCGATATATATAACTTATGAAAGATTATGAATTGTAATAGGACTTTTTAAATTACAAGCAAACACATGTTCAATCTGATAGGCTGTTAGGAACATTTGTTTCCAGTATCTTTCCCGTAAAGGCCTATCCTAGAGTAAATGACATAGCTTGTCATTAACAGTTTAATCGATATATACTCTATGACATAAAATTGACACACCAAGAAGGAATTATCCAATTGAGATAAAATTTGGTACTTTTGATGTATCTGTACAGAAAACGAAATGATAATTTCAGAACAATTGGATGATTTATTGACAGAGCTAAATAAAGTGAGCAGGTCAGTATGGCCCATCTCTGGCCTTGATTGATGCAGTTCGTGGATGGTGTTCTGCGGGATTTCTTGCCCATTGGCGGGCTAATTCGTTGATATTCTGGCGTGGTTGCAGGCGACATCCCATCACATGCCAAATGTGCTCAATAGAGAGATCTGGCTGGCCAATGAAGTGTGTCACAACCGCAAAGACATTGGAGAGGTATGCCGTGTGTTATCTTACTGAAAAGTAAGCCCAGGGTGCTGCGAAAGGAACAGCAATACGACGGGTTGTAAAATTTCATCAATGTATGCTGTGCTGTGTGGTTGCCAAGGAGGACTACAAGGGGGTCGGCTATCAAATGAAATGGCACTCCAGAACATAATTCCCTGTTGTCGGCCATCTCCAGATCTCCTTCTGCACTGGTCGTTGGCGCTCAGTTCAAAACTCTTCTCTGAAGACAATTCGTCCCCAAACAGCACAATTTCATGTTGATCATGCCTGGCACCACTGCAATTGCTCTTGACTACTATTGGTCAGTGGTAGGCGGCATAATGGGAGCTGCAAGCATAGATTCTGCTCCCTTATTTTTTTACTAATGGTCCATCACACGGATGGTCAATAGTGACGAATCTGGTGTTCTAACAGCTACTCTGACAATCGCTCTGTTGATTGCTGAAATCTGCAGTTCAGGAATCATTCCTGCCAGCATCGTCTAATTGCAGCATCGCTCTGAACCAATTTTTGAGGGTTTGTTCATCCAGCCTCATGTAATCCCTTGGCATGTTCTCTTTCAAATTCCGTCGTAGCAGCGAGGCATTGTTACAGTCAAGGTAGGAAAACACAATCAAAATCCACTGGAAGTTTTGTTCCTGAAAGCAAGATTCGCTCTCTGTATACACCATCATGATGATCATTGTAGCTCCAGCTATTCATTCATTGGGTGCAAATTTTCGATCATTTGCATATTCGGTCAAGTGGTTTTTGCATGTCAAGTTTCATTACTATCGGATTAATTTTTTCGGGTTGTGTCGATTTTTTTTGTCAAAGAGTGTATTTATGAACTAAGTAATTGAAAACAAAAATAACTTCATTATAATTTCGTCTTGATGAAGTGTACTGCATTATTTTAATTTTTTAAAGAAGTCTTCGAGTGGATGTATTATTTTATATTTAAGGTGAAACTTATGAGGTTTCATTTTTCTCTGAAAATAAATTAAAATTCGAGGTCGATGTCACCTGTACATATACTCGGGCACACCTAACCTGATAATACAGAAAGAGTTATAGGAGCTAAATCAAAGTTGAGAATAGTCAGAATAAACAAGGTCTCATTCTGAAAATAAGTTAATATGAAACCGAAAAACAAAATGAATTGAAAAGCCAATGTGAAGTCATTGTAAATCTTTTAGCCTTCTTTGGGCATGATCTTTTCAAGGTCCTTTCTTCCCGATTGTTGAAACAAGTCCCCAATCTTTGATTTCGCCCTTCATTTGGTTAATACTTATTGTTGATACACCTGATAATTCAGCAACCATTGCTGTTATTTCATTCACTGACTGATACCGGTCAGTGAATGAAATAACATTCTCTTTATTTCCATAAAACACTGAGAATGATGATTTTAGCAGGAATTTTTAAGGGTTTTCCTTATGTGGTTGAAATGCAATGGAGTTGAAGATGCCATGTTAACTCAACTGGGAAAGTTCATGTGATTGGCTAATTATGACGTTTGAAACTCAAAAACATTGGAACTTTATCTGCCTGCATAAAAAATTTATCTGGAGACATTGCGAAACACTTAAATGATAAGTCTGTTAATTGGCATTAATTTTTGACAGTGTCACAACTTAATATATGAACTTCTTTTTGTAGCAAAGGTGTACATCTTGAAACTGTTTCTGCATTATCAGGTTAGTGTTAGAATACACTCTATTGCTCTTTAAATAATGAATTATCTACTGAAATAATTAAGGTAGAGGATAAAGAATCAACACTACATTTACCTGGCCATGAATGAACTGTTTATTTCATATTACATTAAAAAGGTTTTGATAAATAATATTGCTAGTCTTTCCATTTAGAGCAAATAATAAACGTTTTTTACTTATGAACAATGTTATTCAATGTTCCTCAAGTGTTTCAGTCCCTCTAGCTTTGCCTCTGCTAGTGTGTCTGACTGCTACATCTTTTACAGAGTAACATCTGAGAAAAGTCAACTTAAAGATGATCTCTTTGGAGGCTTATTTCTGTTAGGACAGAAGTAGGTTGAGGATTGTAACCTCCTCTCTATTGCAAATGAAATTCCATTCAACTATTTTGAACTCGTAAACCACAGTGAAGGCCAATAATTCACATGCTTAGGAAGTATGAGTATGAAGTGGAAGAATTATTCTGCAGATTGGATTAGGCTTTCAATTTGCTAAACCTTTTCTGAACCACTGCTGTACAAGGAAATATTTTTAAGATGATGGTCAAAATTTTAAGAGTCCAGAAACTTTTTTAATATAAACAAATTGGTTCAACCAAAACTCATTGCATATCCTCTGAAGTGCTGTTAAAATCTTCAGACAACTTTTGCTGTACAGGGTGATTCACAAATCCCTGTACAAACTTTAAAGGTAGGTCAGAAATACAAAAACAAACTCTATTCATAGTGGAACGTACATCCACAAATGCCACCCAAATGTGCTGGAGGACACTGTTTGGCAGCACATTAGTTGGGCACTGTGAGCCAACATCATTTCTCCAACACATGTTCAGCAATCCATGCATGGACATTGTGAGGCATGTATTACTGTTGGTGGAAAGAACTTTGAGCACCTACTGTTAACCTTACTGTAAACATAGGGCTAATAAACATGTTGTCTACCTTACTTGTTTTTTATTTCTGAACCTTAGTGTATCTTCTAGAACATTCAGGTGGCGCTTGTGGACCTAAGTTCCACTATGAATATGGTTTGTTTTTGTATTCTTGAACTACCTTTTAAAGTTTGTACAGGGAATTTTGAATCAACCTGTAAAGATCTTCAGACATTGACTGACTTTATAAAGGAAACACAGTAATCACTCTCCCTCATTCTGCCTGTTCAGAGGAGTGTAATCTCCCTGGGAAAGAATCCTGAGCGCACTAATTGTTGGATTGATTTAACATGATCTAAATATTAGAGAAGTACTGTGCAATAATAAGTAGAGAAAACATGAAGGTATGGCAATGGACCAAAATCTTTGAGCCCTTACTATTAGTAGTATTAATTATGTGGGAAGAAGTGAAGACTTCAAAGTTGAGTTGGAAAACTTACATTAGCATGTTTTCATGAGTAAGTAGTGAAGAAGTCCAAAAGTGAATAGACTTGGTTATAGAAGTTTATCACAACATACAGCAGCAACGATAATGCAGCAGCAGCACAACAAAGTAACTTTCTGGACAGGATTTACAAGCAGATGCCAAAACAGTCAGATCTAACAGATTCACATAATTGGTTACAAAATGATTTATCCACAATTCAATACCACTTCTGTAAAAGAGGAACTTAGATGCCAGCTGACATCAGATAAGCACTACTGAATCCTGGAGTCTTTATCTCCTGTCCTATACACTGCCATTCTATCCACTCTAAGAATGACAAAATCCCTACATTTTATGCATGAGTTTTGTTAAAAAAAAGAGGGTAAAATACCTTTACAAAATAATAGCAGAAATACCCATTCTTAAGAGAGTTGTTGTGATGTGGATGACGAAGAAATTGTATTTGTGAGATCACTTTGAAACTTTTCCAGTTGGTAAAAAGTCACATGGTAGTTAAAATTAATGTTGTTTCTATTTTGTAACTCAATAAGCCCTAAGATATGAAATTAATATCGAGATCAAAAAATATAAATCTGCCACCCCTTTCTGCCCTTCTCCACACCTCTATCACTTCAAACCTTCTCCAGTTGGTAAAAAAATCAAGTGATGATTACAAAGTTACATTTTCATTTTGTAATTTGAAAACCCCATAAAGTACCCTTCTTGTCTCTCCCCTCCCCCATTTACCAATATTGAAAATTTGTTGATATGTATGTTTGAGAATTTGACAAAGAACACTCATGCAAAATTTTGTGTTTCCAACTGAAGCGGTTTCGGAGAATTGATACCTTCAAGAAAGTTTGTTCCCCCCCCCCCTCCCGGTTTACATCCTTTAGAACCCGAAAATAGAAAATTCCTCGAATAAGAATCTTTTCGATATTGACAAGGTACATTCATGTAAATTTAGTGTTTCCAACTAAAGTGTTGAGAGATACGAGTACCCTTCAAGAAAGTTTGCCCCTCTGTTTACACCCTTTGTCTGGATCTGGGTTTTCTTTGTTCTTAAATTAAGAACATTTAATTTTAAAAAAAAGTTAAGAAGAGTTTTTTCAAAATAATTAAAAAAAAAAATGAAATGAAAATTCATTATCATAAATAAAGAAGGAAAGTAAAAAAACAAAATTGTGATGGACCTCCATTCCCCTGGATTCTCCATTTGGCACCTCTACGATTGCTATCTAGCATCTTCAGGAGCCATTGAGGAGCTTTAATGGACAATTTTCCTTAGCCATGAAACTGCTAAAGCCATTTCAATGCTCAGAAACTCCATCCTGGGTTATCTGCTTCATGGGGGAAAATAAAAAAGAATTCTTATAAAAGTTGAAAAGTACAAAGCACAGTCTAGGGAGAGACTCTGAATTAGAAGCACTGGTGAGTACAAACACCCCTACCATCCTTTCTTGGCTAGTGAAATGATGGATCCTTGATATGTAAGTACTGATGCCTGGCAACATTCAGTATCACACTATATGCATTAACCCTTGTCATAGCTTCCCATTCATTGATCCTGAGCAGATGTTGAGAGTCATATGCTCTAGCACCTGGATCTACTTGTGGTGCTTTCCTCACATGATGTGAGACTGTCCCTGCCCCAAATTTGTCACTGGTCAGCCTACTTAGGCAGGCCAAGTGCATTGCGTGTCAAATGGCTAGAGATGCATTCCACTATACCATACTAAGTGGGCTCTGGCCATCAAACTGCCTACGGAGTAAGAACATACTCCAAACTACAAAAAATTGGTGAGATTTCATGTTTGAAGCTCCCAAACCTACGAAAACCTTTCTTATCTCTTCTGCCCAACTCCAGAACTTGATAAGATGTGAAGATAATTTCTTTTCTATGATTGTAATTCCATTTGTGAACTCAGTCCCACTAGCAGGCTAACGTTGATAGTAAAAAACTTTAGTGAAAACTTGTAATTCACTAAACTCTTGAGACTAGAATCCTCTGTACTCGCCAATGATTTATCTTTTTTTCAGCCCTTGCCTTCTTCCCTCTTTGCTGCTCTAATACGTTATTTGTCTTTAATCTTTCTTTATGCCTGTTCTTTTTTTTTCTTTTTCTTTTATCAGTGATAGCCTCTTAGCTTTCCTTATTCTTCGCTCTCCCTTCCCATTCCCTCCTCTTGAAAGGCAATAAAGGATTTGTATTACCACCACATGATTGTTGATCATAAAAAAAAAGATATGCTTTATCATTTTGTCTGTGTGAAACATAAGATAAATTAACAATTAAAAGATAACTATGGATTTTTTTCTAGATGAGCTAATCTCTAACAGGGCTTCATGAGATGAATATAAAAAAAAAAAAAGAATTTTTTAAATTATCTACAATAATCAAAATATCACACTCATCTATACAGGTTATGCTGACAGAAGTAATTATGAAGTTCCCTCCAGGGAGGAAATGTCTGTCAGAAATCAGTTTGAATTATTCAAAGGCAAATAAATAAAAGGAATATTTTATTAAACTTGCAATTTAAATACAAAAAACATAACTGTTGTGATTAATCTCGTGTAAGAACAGCTTCTCTAATTTTAATTTTGTCTCCATTATAAAAAATCACAGGGATGTAACCACTCTCATCTGCATCAATCACACAGTAAGTTCTTCCTAAAAATAAAATAAAAAGTTGTTTCATTACAAATTATTCACAAGGAATGGGAACTAAAAGTAGAAGTAGGTAACGAGATTTGAACTAATTTATTTAGCAAAGCTGTTTTCAAATGAATGCAAATTATTGTTTTTACAGTTAAAAAAGTACATTTCCCAATGTAATAAATGTAAACCAATTTCTTCTTATGTTATTGTAGCATAACTAGAAAATCAGATAATTTATGCCTCTCTGAGACATTTCAAAATATAAGAATTCATAGCATCAATATCATACTATATATCTACAATAAATGGGCTGACCACTCGACCCCAACGTAGTCCCTTTGGTCATGAAGAGTCGGGAGCCTTACCTCCCACTACCCCAAGGGTCTGCATAGACCTGTAGCGGGATACTTTACTTTTAATATCTACAATAAATAATACTTTTATTATTATTTCAATAATTATTATGCTTTATCATATACAGTAGAACCTCATTATAGCGGACCCTATTATAACGGACAGTTTTTTTAAAAAATGTAGTAATAATAAAGGATGCTTATTTTTATCTGACGAATTTTACATTTCCAAGCAAGCGATTAAACATCAATCGTTATGTTGTTTTGCGTAAACATGGAATGCATTGCATGACTCTGAAGAAGCAGAATCTTTGGAGGACGAGGAAGAAGAGGTAGAAGACACTACTCAGCCTACAATTAAGGTGAGCGAAGTGAAAGACCATTTAAATTTTGTTATTCAATATGTTGAACAATCGGCAAATGAAAATGTGCTTGCATATTACGAACACCTCCGTCAGTTATTAACTGAAGAAATAAGCAGCAAACAAACCCAGCAGAAAATAAAGTATTTTTTCAAACCAATGAATGTAAGCAATCATCATGAAGCAGAACTTTCTTGTTCTAAAGATTAATGCAGTGTATACGTACACATCTTTTTCAATTCAACCTATTATGTTGAAGGCTATTTTTTATTTGATATATAATAAACACTTTTTATAGCTAACTATTGTACTTTCATTAATTTACACCCTGCTGCATTACACCCCTATATGAATTATTTGTTATAAACCGGACTTTCATTAAAACGGACAACCTTCAGCCCCAATTAGTCCGTTATAATGAGGTTTTACTGTATATCCAATCTCTTGCTTCTGTTCTGATTTTAAAGTGATTTAAAAATGATTTTTTACTATGGTCCCATTTCAAGATCCTAAATTCCTATCAATATGTCTATATCTCAACTGTGATCTTTCCAACAAGTAATATATATTTATATGTTCTCAGGTGTAATATAGCAAACTTTTTTCTGATTAACACCTTTTATTTATTTATTTTTTGAGCATGAATCTTTTTGAGAGACACTGTATGATACCAGAGCAGTGGCCCTTTTCTAATGCCCACTTAAATCACAGGTACCATCCAATAATTAGGATACTCTCTCATTACTATCCTATTCAATATCTTTGAGAACAGTCAGATTGGGAGGAGAAACTGCGGACAGAATCCCTCAAAGCATTTCTTTTATAACAAAAATTTCTTGGTAAGTGTTACATCGATAACTACAAATGGACTGTGAAGGAGAGACAATAACCTTTAAGAAAAATAAGTGCTTACAACAGAATGAACAAGTAACCAAACAAACACTTTCCTTGAAGAAGGAAATGATGGGTAAAACTGGAGAGAAAAAGTGGAATATCTAGAGAGAGATTTACAACCTAGACGATGGCAATGATTATGCTGTCATTGAAAAAAGTTGGAAAGATACAGACATCCACAGTGGAGTAAGATGTGATTTTGAAGTGGGACCATCAACAGAACAAGAGAAAAGAGATTGGATGAGTGCTAGAGACTATTTTATAGCTAAGAAGAGATAATAGAAAAAGACTAAGGAAAAAAAAATGAAGATGATGGTAGGAACTTAATGGAGATGTGTACAGAGAAACAATATCAAAAAAACTTTTCCAGAAGAAAGTCTGTAAAGGGAAAGGGAAAGCAATAAACAATTTCAGTAAAAAAAAAAAAAAACCTGTGTAAATTGCAAAGCAATCATGGAGAAAAAAAATGAAACTGAAAAAGCATCAATAAACATAAATGTCAAAAAAGTAGACTGAACTCAGGACATGTGAGCATTTCAAATGTAAATTGAAAGAATGGAGGCTGTTTCATCAATATACTGGGATGGAAATAACAAAAAACAAGACATTTACTTGGGTTCCAATAGGTTGATTGAAATTAAAAAAAACAAAACAAAAAGTTTCTGTTCCCCATCCCCACCTAACAAGGTATTTAAGTGGATTAGAGATTGAATGATTTTTTTTTTCTTTTTAATTAGAGCTTATAACTTGATAAAGAATATGACTTGTAATTGGATGACTAGAAATATCAATTCCAAAAGTTTGGTCTTATGTTTTTAATCTCTCTTACATAACACCAGGAAACATTAATAGTCGAACAAAAGTAGTTTTAGAATTAAATTGAAATTAAGTTTGTCAATCTATGAACAAGTTAAATCAAAACCTTATCTCATTTAAGTTCTCTCTTGATTTTGGTATAATTCAATGAAGAAACAAAAAGGACTTTCTATTGATAGTATTCTACTCATTCAAACGTTTTATTCTTGGAGATTGAAATTTCAGTGGAAGTCCAAGCAATCTCATATCACCTTGCAAAAGGGCCTTGATATAAACTGGCCCTTAGATAAAGTACCAGGTAATAATATTGATTTAATTATAAAACTAATAAGAATGTTTAATAACAAATTTTACATGTCTAATAATTCAACAAAATGGAAAATACACAGGCACAAAGGATGGCTACCAGTGTCAGGAACGATTTCATCCGGGCTTATATACTCTGCCACGATGCTCTCTCCATCTATAATCACCTCACTCAAGACTTCAGCAAGCGCCTCCCCAGTAAATTGACATTTTTTTTCTCCAGATTGTCATCTGTAGTGTGTCATTGAGTATTGAGACGACAACCCAGCAAGCTGATGACTCAGCGGAGCCATTCTCCTTTCCACACGATTAAACGCACTGCATCCAGGAGCATTGCATGCTACTGCAAAGTAATCTAAATTATAGTCCAGGAAATTCAACAATCTTTTAAAGTCCTGGGCGTGTGTGGCTGCAGTTGAGGACGACTCCTACTCCTGATTGCAACATATGTTGGGCAGGTGTAGAACACTCCGTCAGGCTGGCCGATTGGCTTTGTTGATTAATCTGGCATCGTGCATAGATGCTTGGGATTAATTTGTGCCCGGGTCCTACAACAAAACTATGGTCAGGTAGATGCACCAAATAGCCCCACATGCATTAGAAAAGGGGCTTATTTGTTAGCTGTAGTTAAGCTGATTGGCACCCTTGCCTTGTCTTGAGACATGAAGCCAGAATCCTCACCAAGCAGGGATGCAAGATATTCCAGTTTCCTTATAGACGCAACGCAGAAAGCAGTATCTGGATGAGCCTTACGAAAATCTTCTTGGGCCCGAATTAAGCACACAGGAGCCGTTTCTGCATGCCTTTTACCCTCCAAAGAATCGGATACACGGGGAATGAGTCTAATATATGTTGCCGAGTGAGAAATCTCAAGCCCCATATCAGTAAGTTGTGGTGAAGATCATATAAGGTGCGTCAGGTACGTATAATCTCGCTTCGACGTTTCTCTTCTGCTGAACTTCCAAACATGGCAATTTCTGTGATACCGTAGGTTTAATTATTTCATCTTCATTCTCTAGCAGTGGGTGACCAGGACCCACACTATCGATCGTGCTTCTGGGTTTGTTGCAACTAAAACTTGAATGGCTTCTCTTTTTTTCAGTCGATATTTTTTTGCAGCTTTTTTGTGCTAAGAATTAAAACTTATTTTAGGGTCATCTCAGATTAGCAAGTGATGACGTCATTTTTGGCAAGAACCCCCCCCCCCCCCCCCCCCGCCCCCCCCCCTAGCCCCCCCCCCCCCCACCCCCCCCCCCCCCCATCAATTTTAAATGCCATAATATATAGACGGCCCCTCCAACG
>JAFIDM010000001.1:153625487-153645585 GCA_023159025.1 Thereuonema tuberculata | reverse complement strand
CAGAGTCCCCCATCAATTTTAAATGCCATAATATATAGACGGCCCCTAAGTGCATAAATATTACAAATCTATAACCCAAAATAGATTTACCAAAATCCAATTGCATGTCAAAATTATAAAAAGAAAAAGAAAAAAGCAATAATGAAACACATCCAAATTATAAGCAGAATAATAATTTCCAATAGAAGCACAGTCATAGCCCTTCTATGAATTATTCTTCAGTATCAAGCTTATTATCACATAATAAAGTAAAATTTCAAACCTATCAAAACTTCCACAGCCTGTAATCCAAAAACATCTTTTACAGTTCTGTATTTCAGTCGTCCTCCAGGAAAAAGCATAATCCACTTTTCTTTTAGTGACAAATCCTGTTGTTCTAATATAACATGGACATATTCTAAGGAAAAAAATGGACAAACAGTGCTATCAAAATATTATTATTATTATTTTTACTATTAGCATTTATTATTATTATTATCTTATATCACAATTTCATAACAGTTTATTTACTTGTTCACAAAAGTAAACTAACACAAGTATAATGAGGAACAGAGCTTGTTTAATTTACTGAAAATGATTTAAGGATTAGTTGAAAAGAAATGGTGCTTTTTAATACAGTGAATTATTTAAAACATGTTTCTCCTATTTTTAGTTGTACACCACTGATTGCATACAAGATCACGTATCACCACTGGTTACTAAAAAATAATGCAATGACATCCTTATTCTTTTATAACAGGAGCAAAAATTAAGAGAATCTGTACATTTTGTGAAGATTATGTTGGAAGCCACAACATGCTAACCTGTTTCAATAAATATATATATCAATAAAATTCCATGGGGTTAGACAACTGCCCTCCCCCCCCTTAACTCAAATTTCTGGGCACTAATATTATAGCCATAATAGCAATGTAAAATCCCTACAATAAATGCAAATCTTTTCACTGCATTAGAAAAGGTACTTATATAATATACCACCAGGGCTCCACTCAAAAAATACAGATAATGTCAAAAAATAATATATAGAATGGCTAAATATATCAATAAAATATAAACAATCCATTCATTGGAGTGCAATAAAAAACAATAATTAGCAAGAAATGTTTCACAAGCATAAATAGTCATCAAAATAAAGCAATGGGGATTTGCAACAAATATTTTACAAAAAAAAAGGGGGAAAAACAAAAATAACAATGAAAACCTAAAGAAGACTAATAACTAAGGGAGAGAATATATCTTGAATAGTTAATATAGCTGCCTCTAAAAGATGTTTAAATAACTTAATAGATAAATCCAAACAATGAGAAGTTCTAAAACTGATCAATGGTCCAAAGTCTAGATCGACTAATCATACAGGTATCTTAACATCATCCAAATACACTGGATTACCAGAAACAAATCTGTTTTAGTCTCTTAAATAATTAGAAAGGCAGACTCTGAAAAGAATGGAGTAAGCAATTAAGCAACTTTCATTGGCTACGTTACAAAAATACCCAAATCTCATCCAGAAAAGAAAATTGATTAGATGCACTTAGTCAGCCTCAAAAATCTTACTTGGGCCCCAGCAATTTTATGAAACCAGAAATGATAAAGTTTGGCAATAGTTATTATAAGTAGAAATCATACCTTTTAAAGTAAGTGCTACAATGCTTAATCCATACTGTTTTGAACTAACTTCAAATTGGTACTTGGATTAAACACATTTAATGTGGGGTTTTAATAATAACAAGATAGTGAACCATTACTATACTAAGAATTAATAATAAAGACCAGATAAAAATACCACAGTTTACAGGAAACCAACCTCATCAGGAATTAATAGCAAATACTCAACAGCTGCTCCCCTATTCTACAAAACCAATCTAATACACAAGATGATGAATAGAGCTCTCAGCATCTGCTCCGCCCAGCAACTACTTAACAATGAAATGGATGCAATCTACAGTAAATTAAAACAAAATGACTACCCACATCAATTTATAAACAAACGCATCAATAAGGTCATCCAAAAATACAAAGTGCAACAATGCACCACATGACAATAAAGAAACTTACAGGTACATATGCTTGCCATACCATCAAGAGAATACAGCCGATCCTAGCCAACTACAACATCAGGGTAGCAGTTAAAGTGAACTCCCTAAATAATCTACTCAACCACAAAGACAAAAAACAGGCTGATAACCTACACACAAAAGGGAGAGGAACCATTTATGATTTCAAATGGAAAAATAGCAACGTTGACATTTGCATGTACATAGATGAAACAAACACCAGATGAAAATCCATCTAGCAACATGATACGTACCCAATGAAATTTATGGAATGTCTACTCATCAAGGAGAGCAGCTGTTACAATCCAGACATCTTGGTAACCAATGCACTGTAATATGATATCCAGATAATCAACAAAAGAAGAATTTTTTTTGTATTGTATTACAGGGTGTTTCAGAAATACTTTTACATACTTTGGGGACGGGTTCCTAACATTAAAACAAGAACAAAAAGTCCATATAAACATATGTCCGAAAATCCTATGGTTTTCAGTTATTAAAGAAAGAATGAACTGACACATCTGTTAGACATTTTCAGGTTATTAGGAAGTGTTGAAACTTTCAGAAACTCATAAGAAATGTCCTCCTCGTACTTCCACATAAGCATGCACTCATCGGATCATGGACTGTCGCACCCTTTCAAATATTCCTATATGGTGTCAAACGGTTTCGCAGGCTTCCATGACACGTTGATAAAGTGTCTCTGCATTAGGAATGTCTGCTGCATAAACCAATTGTTTGAGGTGGCCCCACAGATAAAAATCCAAAGGATTGAGGTCGGGGAAACTTGCAGGCCATGGAACTGGTCCTCTCCTACCTATCTATCTGTCATGGTAGATATCAGCCAGTGCATCTCGAACAATGTGGCTAAAATGAGCTGGAGCCTCATCATACATAAATCACGTTTTATCTTATTTGCAAGGGCACATCCTGTAGCAAGGCTCGAAGAGTGTTCTGAATCATGTCCCTGTAGTCAGCACCTGTCAGATGTGCTGGGAGAACATACAGACCTACTAGACAGTCACCTACAATTCCAGCCAATACATTAATCTTAAACTAATGCTTGTGTCTAGCTTGAATTGTACCATGAGGATTTTCATACAATCACAATATTGGTTGTGAAAATTTGTTAGTCCATCTCGTCCAAATGTTGCCTCATTTGTAAACAAGACCGAAGAGACAAAAGTTGGATTGGCAGTTTGTACAACAAATCAACAGCAAAAGTTCTCCCGTGGTGGGTAATCGGCAGGCAAAAAATCCTGCACACATTGCAGATGACATGGATACAGGAGCATCTCGTGAAGTACCCTCCATGCGGTAATAGGAGATGCATCACATACTCGGGCCACCTGTCGTGTGTTGATACCCGGATCTTCTGCAACAACCTGCAAAATGCTTTCTTCCTGGTTAGGAGTACGAGCGACTCTTCATCGATCCATAGTTTGTGGTGCTATGGATCCTGTCTCAGCAACATGATGTTAAACAACAGCAAATGTTGAATGACTCGGCTGATAGCAGTCTGGCAAACCATGCAGCCTCGCGTCCATTTTTCGTTTCGCGTGACCGTACATAAAAATCATATCTGCCTGCCTGCTCCCAAAATGGGAGCCGTTGTTCAACGGAACACGTTTCAGTTAATGCACTACTATATAACTGATACATTGAAGACAGACTAACTCACTACTACACATATGTTCACCATGACACATGGAAACAAATCTCCTTGGCAACAATACAGCGCTATCTAGGAGACAATCAGTGTAAGAGCAAACGTGAGTTGTTGGATTGTATCTTGAAATGCGTTGACTGTAAACTTTCCTTAATAACTGAAAACCTTAGGATTTTCGGACATATGTTTATATGGACTTTTGTTCTTGTTTTGGTGTTAGAAACCTGCCCCCAAAGTATGTAAAAGTATTTCTGAAACATAAATATTTACATGTTTACATTTTGCTTATTGTGACATTCTTATGTATCTGTTCTTTTTATTTTTTATTGTTACCTCTTTTCATCCTTTGTGCATTATTACGATCCCATCCATGCTCAACCCATCACCCCCTGCCCATATGAACTTTACCATCAACAATCGAATTGTTTCACATGACTTTGCAGCTGATTGCTCTGTTCTTTTTCGTTGCAATATTAGTTCGTTTTATCTGATGATGAGAGCCGGTTCTTGGGGCTCCTCGAAACATTTTTTTTTATTATTATTTTATTTTTATCTGTCTTTACTATTAATGCTTAGTGTGTAATGATCTACTACCCTTTGTTATTCAAATTGGTACTTCAATACCAAGCCCAATATGTGCAGAGTATACGAAGGGTAAAAAAATCACCTTTAACGATGGAATGGTTCAAAGCTGCGATGATAATCATTCTTGTCACTATTTAAAAATTACAACTGTTTTGGTATCCCCAAATCTCTGGAAAAGGACAATTGCTTCAACTGCCCTTTCTTGAGACCACCACAGGGTTTTTAAAGTTGGGCTTGTTATCAGAGATGATCTAAGTAAACTCAACAGTACAACAAACATCAATGATAGTGAAAATAACATTTATATTTATGTCTCAAAATCAGATGATGTATTTAAGACTTGGAGATTTGACAGGACAATATGTCAACACAGGGTGAGGAATGAATCTTCTGAAAATGGGGACGACGCTGATCTGCAGGATGTGTTAAGAAGCAATTATCAGTTTCTAATAAATAAGATCTGTTGACAGGTCTTTCACTCAAAACAGATCTTTAGATAATTTAAAACATTCCACTGTTGAGTAAAAGCATTTCTTTATATATATATATATATATATATATATATGAGTTATTTTTTTCCCTCTGGCTCTTCTCTCACTGCGTCACACACACAGAGGGAGTGATAACATATATTTAACAACAATAACTTGAATGTAGCCTGTGGCCTAATAGATAAGAAGTCTGACTTCGGATCACAAGGTTGTAGGTTCAATTCCTGTTGCAGACGTAGAAATTATTTCTATTTTCACATTAAAAGTACTGGGAAAGTACTAAAATATTAAAACCTTTAAAAACAAAATTATATAAAACCGTAATAATGCCAATGCAAATCTATGTATCAGAAATCTGGACACAAAAGAAAAAAGAAAAACGAGGCTGGGCAGCATTGAAAGGAAACCAATGAAATGAAACAATCCTTAAATTACAGTAACTTAATTATTGATGCAAATCACAGAAACCAACTGCAATGATTCAGACATGTTGACAAAATAGATCCTTACAGAATACTCAATCTAGTATTAAATGCAAGACTGCTGGAAAAACATAAAAGAGGCAATCCACAAGTAAATAGAGCCAATATATTCAAAAAAAATTAATACTAGAAAATTATTAGACATCTCACTGAAATCGCAAAGATAAGTCATCTGGAAGACACTGCAGATTTGGAGAACTCAACTCATTGCTGACTTCAGAGGATAAGTGAGAGCAAATGCAATGAATGAAAAAAAAAAAAAAAATGAATGTTTTTCTTAACGTATCATTTAACATTGAGGATTTACTAGATTTACCTATTTTGCTATAAGCATGTGAAGTGCATACAGGGTTGAAACCCAGGACAAAGTTTCTGATACTTCTGCAATCCTCAAAATGCTGAGGAATTGTGCTATTTGTGAATCTTAGTGAATCTCATACATGAGTGTTTGTGAAAAGATGCAACACCATGAAGGAATGATGGTAATCACTTGAAATGTGTAGGATATGCCAAGTAGGGTATGATACATAAATGATTAGAATTGCAGAGTGATTGGGCATATCTAGGCACAGCATAGCTCTCGGAACTGTCATGGTAGGGGTATTAATAGACGGTTGTGTAGAAACCAGACAAATAGTGCAATGAAGACAGATTGCTGCTCCAGGATTTACTATGCCTTGTTGACGATGCAAGGCGCAATATCGACAGACGTGGACAAATGCGAAGGTGGATTTTAGTATCACGACTTTGCAGCTAGTATGGGACATAATGCCATGACAGTGATGCGCAGGTGGAAGCAGTGGTCTATAGAGACCAAGGGTATCGAAAATCCGGCAGAGGACCACAAAATGTGACAACACAGCAGGATGACAGATACCTCTTTCGCATGGCAGTGACGGACTTGTTCAGCATCATCACAAGTGTTAGCATAACAGTGGAATTGTCTGCTTCACAATTCAACGCTGTCTGCAGCACAGAGGACTGGTTGCATGCATCACTTTGTGGCAGATTCCCTTGATTCTGAACCATCAACTCCTCAGGCTAAAATGAGCTTGTGAATACAGATAATGGAGTGCTGATTGACAACATGTCATGTTTTCGACGACTTTAACTTGTACAACAATGATGGCCACATACGCATTAGAAGGTATTGTGATGAGCGCCTTCTTCCAGCATGCATTGTAGAGCTTCACACTGGCAGAACGCCAGGTGTGATGGGACGGGGCAGCATTGGGTTCTATGTGCAATCTTGAATAGAGCCAAGAACCTGATTGACGCCTCCATCAACAACGCCACCCGAAGAACCCTCAAGATCATGAGCATGGGTAAGAAGTGGGAGAACCTCGCCACAAGGGGACCAATCCCAAGAGACCTTGAAAGAGCTGAAGCCGTCGCCGGCTTCAGATTGACTACTGGCCATCACTACCTGCAGGCCCATCTTCACCGAATTGGCCTAGCTGGTGATGCATCTGCCCGCTGTGTAACCTCGGGCGGATGGACGGTGACCATCTATGTGTTTGCTCAGCTTTAACGGTCCCGGTAGAAGACATTGCAGGTCGATACTGGGAGGCTCGACGTCTAATGGTTGAGGAGCCACGGACGGGCGTTGGATAAACTAAACTAACTATGTGCAATCTCAGCTGCTCCGAATTGAGGACAAACTGAACAGTGATGGCTACATATGGGAAGTTCTAAAGGTCTAAAAAAGTAAATAAAATGTATTTTTTTTACAAAAATTCTGATCAAGGTTACACTCCAATTGTGCACTCTTCATGTATTGTACAAATGTCCATGATATTGTCCTAATTTTGATTCTAGGGCAGATAACAGTGCACAAACAGAAACTATGTTAATGGTATTAAAAAAAGTTGAAATATGGTCCATAATACATATTTTTATCAATAACACTTGAATTCTTTCTGAAATGGAAAGATTATATATAGGGATATAGTTATCAAGATGCTTGCTGCCTTGTTGACTTCATATTAAAGAAGTTCTGGAGTTCAGTTACAAACCTAGTTCTGCAGAGAAAAAAACAATGTGAATTAAATAATGATTTTTTTTTTCCTTATTTATGTGCATACAATACTCATATTTTTGTTATGAACTCTTCTGGAGTCATTTTAGGATTTTTTAAATATTTATTTAGATAAAACCAATCACTTTCAAATCTGGTATTTTTAAAAAAAAGCTGTAAAACATATTTTGGGCATTTGAGGAGGGACAAATTCAATTTTATTTTTCCAAAAATGGGTATTTTTAGTCTGCTTTCCTAGAAAGTGATACTCATCAAGTCAGTCAGTACATATGCTTCCATCCAATAACTTTTGGATTACTTGAAATGCATATTTAAGGTTAATTTAGCTTTCATATTTATTTTTTTATTTAAGTAAATTCTTTTCAAGAAATTAGCATAAAAGCCAGCAAAAATCCCCATAAAAAAAGCTTTAGAAATTCAAGTCTTACATAATTAATCCTTTTAGGTGATCTGCTAATTAAGGGTTGGTTTGATAGAATAAAATTAACTGTATATTTGAATTTAGCATATATTGGGTCATTCCACGTCAACTGATCAGATGCTTGGCAGGTGACTATTTATGATTTGATTTTTTTTTTTTTTTTTTTTTTTGCAGACACCTTAATTCAAAGGGACACGAAATTTTAAGACTTAGATTTTTAGTTTATGAGTGAAAAAATTGTTGTTCAGCACTGCGTTGGAAGCTTTTGAATTAACAAAAATGTATTGTGGAAGAAAGTGGCCATTTTGAAATTCAGTAAGTTTTCATAGAAATGAGCTATAAGGTTAAAATTTGTTTTCTTCGCAAATTACTGAATGATGTATCTGAAAATTCCAACGAAAATAGATAGGTATCTTAGTTGGGATAAAAATTATTAAAAAGTAAGTTTTAAAATGCACAGTGCATATTCATCACTAAGAAGCATATTTTTTTTTATTTAAATAGTATGGGTACAGGTACCTTTTCAGGTCCCGGGATTTGGAGCTTAGGTTGCTGCAAGAATACGTAAGGAAGCCCCCAACTGGCAACAGAACGGAATTCGGCTTCTACAAGAATGGCCAAATGGCTATGTGGGCAGTTGCCGATGAGGTTCTTATTTTTTGAGATAGATCATGAAGGTATAAAGCTCATTTGACCAAAAATTCAAGTTTGGCCCACAACACACACTATTTTTAATAATTGACTGAAAATGTGCTTCCGATCACTAGAAATCATATTCTTTCCCTGACTTAAGTGAACTGTAATGTTAACCTGCAATATGAATATTGTTTTATAATCACATATACTACAATATTTAAAAGAAAGCAATTAAACATACACATTACACAACATATTTAATCTTACTAGCTTAGTAAAAGAAAAAGAAAACAACTCTGGAACTTTCAGTGAGTGAGTTTATAGATGCAGTTTGTTAAGCTATTAAATCCCTCATCACTTCATCTCATAAGCTCAATCTGAATATCTCAGAACTTTAAAAGAAAGTCTAAAAATCCTGGAGTATTAATTGTCTTTTTAGATTTTGCTGAAAACTACAGCTTCATTATACAAGATGCAGCAATATTTTATCTACTTTCTTCATTGCTAAAGGACAAATTTTCTTTAACATCATAATAAAGCCCAAAAGAGATCTGATTCTAAAATGTAATTTTGAAAACCTATTATGATATAAAATCCACTTCTATAATTTATTTTACTTCCCAGCCTTAAATAATTCTTTAGTTCATCCACTACTTCAACCAAACAGCTTTAGAATGTTCTGAACTAGTTTGAAAAATGCAATACCATTAAAGAATCATGCAATTAGAATGAAATTTATACCACAAATTACTGAACTGCCTAGACATAAAGATTACACTTTCAGCACAATACAACAATTGTAACCTGGAAAAAATTTAGTATCTTGTGAAGCCTCCACGAGCATGCTATATATGTTGTGGCATCAAATTACAGATGCTTTGGATGGTGTCCTTGCTAGGCTGTTTGTATGCGAGTCGTCCACTGTTCATTGGTACCGACTGCTGGAGGGCTTTGACAGGCCAGTTGCCGAGTGACCATATCCCAGACATGCTCAATAGGCGATCAAATATTCACCTGCTCACAAAAATAGTTCTGCCAAACATCTGATCGGTTGACATGGAAATTTGAAAATATATGTAGGTCTTTCGTTTGTGTCATTTTCATATTTTTAAAAAAAATTAATAATAACATTTTTAAGATCTTTCAGGACTTCTCATTGGATTCAAAATTAAGATTCAAAACATGCTAATTAGTAATATTTGTTTTGAGCCAAGGCAAAAAAAGCTACAATTTGTTATCCAGAGCTATTTAAAAGAATTTTTTTTTTTTTAAGAATAAAAAAGATCTAATGGATATTCTTAATAGCAAAAATACCCCCGAATTAAAAATGCTGCAAATACAGAGAAAAGAAGACTGTATTTCATCATATAACTCTCATGACAATGCAGAAGAATGTTATGAAAATATGTCTTAAAAAGAAAGCTGGTGAGAAAGATATCACATATATATTGTGATAAAGCACATATTTAGAGGTCCAAATATTGTTTATTATTGTAGTAAAACAAAATATAGTGTTGTATTGTTAAGAAAACAGATTTAATTGTTAAATAATTAACAATTTTTGATTGAAATCACAAAAGCTTTGTGAATGAAAAAAAAAAAAAAAAAAAAGAAATTTATCTCTTTTAGTTTTTAATTAATTTTAAGCACCTGCAAAATCAAAAGGTCAAATCACCAGATGTTTGATGAGTCGTTGGCACCTGCAGTTTCCTGTCTAGTGAAAATCTGCGAAATGTAAGATTTTCTTTATTAGGTAATTTTCGTAATCTCGTTTGCTGGTTGATGGCTCTGTTTCTGGTGGTTTGATAATACGGTGTTTGGACAGCTATAGCTGTAGCACTCAAGACACTCTGACACTTCAACATTCACTTATTCACCACTTCTTCGCCTTGGACACTCAACACAGTCATGCATAATGAGAGATAGCTTGTGTTAAAGATTCAGTTTGCATTAACGATGAATAAGGCACACAGTGGATAGCCTTACAAAACTCTCATTATGCACAGCACATCTTCAATCAATGTATAGTTAAGTATGCATTAAAATTACACTTTTGGCTTGCCAGGACAGTTTTTTTGAACTAGAAACAGTTTAGTTTCGTAATTTTAACGTGCAGTGTCAAAGCAAACTTATAGTTGTGTTAGTGCTAGAAATGCCCGAAACTGAAAACATTACTACAAAGTGGTGTGTTAGTGTAGACAAGGTCAGCGTGGGACTGGGAATCAACGTTAAGCAAAGTGAACTTTAGTGCGACGTTTGCTTGTGAACTTTACATACATTTCAGCCATCCGCAGAATTAAACTTCAATGCAGTACGAGAAGCATTTTGTGATTCCACAACAAGAAATTTACTGTTAGTAGTGCAAAAGGAAAAGCCATTCAACGATATTATTTTTGTTTCCAATGGTGTTACGAAACTTGAGTTGACTAAGTGACTCATTGCAGGTTACGATAATTTGGTGCACATTATTAAATCGTCAGATTAATCATAAATAGTTTAATCATGACTAGCTAGACGAATAGATTTTACCTAAATTCAATCGAATTTAATAGTTAATTCATTAAGGACGCATCAGTAAGTTGGAACTGGCATACAGGTTAGTGCAGAATATATATAACAAAAAAGCTCTCTCCTACAATGCAAAATTCAGACACTATACCACAGTTTTCAAGCCGGAAGGGATCTACAGTTCAGAATGCCTAATTTTAAACAAAAAAGGGGAAATAGAGGAACTTGAAAAGAGAGAAAGAAAAATTTTAAGGAAGATACTCGGACCGGAAAAAAGAAAGGATGGTACATGGAGGAAGAGGAAAAATATGGATTTATACAAACGGATGGAAAAGATTACAGACACGATACGTAAGAGAAGACTGATATTTTATGGTCACCTCGTAAGGATGAGCGAATCTAGATTGACTAAGAAGATCTTCAACTATATCACCAACTTAAAGTCGATGACTAAATGGGTTGAGGAAACTAGAAGAGACATGGAACAAGTTGGGATTAATTCAGAAGAGATCTGGAATAGAAAAGTGTTTATAATGAGAGTCAATGGATTCAGGGGGTTCCAGGATAAACAAACTACGAGGACGAAAGTAATCTGATCAGATGATAGAAGGCAGAAGCAGAGTGAGAGAATGAAGAAATACTGGGAGGAGAGGAAAAGACTATTCATCTAGTCAATTGTTTCCCGCGGTCCATAGTAGGCCAAACTCGTAAGAAGAAGAAGAAGTTAATTCATTGAAAATGTCCGTAAAGCCCAGCACAGAATAAATACAAACACAATTGCCGTTTCCGATTCATTTTACGGGGAGGATTAGGGAACAGCTGTTTCACCCTTCTACGGGGTCATCAGCCCTAACCCGCCTCCCTCAAAAAAATGAATCAGAAAGGCGCAATCCTATGGTAAAGTCAACAGCCAAACCGGCTGTGACCTCCCAAAGGCAAAAGGCAATAAAAAATAAAAGGCCTTTCTGATTCATTTTATCAAGGGAGGCAGGTTAGGGCTGATGATCCCGTAGAAGGGTGAAACAGCTGTTCCCTAATCCTCCCCGTAAAATGAATCGGAAAAGGCAATTGTGTTTGTGTTTATTCTGTGCTGGGCTTTACGGACATTTTCAATGAAATTGGCAGCACGTTAACCCATTTATTTTAATAGTTAATTCTTTTACATCTTTATTGTTTATAATCTCCAAGCCAGGAGCGATTTCAGTGTGAAATTTATTATTTGCAAGATTGTATAATTTTCAAATATGCAGCCACAGGAAGTTTCAGCTGCCATCTATTCGACCAAGGTCACATTAGAAATGTTAAGTTGTTAATAAATGTGTTTAATTGTTGTATATTGTGTGTGTGTTATTGAACGATCCTGCTTAGGTTAGCGCTGACCCCCTACGATCATGAGGTACTGAGCTAGTGAACCGAGCAAAGCTTAAACGACTTCCCGGAATAAAAATTTGCCAAGGCGGTAAGCTTGACTGGCGCCCACAGAGAAAGTTCTACGGTTTCGTTACATCACAATATATATATATATAACACATTTGAAAAAGCTTAGTGAATGAAAAGTAACACAATTTGTTTAAGTAAATTATTTAAAACTTTTGCAAAAATTAAAACCATAATTCATGGAAAATTATTTTTTCTTGAAAACTGATGTTATACATCTGTAAATTAAGATACAGTAGAGCCCCTATTATCCGCGGAATTGGGTGGCAAGGGTACTGCGGATAATAAAAATCGCAGATAACCTGAAAAAAAAACTAAAAATGAGGTGTAAACACGAAAAAAAAAAAATATTTGAACATAAAAACTATGTTTTATTGAACAAAAAACATATGCAAAAGTTTTAAAATATGTACAGTACAGCAGAAACCTTTCTGCAGAGCAACAGCCTGCCACTCATCCACAAATTCCGAGAAGGCCTATAGGATTACGATGCACAATAAAGCTGTCAGTAATATTCGACCTTCGCACTATAGGACCTATTGTACTTTCCTTGTTGTTGGCTTGGATTAAAATTGGTTTTTTTAGAGATTCGTAATTAAAAAAATTTTTTGCGGCACTCACAGATAATCAGGGCTTTACTGTATATGAAATACCAAATATATTTTATAAATAAAATTTTGTTTATAAAAAATATGCAATTGAGAAAAGTTTTAAAAAAAAAAGTACAGAGCATATATAAAATAAGGATTTCACAAAGTACCTGGAGGAAAAATATAATAAACTGGAGATTAGTAAAAGAGCAGGAAAGATTTGTTAGAATGTGGAGGGAGTTTTTCTTTTATTCCCGCAATCAATAAAACATTTTTTTTTTTTTCACTCTAGGTAAATGCTTTACCAATGAATGTAAAACATTAGGAATTTTAGCAGAGCCAACTGCAAGACTTGATAACTTTAATTGAAAAGGCTCAACCAATGAATAAAATAACAGCAAGGAAAAAAACTTTTTTTTTTTTAATTTGAATGGTAGGAAGAAGAGGATTTTGTGTCTGAAGTTAAATAAAATATAAAATCAAAGATACCTATTTCATGAAGTGTCTTGTAACAACCTTCCATTACAACATTTTCAGCTTTTGTAGATGCATTTTGAGTGGTTTTAATAGGAATCAATTCAATTCCTGGCTTTTTGCTTTCTTGCAACCTTTCCTCATTAGGAGTTTTCACATTCAATGGTAGGGCTACTGACTTTTCTTCAACTTCTGTTTTATCTAATTTTTTTTGCAGTTCATTGGTTAGAGTCTGGATTATAGATTCTCCTGTAACACCTTTTCGGAACTCCTTTGTGCTGCAGTCTGAGTTGTAAGTGGAGGAAACGCTTAATGAACTTTTATCAGAAACTGCAATCCTATCACTGTTACACGAAGTATTAATAGATGAAACCTGTGGAGAACCTTGGTTGGAATTAATCATGCTTTCAAGATTAAATTCTACAGAATTAAAAGATGCATTTCTGTTGGATGTCAAGCAATTATCTCTAGGACTTGCATGCTGGCTGTCTTTGATATCATTGTCTGCAAAAGGTTCAGCTGCAACTTCAATGGTGTCTCCTAAACAAAATGAAAACAAATTCTGTTTTGGGCTTTGACTGTTGCATTGAGTTTGAGACACAAGTTCCGACAATGAAAGATATTTCAATTTAATTTGTAACTCAGTATCTTCAGTTGATTGTGGAAACAACTGCTGCTGGGCTGGAACATCTACAACTGCAAGGAGGAGTCCACCGTTGAATTCAACAAAACCCCTTGGTCTTTCATTTGGAGATAGATTGAAATCATCCATTTTTAATAGTTCTTCTGCTTCCAGTTCAAACAATTTCAAGACTCTTGAATTCCAGCTACCAACCAATATGTAATTGTAACAAGGTAGCCATGAAATCAAAACTGGTGTTAGTAAACCAGAAATATTTATTTCACTTATGATTTCTCCTTTGCAGGAGACCAACGTCAGAAGTGATGTAGCTTCATTACTTTGTGTTACAGGTAAAACATTTAAACTCTGAAAAATAGATGAATCCCCCTGACCATCTGGGGGACTGTCAAAGTTAGCATCCAGTTTCACTGAGTGAATTAAATTTTCAATTTTCATTTCACTTGCACACAGAAACATATTGTTGCTAGCTGAAGTCACACCAACCACACCTGCAATAGACACATTGACCGAAAGCTGTAGTGTTTTGTTGGATTGTTCATTAGATGATCTTTGATATAATTGAATATATGATGGTGAACTCAGAACAAATACAGTAGAATCTTCTGACCAACAACCACAAATGAACTTAGAAATTGTAGGATCAGCATCCACCGAAATCAATGGCTTGAAATTGTCTTCGGATTCAATAAATGAATATATTCCCACTTGGAGTTTCATTAGAACTGCTAATAAGTTACCTTTACAATTCCATAAAAGACAACCTGGAAATAAATAATAATAGAGAATGCAATATACCATTTCACTGAAAGTGATTAGAAACAATAAAATCCACAATGTAATTCTTTACACAAAAACTCTGCACACAGCATAATTTTGTATTTAATATTACCTTCTTAATTACTTTGGCGATTTAAAGTTTAAAAAGGAAATTGAAGAAAACAAAGTATTAAATTTCTTAGATGTCAAGTTCATTAATGACAATAATAAAATTAAGATGGAACATTATAGAAAAGATTACCAAAGTCACCACGTGTTGAATTTTCGATCCAAGCATAGAATTAATATAAAAAAGAATATTGTGGAAAATTTTATTAGAAGAGTAGATAAAAATACAAGTAATGAAAAAACCTATTTGGAAAAAATAAAAGAAATGACTAACATTTTAAAGAAAAATGATTACAAAGATAAATTTATTAATGACCAAATAAGGTATTTTAACAACTTCAAAATAAAAGAAATGGAAAAGATTGGTAATATAGTTTATGTTCCGTATCTTAATGACAACAGCATGTTCTTGAAAACTCTTTGTAAATCATTTGATATAAATATAGCTTTTAATTATAAGAATAACAAAAAATTTGTTATGTAATAAGTTTTAATGGCAGGTTAAATGAAATGGGAGTAGTATACAGGATTGATTGTAAAACATGTGGGGATTTCTATATTGAAGAGACCAAAAGAACTATGTCGTAACGTGTTCTGGAACACGCTAGGGCTTTAAAGAACAAAAATTTGGATGATTCAGACATTGCAAAACGTTGATTAAAAAAGGGGCACATTAGGAATAGTAATATAAAAATTTTATATAAAGAAACGGATTTAAAGATGAGAAAAATTATAAAAAGTTATTTAATAAAAAATACTAAAGAAAGTAATTTTAATAGGTATGAGGGAACTAACGTAGATCCTGCTACTATTTATTAGTTAGAGATTTATTAAAAGTTGATGTAAACAAATTGATAACAATTGATGTTTTTAATTATTGATGTTAGCATGTTTTTATTACAAAAAATAATGACCAAAATTGTTTAAAATAATGAATTGTATTAAGTGGATGAGTCTTTGTAACAACAATCTAATCTGTTGCTTTAACGTGTTTTTAATTTGTTTTTGTGTTCAAGACTATTTTTGTTGTTTGTAATTATTCCATATATTTTAATTTTTTGCTTGACAAAGGGAAGACGTAAAATTCTCGAAAATTCGCCGAAGTATTTAATAAAGAAACATTAAATACTAAATTATGCTATGTGTGGAGTTTTTGTGTTATGAATTACATTAGGAATTATGAAAGAAAGGAATTGAAAGAAGAATATGGAACTTATGTAAATAAAATCCACAATTTATTTTACATTGCAAAGAATGCCATTTATAGTAATTTTTATTGCAACTACAAGATAATTACAGTTAATAAAATTACTGTAATTATTGCAACTACGAGAAGCACTGTGTCAACTATTATGACAGCCTACACAAAACATGGTAAGACATCATCTGCAAAACAGAACATTGGGCGAAAGTCAAAGCTCACATTCAGCAATGTGACCCAACAGCACATAACAGTGTCCTAGATAACCTCCGAGATGAACACCCATCTCCAGGAACTGTATCAACAAAAACTATCCAAGAGAAACAGAATGCTGCGAGTGGCTATTGCAAAACCATTGATGACACAGCAAAATGCATTGAAGCGACGGCAATGGTGCTGTAAGCACAGATACTGGACACAACAGCAGTGGGGACATGTCATTTGGTCTGATGAATCTCCATTTTCATTATTTTGGAACACTGGACACTGTTTATATGTGGAGAATGTATGCCTGTCATTTTGACGGCATAAAGTAGGGCAAACACGATAAATCAAAAGCTGTTTTTGACAAACAACACATGCTTCATTAATCCCAAAATTCTTCTGCTTTCCTGAGTACAACAGCACATAGTGGAATGAAGGATAGATAGAGGCAAAGGCTGCAACAGAATCCACACTAGCAGTTTAAGGTAATTAAGGATGCCTTCCCAGTATAAATGCAAGTTGAATTTCATTAACATTTGTGGTTTTCTAGATTGATAGAAAAATAAATGTAATGTATAAATCATCTAAGATTTAATTGCAGAATAAAATAAAATTTTTACTTTGAAAGATTTTGTTCCATGGAGATAAAAAAAAAATAAAAAAATATTTTAACTAAAAATTGATGTAATTTATCTGACAAAAACTATATTTTGTTATTAATTAGATTATATGGAGTGCTCCGAAGCCAATCAGTGTAAGTCATTTTGTTTTAAATTGAATTTTTTTTCTGTAAGTCATACTCTAATGTTTATACTTTCAGTTGACAAAGTGCCCAAATCACTCCTCCAAGTGTAAAGTTATGTTATCTTTCAATAAAAAATTTATTCTTCAAATTTACAAACATTGTTATTTTTTGGTATGTAATTTTAAAAAACTTATTTCATTTTTTGGTTTATTGAATTACACTCATTGGCTTCTGAGCAGTCCATATGTTACATAATATGGATAGTTTAATTTGCTTTGATCTTATTTTAAAACAAATAATCATTAAAAACAAAAAAAAAATCTGATAATTTACCATATTTGCTGATTTGATCAAACAGTTCATCTTTTAGCTGAAGTTTCAGATCTAACTTTGGACGGACATCAGCTACTCGCCAGACCTGTACACAAGTCTTCTTATTATCTTCACACACTGCTGCAATGTGAAGATTTTGACAACTGTTATTACTCCATGATACACTATAGACAGATCTGCAATGAAACAAAAACAAAAAAAATTTTAGTTGCTTAACAAATCTCTTTACAAAAAATATCTTGCTGTAATTTTATGACCTTCACACTTCTAAACATACTTCTCTGTTCAGATTAAGTGAAAATCTCTATATATACACTGTATCCACTGAAGCACCAGTTATCCAAATATCAGATGATTTTTATAATTTACTTTAAAAAAATAGAAAAGATGGGCCTTAGCTAAATTTAAAATTTCCTGATAAAAAAAATGTTTTATTAAGAATTTATAATCAGTTTTACATTCCTATAAAAACATATTTGGATTTACTTCCAGGTCTTGGTCCAATTTCATTCTGGAAGTAAATAAAAATACGGATTATAAAAAACCAACCCATGATAAAAAAAATTTACAGTTTATTTACTGTAAAAAATTACGGCTTGTATAATTTTACTCAATTAGCAGAATTATTTCCTTTAATGAAAAAAATCTTTTAATGAGGTGATTCAGAGAAATATAAAATATATACTTCTAAAGTTTTGCTTCCTTATTTTCAGCGTTGGGCAAAATAAGCAAAAATGAAGTAGAAATAACGATGCTACATTTACTGTTACTTTATCTAGGTATAGAGTTTTGTATATAAATTATAATATATTTCGAAAGGAGGAGAAAATTTGCTTTCTAATGCCTGATATTTTTTCCGTCTCTATAATAACCATGAATCAATACAACGTATTATGTGACATATTTACTACATAACTGAAATAACTTTCATTTAAGAAATTACAATAAAGGTAAATAATTGAACGAAAATCGTACTTAAAAGTTCCTAATACAGTGGATTTCAAATGCTGTCCTGATACGATGTCCTGTGAAATGGGTTCTTTGATTTTAAGAGGAGTCAAATAAATAGAACAACCGTTGGTCCAAAGTAAGCCCAACTCAGCATGGAAAGCTACATCAAAAAGAAAAAAAAGATTAAGAACACGTTTCCTTTGACTTCTCAATACTATATTTTTTATGTTGAATTCCTAAGTTATAAATCATAAATTGTAATGAAAGCTTCTTAATTTTTACTTTCAATAAAATTTCTGTTTTTAATAACTTTTAAATTATTCAAGACTTATTAAGTCTTTGATAACTGAAATTTTAATGTAGAATTCGCAAATAATGTTCCTAATGACTATAAACACAGGTTTTGATAAAACTAAAAAGGATCGTAATTTACTTTGTAGCAAATGTTAAGGAAATTTACCTGCTGTTAGAGCATTATTTTTCTGAAACTTCACTCCTTCTAAAGTCATGTTTGTTTATATTTAGGTTTATTTCTCTTCTACGATTTTTCGTCTTCGAGTATTTGAACAATTTTTCATCATCTCCATAACACGTGCATCTGAAGCAAGAGAAGTTAATAATAATAAGCAAATTATCACGTGATATATTCTTCATTCTTGGATTGGTCGAACTTCCTCATTGTTTTGTTTATGTTTGTTTTCAGCCATTCACTGATAGGACACAAGTCACGTGATTGATTAAATCCAACGGTGGCCTCACAATGGATACGAGATCTGCGGCGCTTATACAACTTTCACTCTGCTTGTGAAAATACGTGAATATAATTTTTTTTTAAATAATCATAAACTGAAGAAATTTAAATTTTCTCTTTGCTACGCTTCCCTTTTCCTTCTTTCATTTATTTAATTTATGAGAGAGTTACGAATTGAATTGGTTAACCACTGGATATTATAAAATTATTCACATTTTTTCTAATTTCAATCATTTCACCTTAGGTTGAGGAGAATGTTTCTGCATAACAATGTCATAACAAAGAACCTAGGTCATAATTTGAATTTAGAAATGCCTACAGACTAGGTGAAAAGTCCTTACACCGCTGTCAGTAAACTGGGTTTGAAACGAATTGATGTGCCTATTATGGATCCAAAACATCTGTATCACTGCTTCATGGTCTCTGTACAGATGGATGCGTCTCCAGGTGCGTAGGCTCAATTTTTGTAGCATTTGTGGCGTCGCAGTTGTTAAGGCATTGCGCACAGCAATCTGCCACCCAGCGTTGGAAACTCGATTGAAGAGCGTTTAGTGACTGCAGTTTGGATTCTTTTATGTAAGGATGGACGGGAAGACCGTCAATCTGCTGCTGTGAAAGAATCCATGACGCGATCTCCCGTAAAGTGGACTCGCAAGCGTGCTGCCGAATTCGATATTCCCCAGGCAACCATAAGAGACCAATGCGAAAGGATTTGAAAGGGAAACTTTTTCGCCTGTTGTCAGTGACCTGCTTCTCCAACATTTCCCAACAAGAGAAGATCAATGAAGAGTTCTATTTAGTGATGATTGTGCTATCTATCGAAGTTCAAAAGATCGGAGCGTTTAATTTTGATCAAAGGAAACATTTCTTTCAAGAACTCAAACAAAATCTACCGCACGTTATGATTTGGAAGGGGGTAACAGAAGAACATCTTGTTTGCACCGTAGTTTTTCAATGGACCAATGAATCAGACGACTTATCTGCATATGATTAATGAATG
>JAFIDM010000001.1:153592173-153616349 GCA_023159025.1 Thereuonema tuberculata | reverse complement strand
TTCGAATTATCCACGATTTTTTAACATTGATTTAATAAGAAATTCAAGGGACTAAGAGAAATCTTCGAATTAACCACGATTTCGAATTAAAGATGTTCGAATTATCCAAGTTGCACTGTATTTGATATTTTAACTATGGAATGTTACTTAAGAAAGTATGTAATGTTTTGCTTCTTACAGTGCAGTGCACTTGCATAATTGGTATTTATTGTAATGGCAAAATTGGTTTAACAGGTTTCTGACCTAAAGATGGACAAAAGTAAAATGGGAATATAGAGAGAATCTAAATATAAACAATCTAAAATAGAGACTGCTCCTTGAGGAAGTCCTATCCCAACACTTTTTAACATCTACACCAATGATCTACTTGTGTGTATCAAGAAGCTCAAAGGATGTAAAGTGAGCATGTTTGCAGATGATGTGATCTTGACATCGGCAAAAAATAATAAGAAACAACAGAGAAGTCTTCAGGATAGTCTAAACAACTCTCTGGAAGTTATCAATTCGTGGGCTAACATGAACAATATTATCATAAGTAAATTAAAATCGGTTTACCAATTTTTCTCCTTGATGGCACAATAACAGAGACCTTAACTTGAAGATAGAAGATCAATTACTTGCGAGAAATACCAACACCAAATGTCTGGGAGTTACCTTGGATAACAAACAGAACTAGACAAATCACATCCACAGTAAAGTTATTAATGCAAATAAGAGACTTGCAGGAGCCAAAAGGGGTAGCTCTCAAGATACACTGATTATTACCTACAACAACTTCATCAAGCCAGTTATGAGATATGCCAGTGAAATGATAATTACAGCTAATGAAGTGCATCTTAACCATCTTGAAAAGGCACAGAATAATGTCCTAAGAATAATATGTGGAGCCATGAAAACGATACGTCACTGCACTTCAACAATATACAAGAAATTTATCAATCTGTTTAGAAACTCAAATGCAAACAATAGTTTCCTTCGTTAAGATGCAGACCTCAGAACATGCTGATCACACAGCAAACCATAGAGCAAACTCAGCCAACCCCTATAGATACCTGTAGAAATACAGTAGAACCTCATTATAATGGACTAATTGGGGCTGAAGGTTGTCCGTTTTAATGAAAGTCCGGTTTATAACAAAAAATTCTTATAGGGGTTTAATGCAGCAGAGTGTACATCAATGAAAGTACAATAGTTAGCTATAAAAAGTGTTTATTATATATCAAATAAAAAACAGCCTTCAACATAATAGGTTGAATTGAAAAAAATGTGTACATATACACTGCATTAATCTTTAGAACAAGAAGGTCCTGGTTCATGTTGATTGCTTACATTCATTGGTTTGAAAAAATAATTTATATTCTGCTGGGTTTGTTTGCTGCTTATTTTCTTCAGTTAATAACTGATGGAAGTGCCTTAAGTGTTCATAATATGCAAACTTATTTTCATTTGCCGATTGTTCAACATATTGAATAACAAAATTTAAATGATCTTTCACTTCGCTCACCTTAACTGTAGGCTGCCAATTTTTTTTTTAAAACTGTCCATTATAATGAGGTTCTACTGTATATTGAAAAAAATTGGACATTCCTACTCATATTGAACCTACAAATTGTTTCATTAGTCCCCTAGAGTTTTTGTCAGTACAAATAAAGTTGTTGCTTACAGAAGACTTCAAGAAAAAAGGAATGCCTTCAGCGTTTTTGAAGTGTGTTGCCCTTGATTAACTTGTATTACCCTGTGGAAGAATGGCTTAGGGTCTACATGGATGGATCTGACAGGTGAAGCTAAAACAACTGGAGCAGGAGTGTATTGCAAGCTCTTTTCATGCTCCTGTGGCTGTTATTAAAATGATTTTGAGGGAGAAAGGAAAGCTATCTTACTGGGTTTTCAACATCTCTTATATTGATTTTATACTTTTGAAAAGGTGATTTTCTTGATTGATTCCAAAGCAGCTATACAAATAAACAACCACAAGCAGTGTCTTCAAATAAATAACCACAATCGATGAAGATTAAGAACATAAGACAGGCCTTCAAGCATCTTCAAATATTTAGAAAGAAGGTTGTACTTCAGTGGGTTTACGTATTGGACTGGAAGAAAACAAGATTGCTCGTACATTAGCTAAAAAGTGCACCAAAATTCACATAAATGAAATACTACTGCCTATGGATTCTTTAAAAAAATCTTCTAAAAAATAAAATGTATACTTTATACGATAAAGAAGCCACCATGCAGTCAAGTTAAAAAAAAAAAAATTGAAAAATATTCATAATAGCTGGAAAGACAACAAGGGAAAACCTAAGAGAAAAGCCGTAGCAAATTTCAGACTTAAGACAGGACTGCCGTGTGGCACACCTAACAAGAATTGGCATATATGATTCAAGTGAGTTCCCAATTTGCCAAGCTGCCAACTCCATCCTGGACAAAGAACACCTGTTCCACTCCCTTGACCTCAACCAACAAAGGCTCAAAACCATCACCAAACTCTATTGGGATGCCAAATTATTGATGACGAAATTACCTCTCTATCATCTGCCATAGGAACAACAACATAATGGCAAAGGTTGATAAGTAATGTCAGCAGATCTAGAGAAGTCACACTTGACAGTCTAGACAGGCAAGGCATGAACTAGCAAACTTTCGATATGCTGAAACTTAGATAGCCAGTAACAAGACAGTTGAATCTTGGCATTAGTCTTTCTGATTCCCAGATGTCCGCCTACTCGTACTTGTTCATCCAATACCTGATAATGTCTTAGGTATATCTGCCTAGTAGCGTGTTGGGCCTCAAAACAGCCTGAATTCGTCGAGGCATGGATTCCACAAGATGCTGAAAACATTGTTGAGGTATTCTGTACCATGCAGTTCCTGAATATTTGATGGAGGTGAAGGCGTGGAGCAAAACTGCCTATTCCAGCTCATCCCACAAATTTTCAATCGGGGACTGAGCGGGCCACTGCAGCAAGGAAAAGTTATCTTCATGTTCTTCAAACCATCCCATAGTGATGCAGGCTTTGTGCCCTGGTGCATTATCCTGCTGGAAGTAGCCATCTGCATGAGGATAAACTGTTAATATGTACATTTGCACTTGGTCAGCTACGATGTTTAGGTACGCTCTAGCATCCTGTCGTGACTCCAGAGGTATCAATGGACCCAACATGTGCCAGGAAAACATCCCTCAGACCATGACACTGTCCCCACCGGCTTGAAGAGTTGTTGTGAGACACGACCATTTCTGCGCAGAGCAGGGGTGTACCTTATAAAGTGGCCAGACAGTGTATATTATGTATTATATATATTTAATTTTCTTCTCTCTTACTTTATCTCTCTCTTTCCTTTCTTTGAATTTTAAACAAAAAAGAAAAACATCAATTTATTTCTCCTTCTCACTTTTTAATTTGCCAATTCCCTACCTCTCCACACAATTAAAAATGTCAGCTGGTTCTGTGATGACCCGAATCCCATGGAATCGTCTACTCCAAAACATTGACTCTGATAAAATAATAGCACAGAAGTTCATCTAATTCTCAAACATCTCTTCATGAAGTCTCAAGAAACTAAGCTGAAACATCGAATTTATTTTACCTGTACTGATACTGGGAAAACCCATCATCAAAGGTTACATTATTTGTATACTCAACTAAAACACCATCATGGAAAACAAAGGTAGAAAATGAAGCAAAGGAGAGAAACTTTTCTAAAATGCACAATGAATAGAGGCAGAGCAGTGGAGCTGTCTCTGGCAGTCAGATGACTGAAGGCAGGGGTGATAGCAGCTTTAAGCATGGGATGGAAAATTCCAAGAAAGAGGAAGAAGAAAAGGCAGGAGTGAATCCTTTCATCAGCATACGATACCCAAAATATTGGCAAAAAGGAGCAGATGAAATTCGTAGATAAGAATACAGGGCACCTCTATTGGAAATGAGTAAAGATATGGAGACACAAGAAACAGAAGTGATAGAAATAATGAAAGGGGATAAAATTAAAAATATAATAAAGTTGAAGTATCTTTTTTTTATTTATTTTTAAGCATGTTTAATTTATTAACCACATTTTATTTTAGGAATGAAAACATTGCTACTGCCTTTAATAATCGGGGCCATGCTAGATATATGCAAGTTGAATTTAAAAAGGCAATAGAAGATTACATAACAGCAATTCAATACAATCCAACAATGGCTGAGGCTTTTTATAACAGAGGAACCATTTTTTATCGTTTGAGTAAGTATTATTTAAATTATTTTTTCTTCTTTTCTTTATGGGATGTAAAGAGAAGCAACTGAAGAAATGGAAATAATTTTACAATGTGAAATAATGCAAATGAGAGCCATTACGGAGTTTTCTCTCTTCATTTAGTTGGTGCAATCTCAAGTCAAAAAATAATTAATTTTAGAGGCACAGTGATTAATATTATTTGAGCGTATATAATAATAACATTTTTTTTTTATTTCTCTCCCTGGCTGTTCTTGAGAGAGTAATTGGCCGATTAAAACCTTAACACAAGCTTCCTTGGAATATTGTTTTGCTATTAGTCTAATTATGTGGCCACTCAGATGTCTTAATAGCACAATTTAAATATGATGTTTATCCTTTAAAAAAAACATTAATACACACAATTTCAGTAATTACTATTTTTTTGTTGAAGAAATTTAAGTTATATAAATACTAAATCTTAAGTTCTTCAATAAATGAAATAATAATTGGCAGATAAAGAATTTAGTCAGGCTTAATTTGAATTACAGGAGGAATATTTTACCAAAGATCTTTGCTTTGAATTAAAGGGCTGAAAGATAGAATCACAACTTGTCTCATCTTCGTTTCTCATTACTTAAATATTTACTTTTTTTTTTTTTTTTTAAAGGTCAATTTGATGAAGCCATTCAAGATTTTAAACAGTGCAAATATTTAAAAGCAGACTTTGAAGAAGCTAGTATTGCATTAACCCAGACATTAGCAGTCAAAGATAAGTTAAAATAAATGTGATTTAGTAGCAATGCTGAACGGAATGCTTTGGAATTGGAAGATACTTGTTTCATAAATTTGTTTGTTTAATATTCAAAGAGTTATTTATACATTTGGTCAAAAGATCATGAAAACTGTTATTATTGTAAATTTTATTCATGCAATAAATTTATTATTAGAGTAAAATGACAGCTCTCATCGTATTCAGTCTGAATTATTAAAGAAAGCAAAATAGTTACATAATAAGTTGCATCAATAAAATAAGAGCTAAACAAAAGAAAAAGTATTTTACCTTAAAAGTTCCTTTTTTAAGGAGGAGTCTTAATACAGTGATACCTTTATTAACACTATGTTTTGTTATTTTTTATGTGAAGCTGTTTTCATTTATGGGAGAAAATGCTTAAAAGTATTTTTTTTCATCTTCTATATCATGGATCCAGGTAAGATTATTGAAGTTGAATTTGCTAGCAAATATAGGTAAATTAGAACTCAAATTTAATTAAGAAGTGTTCTGATACTTACTTTGATCCTTTGAAAGTGTCTAGGTGTCAGAATAGAAAACAGTATTGCTAGTTTCAAGCATTACTTGATGCACATTATACATATCGTGTAACCAAATCCTTTTGAAGCTATTAGTTATTGAGGCATAATTTATCATCATGCAGCCATGCTGTTAGCTAAGATGCCAAATAAGCTGTGATTCTTTATGGGTTGATACTGGACTTTTAACAACTATACTTTCCCTGCAATGTGGGTGCTAACATACGACGAGGGACTACCCAGGGATGATTTCTCTTCCTTTAGGATAGGCTCCATGGGTCCTGAACACACACCCATGTGTTTATCGTATATGTCCTGGAAAAGGAGGATCTTGGCAGTTGAGCAACTCCAGCTTGTTTTTTTATCTTGGTTGCATTTATAACCTACTGCTTTGGCCTCTGCTTCTGGTAAAAAGAAGGTCTTGGGTTGTCCCCTGTGAGATCAATTGGCTGGTCACTTCCTGCTGCTGTGGTAGTAGGTTTCGACTAACTTCAACTATGTAATCTAGGGAAAGTGTATGGGTTTAGCTTAATCTCATATCTTCCCTTTCTGTTCAGATATAGTTTTGTGTAATCCTATTGTCACCTTGAAAGTTTTTTTTTTTTTGACAGTGATGATGTGCTCTTGTTGGGCTTCATGGTGGGAGAGGAGCGGATCCTGAATTTTTCTCTTTTTCTTATGGATTTTTCAACATTGACCAGCCACAGTTACAATTGTTACACCTATCTTCATCAACTTCTACTCAGTAACATCTACCATTAAATCTACTAAGAAGCTCAGATCTGGTGATTTACTGCTGGTGAGTTACCATCTTCACAAGTAGATATGCAGATACTAAAAATGACAACACTAGGTAACATTGTGATATCTGCAACAAAGAACAGGATCCTGAATTTTTAAAGAGATGCCATTATAGAACAATCTAGACGGTGTAAGTGAAGATGCACTATTTGAGGTCCTTAACACTTTGGGGTCACACTCTTCACTCCCCTGCTTTTCCCCACAGGTCGTGCTATTTTTGCACATTTTCAAAGTGTATCACGAACCCAAATATACTTTGGATCAGTGATAAACAGCTAATCTTTGTCTTCAAAATTGTCTATTAGATTTTATTGTATCATAATAAACAAGAAATTTAGTTATAAGAAGGGTAAAAATTGAGGTGGAAAAAAAAAAGTTTTACATTATATCTCTATTAGGGAAAAATGACAGATATTATTAAACAACATAAAAATATTGTTTATAATTAAAATAATATAAAATATATAACTGGGCTCCATATTGTATTTTTCTTTTCAAAAGTAAAAGTTTAAATTTCAACCGTCTCAAACTTGTTTTACAGCTGATTTTGTTTAATCCAGCCTTTCGGTGACTAAGAAAAATCTAGTCCTACTAACCATAGACTGGCATTACCATAGGCTTATTTATGTTCACATTTACCCCTATATTGTTCCATCTATAGGCTAAGTAGACTTTTTAGAATCTTTTTAGAATATGGCCATAAAGCCATATTTTACTCCCAACATTGGTGGATGTAACAATTCCTAGCATAAATATTATTTGTTACTTTACATTGCTATAAAACTCTTAAAACTCAAAAACCCAACAATCATCTTTCACCGTTTGAAAGATAATTTTATACTCTTTCCAATGATATATGGTTGTGTTAGGTTATCGTGAGAGATTTTAGCTATAAGTTCTTTTCTTTATGCATGTCACAGTTTCGGAAAAATATACTACTTTTATTTTTAGCACATGTTTTCACTAGGATGGAAGATTTTAATTTTTCAATGTTGATAGTGTCATCATATTCTGTATGAAATTAAGAACAAATGAATGAAGTTTCAAGCCTCTAGCTTTATAAACATTGATTTTATCCAGGAAAACGCAAATACATACAAGCTCGTTAGACGCCCAAATTGTCCTCAGAAGTTCAAAATGATTCAACTTTAAAAGGCTGTAACTCTGAAACTAATTGTTAGAATTGGATAAAATTTTGTCTTTTTTCTGAACTTATTGTATACATTGGACATACAAATTCTCAAAGAATATGTGGCAAGTGGGTGTCAGTCTCTGGATGACTTGGTATGGAATGGCCAATCAACCATCTATGCTTCCATTAGACTGATGGCTTTGCTTTTATTGTTTAGTTGGATTGTGAGCAGATACTTTCTTTTGGCACTGGATTAGGCGCTTGCAATTTTTGGTAATTTTGGATTTCTTTTTCTTTCAAAATTTGAAAAAAAAAAAAAAAAAAGGCTTTTTATTGTAAACAAGTTGCTGCCTCAAGTGATGATTTGTTACCTGAAAGACAGATATCTAATGTTTTTTATTTAGCTTTCACTGAACTTCCAGATATTGTAGAAATTAAGTAGATAAAATCCATTTCAGAGCTTTCTATCCTGTGTCACTTAAAATCAATATACAACTGCAAGACGTTGAACTACTAAAAGTTGGAAGAAATCTAAGCATATGGTGAGTAGTCTCAAATTTTCAATTCTATGATCAGATGTTTGGAAATATTACAAACCTTTTGTGCTGCACCTCAGAGAAGCTAAGTATGACTCCTAGAGACAGTTAAGAAAGATGAGTTAAAAAGGAAATCCACTAAATTCATATAGGATTGTCAGTGTAGTGGAATAAGGCCATTGAGAATAATAATTTACATTGTGAAAAACAAAGGAAACTTGTAAAAAAACTACAGGATTAGGAAAAAATAATAAAGAAAACTGTTTTTTTGTTTCTGATACCTTTCAGGATGATCATTTATGAGTTCAGATGAGTTATAACTGTCCTTTTGAATTTGGTCGACAGCTTCACAGCAAAAAGTAAGCTTTATCTACATTTCACTCTGATGTTTTGGAACTTTTAACGAAGAAAAATATTATTACAGTAAACTCTCGATATCTCAAAAACCTTGTTATGTCAAACATTTTTCGAAGTAAAAAATGAATTTTTCTGGTAAAATCGCCGTTCAGTATTTTTAAAGAAATTCTAGCAATGTAAATTCATTGTCTTTTACTAATTCTTTTCAATTTAATGAATTATTTTCAACTACTTTTAAAAATTAAAATTATCATTGCTGTATTTAGACTTATTGTTAACTATCATTACATATTTATACTTATTCTCATCTATCAAGACTCTAATTTTTAGAATATTTTTCCATATCTTGTATTTTTACGTGGATTTTTATGTTTTGATTATGACCTTGTTATCTCAAAAACTCGCTATCTCGAATTTTTTTTAGCATCCCTTTGACTTCAAGATATCGAGAGTATACTGTAAAAAAATGCATAAAATATACATGAAACAAAATCATATTAAAAATTTGGAAATAAATAAATAGTCTAAATAAGGCAGCCATTTTGTAGGAGTTTGTAATACTTATTTACTAATTGATATTTACTAATAATTTAATGAAACTTATCGGTTAAAAAAGTATAATTACAATAATGGAAAAAAAAAAAAGCTAATTTGAGATTTTAAGAGAGTGCTCAACAGTTTTTTTTAACTAAATTAAAAAAAACCAAAACTTAGAAACTTAAATTATAATAAATTTGTAATTTCATTTATAAAAATTTAATGTCAAAAATTATTAATTTCAAATAATGAGCAAAGAAGAAGAGAAAAAAAAGCCTTGAAATATTTCTTGTAAACAATAATTCCAGATATATATATATATAGCCGGACAATTATCTGAAATTTAAAATCCCAATACAAATTTCAGAAAATTGTTTCTGTGAACGTACGGCAAATTACATTCACTTCATCAGCGGCATCTGGTGTTAAATTTTGAAAATAAAAATTTGGAAGACACAAAAACGCATTATTTAAAGAAATTTGCTCTTTTTTATTGTATATATTCTTTTTTAAGTTTTTTAATTTTATATCTTTTTTTAATTTCTTTTATATTAAATACTTTTTTTGCTTTTTTATATATATATTAAAAAAAAAAAAATAGATGACAGTCATCAGATCAAAATTTAAAACTTCCTTAAATAAAGGATTTAATTTTGAATTGTCATAAGATAACTTAAATGATTATAAATTAACAAATCCTATCTTGAAGAATAAAATGATTAAATAAAATTATGAATATCTTTAACTTTATATTTTTTATAAATTTGAAATTTAAATTTTTTCTGAAATTGTAAAATATATGTATTTAAAACTTTATTTGGAAAATTATTTGTAAATTCATTAATAAGATAATTTAAATTATGTATAAAATCTTCCAATTTAGAATTAATATCAAGATATCTTTTGAGTTCTTGTATGAAAATATTTTTAAGTAAATTTAAACTCACATTACTTGTAAATTTATGAAATTTATTAATTTTAAATGGAAACAAAAATGTTTTATTAAACACACTTCCGAGCAGCTAAATCGACTCACCCCTTCAGAGCGCACAAAAAGGCATATATTTTTTAAATGGCTTAACCGATTTTCAAAAACTTTTTTTTTTGAAAGCCTAATGTTTTTACTTTATAATGACACCATTATCATTAAAATCTGTACAATATTTTGTTTTATAATGCATTTGATTGAAAATGCAAGCAAAATGCATCCTTAGGAAAAAAAATTGGGCATACTTAAAATTAAATTACAACAAAAAATTCAAGCAAAACAAGGAAAATTTTATTAATCAATACTTGGTATTGCCTCCCCTTGCCTGTACGACGGCTTGCATGCGGTTCCTCATAGACCCTATTAAGATTTTGACAAAGTCTTGGGGGATCCCATTCCACTCCTCCTCCAGCGCAATCTTGAGCTCGTTTTTATTAGACGGTGCCGGATTTCTGGCTCGGACCCTCCGTTTGAGCTCGTCCCACAAATGCTCAATCGGATTGATGACGGGACTGAGGGCTGGCCACTCCATCGTCTCGAGACCAACCTCCTCCATGAATTGCCGAGGGGTTCGTGCTGAATGACACCGGGCATTGTCATGCACCAACATGAAGTCTTCACCGATATATCCTGCGTAGGGCACAACATGATCCAGGAGAATGTCCTCAATGTATCGTCCAGCAGTCAGACCCCCCCCTCCGGCCTCCACCAGGTATGAAAACAAGATCTGTTTTTCCCTCAAGAGATATGCCAGCCCACATCATGCAGGAACCGCCGCCGTACGAGACTGTTTCAGCAAAACAGCACTGTGAAAATCGCTCTCCTGGATGCCGGTAGACCCGGCCTCTCCTATCATTACCATGGAGACACATTCTGCTCTCATCAGTGAATAGGACGGACCGCCATTGCTCGATGCTCCAATTGAGGTGTTCCCGAGCAAATTCGAGTCGTGCTGTGCGGTGACTTACGGTCAATTTTGGGCCTGTAGCGGGCCGTCTTGGAGTGAGGTTGGCTTCCTTCAAGCGTCTTCTGACTGTCCACTGACTAACAGCTACTCAATGAACTTGTCTCAGATCCTGTTGCAGATCGACGCCCGTGAGGTGGCGATTTCGCAGTGAAGTTGAAATGATAAAGCGATCATCCCTCTCAGATGTGAATCGGCGCCGTCCAGTATGTGGTCTCCGAGTGAAGGTACCAGTTTCCTGAAACCTTCTGAATACTCTTGAGACAGCAGATTGGCTCAAGTTTAGTTGACGAGCGACTTCTCGTTGACTGTGGCCTGCTTGCAATAAAGCAACAACTTGTGCGGCGTCTTCTGGCGTAAAATCCATGGGTATGTGAAAACAATGAATTAAACTTGCAGAGATGTGTACAGATGAACGTCTGATAAGCGACTGATAAGAAATATCGGTCCACGTGGGTTTTTATAGGGGATTTTATAACGGAGTTGATGGTTTCCGTTCAGACTGCATTTTGCTACGCTTATGTTCAGATCACATTCATTTGAAAAATATTGTACAGATTTTAATGATAATGGTGTCATTGTAAAGTAAAAATATTAGGCTTTAAAAAAAAATTTTTTTTTAGAAAATCGGTTAAGCCATTTAAAAAATATACGCCTTTTTGTGCGCTCTGAAGGTGTGAGTCGATTTAGCTGCACGGAAGTGTAGTTTAATATATGGAATTTGTTGATGATAATATATTCGTAAATCTAAAAAATCAACAAATTCAGAGTTAATATTAGTTTGTTGTAAGTTAATAATATTTTTATAAATTTTGTCTTCTATATAATCAATTGTAAAGTTAGTATTAAAAATAATCAAATCATCCATATTTCTATAAATTTTAAAATGGAAAGGTTAATTAATACAAAATTGATATTCGTAAGCCAATAAAAATAAATTAGCAAGAATGCTACTATAATTTACCCCCATTCCAATACCTTTGATTTGGGAATATATTTCATCATCAAATTCAATATAATTATTATATAAATTAAATTGAAGAAAATTAAGAAATTTTTTAATAGAAATATTAAATAAACTGGTTATATTAAATTCTGAAATTAAAAATTTTATTTGTTGTAATAAAGAATCTAAAGGTATATTTGTAAATAAATTTTCAAAATCTGCAGTAATTATATTAAAAATTTTATTATTATTTACATATTTAATAACTTCATCATGATTATGAATAAGCCAATAAAAATCAGGATTAATTTTATTTTTAATAATTTCATGTAAGTTATTGAGAAAAATTTGTAAAATAATATTTGATTGTTTTAAAATAGAATTAGTTGTACTACAAATCATTCTAAATTTGCCTATTTTTTGCATTTTTGGATTTAGAAATAAATAATTTAAATTTCTGTTAATTTTGATTCTTTTATATTTAAGTGTTTTAAATTGATCTTTAAATTTAGAAAAACATTTATCCAAGTTATTTAAAATAGAATCTTTAGTTTTATTAATTTAAAAAAAAAAACAGATTGATCATGTAATAATTCTTTAATTTTGTTAAAATAAAATTGTTTTCAAATGATAGCTAAATTATTGTGTGCTTTATCTATAGTAGTGAAAATGTAATGTTTGTGATAAATGGAAATAGTTTTTTAGATTTTAAATAAATTAAATTTATGATTTGTAGAACTATTAACTCTATCATATGATGTATGTTTAATATTATTAATTTTAGATATTAAATTAAGTTTCCATTCAATAAAATTTTCATAACATATGTTATATTTGAAACTGGTTTCCCATATAAAATTATTTATATCTTTAATAAATATATTAATTAATTGTTTATATGTTTTATTTGTATTTAATCTGTAGTTAATACCTAAATTTAAAAAGTCTTTCAAAGCAATATCTTTAATAAAATTTATATTTCCTGTTACAATATGCGAATTCCATTTAAATTTATTATTATATAATTTGCATTGACAATCAGAATTTAGATTAGAACTCATATTAGTTTTATAATTACAGATATATTTACGAATTGGTATGTCATATTTATAAATGGGCATTAAGTAAATATCTATAGGAAATTTAGATCTAATGAATGAATTAAGTATATTGCTGATATTGATTTTATCAAAAATAGTGGAAGTATAATGAAATAATATTAATTCTTTAAGTTTTTTATTGTCTGTATTATAATTTATTTTTGTTAATTTTAATCGAAACTTAATAATATCTAAAATTAAATGGAGTAGATGAGTATTTTTAATTATTTTGAAGTCAAAATGTTTTAATAAATATTTTAATTTAGATTTATTTAGAAGAAATAAAAATTTTTTTAACAAAAGAAATTCTATCCATATTAGAATTATCAAAATTATTTTCCAAAATATTAATAAATTTATTAAAATCAATTTTATTATTAAAATTAAATTGAGGAAATTTAGAATATTCTTTACGTTCTAAATTTCTAAATTGCAAATAATTGATTGAAATCTTTGCATTGCTAAACTCGAATTTTGCATCATTTGAGTTTTCCATCGATATATATATATATAATTCTGTTGAAGTGAGGGGATCCAAATTGCACTGGAATATCTAATTTTGTGATTCATCTAACTACATTAGATAAAGTTAAATAGAATAGTTCAAAACAGATCAATCTAACAAATACCCAGATGTGAGAGAAAATGTTCTAAATACTTCAGTGATCTTATATTATTAGTTATTTTGTATTTATTTAAGTTCTATTTTTCTGAGCTTTAAACAGCTGCATTAAATAGAATCATAGCATGTCAGATTATTTAAAGAAAGTCCATTATAACATTAAAAATGAAAAAATATTAAGAAAGCATGTAGATAGGCTTTCATGCCCTGAACCATCATCAATGGGAATCTGGGATAGCCGTTTCATCCTTATTAGGACTCATCAGCCAGATTTGCCCTATATGAAAGGCTCAGAAAAGTGCAAACGGTTATGGATCCCTCTCACACTCCCAGAAGTGGGTAAATCTGGTTGATGAGTCCTAATAAGGATGAAACAGCTGTTCCAGATATTCAGATAATTTTTTAAAATATTTATTTATTTTTTAAACACATCGAACTTTCTCATCTTAATTCAAATTTCTGTTCTGTTATGTTTAGTTCTGTTATGTTTCTCATCTTAATGTTGAAATAACATACAACCAGGGCTGGAAGACACTGTCAATACAACAACGAAATAGGACACAATGGCTGACAGCATGACCAGAGCTGGAAGCATTGTTGGCCAGTTATAGGCAGAATATTGGAGCAATGAGGAAGAAGGTTCTTTTCTTGCAACATGTTTTTGATTTTCTGAGAAGATTCGATCACTTTATTCTGTGTAGATTAAGTTGTTTCTTCCGAGACTCAATGAGTTCAGGAAAGATTAACTCAGCCTCAAAGCATTGAGCAATCAGCAAAGGAAAATATCCAGAGATGGTGAAAACAGAATGGACTGAGTTAAGCCTACCAACGCATTGAGCGATCTTCAACAGAAAACATTCCAAAGATGGCGAAAGGCAAAATGGACTAAGTTACGCCTAAAGCTCATGGAAGAGAAGATTTATGAGTAATGAACTAGTTAAAATGAGGAAGCATTTAGGAGTTGAGTTGCCAAGACTCAAACATTTCATGTCTATTAATGTCTATTTGAATTATAGATCAATTTAGTGAAGAATAAAGCTTGATTGATCACTAGAGCTAGTTCGATATTTTTTTTTTTTCCTTAATTTTTAAAATGTTTTAATCATTAAACACCAGATTCTTGTCTATGATCGACTCAGGGCTGAAAGCATACTTACGCGCTTTCTTTATATTTTTTCACTTTTAATGTCAGGTTAGGGTCATTCCATGTCAAATCAACCAATGGTTCGAACCTTGAAACCTCAGAAATTGATGATTTTTTGCACACTGATAATATTTACAGAGAGTATAAAAAAATGCAAATTTTCAGATGTTTTGGGCTAACAGTTTTTGAGTTATTGAATTTCAAAAAATAAAAAATTGCTTGATTTTGGCCATGTTTTGAAATTTTCAAAACACTGTAACTCAAGAACTGTTCAACCTACAGAGCTGAAATTGGTGTCATTTTGTTTTTTTGTTTCAGTTTTTAATGGCCTTTAATTTGATATACAACAAAAGTATCTTAATTTCATATTAAATTTTTTTCAAAATTTTCAAAAAGCGGTTTTTAAAAAAACTCAAAAACACCCCTTTTGATTTTTTTGAAAAAAATATATGTTATTTATATTGTTAATACCTATTTTTGTGCCAAATTTCATAATGGGACAGCCAAGGGATCATATGGAAATAAAATTTTAATGTTAACCAGCAGTAGTGCTGATGATCTAAACAACAACAATGCACGACAAATTTTTGGCTTTCATCTGCTGTAATGTAGAGCAGTGCTCCGCAACCTTTTCTCACCTACGGCACACCAAAGTTTTTCCTAGAATTCCGCGGCACATCAAAAGCTAAAATATATAGATATATATACAAAGCATACTTCGCTTTGTAGTATTGTTTTATTTATTTTATTTATTTATTTATATTATTTATTTATAGTATTATTGTAGAAAAATTATTTAGTTATATTATTGTCTTATTTGACCGCGTCACACCTGTATTGGCTCACGGCAAACCATTGTGCCGTGGCACACCGGTTGCGGAGCACTGATGTAGAGCAACAAAGGTTGAGTTGAAATGCTCAATTTATAAAATATGTAAACATTAGGTCATCTTACCTTAAAATTTTATTGTAGATTTCTTTACATGCCCTCCTCAAAATTTCAACATTAAAAAAAATCAAGAAAAAAGTAACCTTGGATATCATAGATTAGACTTTTAATGTAAATCACTTTTGATGAGTTTTCAGTTATTTACAAAGATTTAATCTGTTCACATCTACACTAGCAGAATCAAACTGTTCTCATATTAAACTAGGGAAAGCTACTACAGTTTTGTAAATATCTTTCTAGCACAAGTGAAGAAGACATCGTTTCTTGTTTGTTTAAAGTATAAATTCTTCCAGTTGCAGTGAGCGGATCGACTTTTTGTAAGAGTTTCACCTGGCACAAACAAAATGTCACTGGGTGTTGGGTAAAAATATGAAGAAGCTGGCCTCTTTGGATGAAGAAAGCTTACTTGAAACTCATTATTGTTTTTAAAAAGAATGTAGGCAAGCAACCATGATTTATCGTATGCTATTGTTACATATCCAGTTTCAAGTTTATCACGGTCAGTTGGTGTGATGAAGTCCAAAGTTGTCACAGTTTCAATGTTCTTACATTTGCTTGATTTATATGGTCTAGCAACTATGTAGCTTATTTTCAGAAATCGGTGTAAAAATGTGAAGTTTCTGAGTATCATAAATTAATTTTGACTCACTAAACCTGGAAGCAAGACTTCGTTCAGTTTCTTCGTACTCTTCAGTTGTGCAGTATTTAAAGTCAATCCCTGGAATGCAATCCTTAGCAAACTGATACAATTGTTGATCTATCAAAATTTGGTTCTCATAAGGCAAACTTGCTTTGGGAGCAAACCTTTTTACAGTTTCACCTAGCCCATCACATGCACTTTTGCCATGAGCTGTTGCAAAAAACTGTCATTCTGCCTCAATTTCAAAATCAGATTTATGTAGACACAATTAGAAAGTTTATCCTGTTTTTGTACTGTGCAGAGCTACCATCCAAAAAGTATATAATTTTTTTTTATCAAATGGTAAAGTTTCTTTCAGGAGGGAAATTAACTTCTTCTGAAATGTATAAAAAGCCACAGTATTGTGCTGTAAGCACTCTGAAATAAAAACATATTGTAGGTGTTTAATTTTCCCTTCCCACTTGTAATATACTTTAAATAGGTGGAGTGTGGCTTGGCTGTTAGACCAGTGGTAGGACTGCACTTCATCCTGCAGGATAAATGAATAATTTTCAGCAAAATCACAGTTAATGACTATTTGTCCATCAATTAAATGATATTTGCACTCTGTGTAACATTCCTTTTGCTGAAGTGCTAGAAAGGTATGTGTTTTAAGTTTCAATAGAGTTTCAGTGAATTTTTCCACGAAGTCTTGTAGTGTTTGTAGTGATACGAAGTATTTTGTATAACAGTCTCCATTGAACAGGTGTGCACAGTTATCCACTTTGTTATCTCGTCTATGGGTGCTGTCTCAAATGATGTAAATAAACTTCCTTTTAGAGATTCGATGCCAGGACACTCATCACACACATTCATGTAACAGTCGGGTGCAGGCATGTTACACACAATTTTTGCTAAAAAACCATGATAAGATGTTAATGGTTTTTCATCTCCTTCTAATACTAAATTCTGCAGATGTGCACCATGTATCTTAAGTTTTATATTTTGGTGTAATGCACAAACAGTATGCATTCCACTTTTGCCAGCCAAGATGCAATTCTTCGGTTTGAGCTCAAAAAATTTTGAAAATTCGATTTTGTGGCAATAGTACTTTTGTTTAAAAAGTTGGTATACTTCACTGAGATTAGCCAACATTAAACACTTCTGGACTTGAATTTTTGCACCTTTATTCCTAATCGTAACAAAGTCTTTCTTTCCTGGCATCATTCTACTAACATCATCTTCACTGTAAAAATTTACAACCAGCCCCCCCCCCCCCCATGTTATTAACAAAATAATAAATTCTTAGCCAAAAATATCACGAAAATACCATACGATTTCATACTTCTACAGCAGGGGTGGGCAGACTTTTGTAAGGTAAGGGTTACCTCAAGTATACTGCAAGTGTCGCGGTCACCTTAAGACTAAAAAAAGCGACAACCAAAAAAAAAGACATCTTCACAAATCTCACATGCGGTCACCCCAAATGCGCGATCGACGTCTTGCCCACCCCTGTTCTACACTATCAACATGTAGATCTCAGCCCGGGCCCCTTTGACGGCCGGGCCCCAGTGCTGAGGGACCAACTGACCCTCCCTTGTGGGGACCCTCTTGACAACTAACTGAGCAATAACGTTGTTTAGCATTTTCCCTGGTTTTGGGTTTGGCATTGAAAGAATTCCCTTTTCTTTTACTAAGTCTTTCACTTTACGTGCCATATAGTTACTGACACCAAATTCTTATTCAATTTCTTTCAAGCTCCACCTTTGAGGTAGAAGGGTCAGAATTGTAATCTTTTCACTTCATTTTGAAGTTTGATAAACCTTATTTTTTAACTGGTTTAATATTTCTGTGTTTGCTGTGTTTATTTCTCCTTGATCATTATGCTCCACATTTTTCTTGGTTGGTATGAGATTTTTTTTTTTAAACTTATTTTAATCTTCTCTATTTTGTTTGAGGTATAACTTTCTACTGAATTTTTTTTTCCTTTTTTAAAGGTGACTCTCCAAGCAATTCCAATGATTTGTTTAAAAAAATCTACCGATGCTGATTGATCAGTAAATAAAATGTGTGTGCTAGTACCTGGTAAATCCTACTCGTGTGGCTGGTCTGGTTCAGTTTTATTCTCAATGTACATTTTTTTCTACATTTGTCACAAATTTTCATTCTCATTTTAATGCCCAGGTTTAAGGAACCCATCCAGTCTACAACATTTTTTCGGTTCACAAAGAGGTTAACATGGGTATAAGATCTACATGCGAGGAGGAGATGCAGGATTCCGAGTAAACAAAGCACCTGGTGAAAAAAACTTCGTGCTGGATGCGTCGTTGATTCCTCATGATTGATCAATGGTTAACGTAAAATTCTCAATGAACCGCAAAATCTCTTGAATGCCAAAAAATGAATGTGCACGAAAAAGGCTTGTACATTTGTTTGCTCAAATGTATTCTTTTCAAAAGAGAGGTTATTAAATAAACAGAGAAAATGGGCGGGGTTACCAGTGGGCTCACTAATATATGTATTTATGTACAATAACACAGTATAGATATACAGATGAAACCATGTAGGTTTACTGATCACTCACAAACTTTAGGTATAGTCAGAACGATTGTCTTTCATCAACTACATTTGATTTAAAGTTCGCCATGCAACGAACGGTAAGAACTTAAAACTCTGGTTTCTAGTCGCATTCTCATTTTTGTCATGGACAATGATACTTCAAATTTTATTTCCATAAGATCCCCTGGCTATCCCATTATGAAATTTGGCACAAAAATAGGTATTAACAATGTAAATAACATGTATTTTTTTCAAAAAAATCAAAAGGGGTGTTTTTTTGATTTTTTTTAAAAACCGCTTTTTGAAAATTTTAATATGAAATTAAGATACTTTTATTGTATATCAAATTAAAGGCCATTAAAAACTGAACAAAATGACACCAATTTCAGCTCTGTAGGTAGAACGGTTCTTGAGTTACATTGTTTTGAAAATTTCAAAACACTGCCAAAATCAAGCAATTTTTTATTCTTCAAAAATTATAAACCCAAAAAAAGTGAAAATTTGCATTTTTCATACTTTTAGTAGATAAGTTGATGTGAGGAAAGATATCAAAATCTGAAACACTAAGGTCCAAAATTATTATTTTTTGGTTGATTTCATATGGAATGACTCGTTATTTTAAGTATCTTACTGAAAAGTATCAACTCAATGTGCAATGATGGAGTAAAAGACTGACGAACTAAAAAATTGAACAGAATGTTGAATTAAGACACGCAGTCTCAAAGTAGATTTTACTTTCATTAAATATGAAATTTACAAAAAAAACATTAAACTGTTTCAGTGTTGGAATGGTAAACATATGTTACAAAATTTGCCTTTCAGCAAAATGACAAAACCTTAAAATTCATTAGTCTTTAAATAGGGGAATGTTACTTGCAAGCACATAAGTTTTCTTTAATAGACTAATAGGAATACTAAATGGATTGATACTAAATAGCTCTGGTGATTTTGGTTCCTCTTCTGTTTCTCTGCTATGGTGTGGCGTACTTTGCAACTCGGAATTCACATCAATAGATTCACTGCTTCTAGAAACTTCTGATACAGGTATATTTTCATCTTGAATCATGTCACTACCATTAAAATAAACAATATTAAAATAAGATCTTAGAAGCAGTCAAATCTCTTAAAATAAAAACAATCTAGTTTAAACAGTAAATTGGATTCATACTTGTATATCTACTGGGAGCTGTGGAACAATATTTATAATGATCTTAATTCTATTAAAAGTTTCAGATATGGAATTATCTTGGAAAGTAAATCTATGTTATATCAAACTCAATAGCTGTCAGTGCTTTTCTTGTCTATCTCTCAATATTATATGCCTACCTTTAGCTTAAGTCCAACAATTGCCTAAACTAACATTGTTTTCATCAAATTTTATTGTATTCAGCTTGTAAAGCTTCAATCATCCTGTAAACTGTCTGTTTAAATGATCTATTGGTTGTGTAATCTAATTTTATCCTCAAAAAATGTAGAAAAATGCCGATTACAGAATTTTTCAGGGCTGTTTTCTGAATTCAGATATCACAATGCTGGGCTATGCCAGGATTCTTTGTCAGGCTGTTGAATGAAATAAGTATCCTTAAATAAATTGTGGGGAAACTCATAAGTTAAGATGTTAGGTCCTCATAAACTTAGTGTTCCACTATAAGCCTATGCAGGCCCTTGAGGTCGCACTTCATGACCAAAGGGACTAAGTTGAGGTCAGATGGTCGCCTTTAACTCCTGGGAAATAAACCCGGTACCCATTCAAAAGAGGGCTGGATAGACCCTACGATCTGTTTTGGAGGGGAATGGAAAAATCCCCACCCTCTGCCGAGGCGGTGATCGAACCCGCCACCTCCAACCAACAGTCAAGTGCCCTTACCCACTCAGCTTTCGGATCCACCTCATAACCTTAGCTGATCTAATAAAATGTCAAGAGTATGATAAAGCTATCTGGAATAAATAATTAATTTTCCTGATATAATGGATGCCACTCTCAAGAACCTTTATATCTGAAATTCTATTAGAAGCCCAGGTATTCAGAACAAGTGTCTAGAAAGTTATTGGATATTATTCACTAATAAAACACTCCCATCCATAAATACTATACAGAATAAATTTTGAGTTAAAGAAGCATTTCAAGGGCCACTCTTCCACAATTTGCACAGCTTCAATCTTGAAAAATCAACTCATAAAAGATTGATTCCGGAAGACAGTAGAGTGTAAGAGGATATTTGAAATTGATTTAAGGAGTTTTATAAAAAAAACTCCAGCATCCAGCATGGCGACTATCTGATAACCTATCAAACCCAATTTAGTGTAGGATATCCAACAAAAAGTTTTATTTAAATAAATACTACTTCTACTCTCATAATATTTAAAAAATATATTTTTTAAACGAGTTTGCATTAAAAAATATATTTTTTTAATGTTATGAGAGTACAAGTAGTATTTATTTAAATTATGATAAGCAGAAGAAGAGATTTAAAGAAAAAAAGTTTTATTTATTTATTTATTTAAATTGGAAGAAATGCACGGATGCTTATTTAAAATATTTCTAAATGTTAAAATATGTTTCAGTTTTACCTTGATAATCCATCCTCAAATTAGACTGAAATGATTCAAATAATTCCATCTAATCCAAAGCATGATGTCCTCAGAATTTCTGAAGTTGTCTGAAAACGTCAATTTCTTGTATTGACATTATTTCATGCAATTGGAAGATAAACTGACACAACTGAGATTTTAACATGGATTGTTTTTCTAAAGATTCTTCTTGTTTCCTACAAACGCTAAAATTTTCCTCTGAAGCCTTCAACCCATATCTTAAACACTAAATATGAAATGGAAAAATTGAAGTGAAATTTAAAAGAAATGAGCTCAACATAACCAAATAAATTACCTTGAATGATTAATGTCATCGTAAAGATCAGCAACGTACTCTTTTGGAGATTTTACATGATTTTGGGAAGCCTGGTTGGAAACAGAGGCTTCCCCATTTACATCTTCCCTGTTTTCACTACTGTATGTTCTTGTTGTGTCATTTCTATTTAGTAAAGAAACTAAAGAGGAAAAAAAAAAAATCAATGAATCTGCATTATAAAAGGAAATACAGTTTTGATCTTGTGTAAGAAGACAAGTGAGATTACTTCTAAGAGCAAAATCTATAAGCTTTTCAGAAATCCAATTAACAAATGCTGATAAAGAACAGCTGCCCTGGAATGCTTACAAGGTTTATAATTTGTTAACATGATCTAAGATTTAAATAACACTTCATTTTTTTACATTATTTTTAAAATCATAAGAATAAAACTAATTTGGATACAATAGAAACTGCTTTACACAGTTTATTATGTAATCCAGTTTGCATTGTTCTGAACTATGCCAATTTTTCACAGATGTAGAAAAAAAAAACTCACATTTAACTATCTACATCTAAGAGGCAAATTACATCTAACGATGTTTATAAATAATACATTTTTAAACTCTGAGACCGATTTTTACACATTATTTTAGTTACTAATCACTTCTCTCATCTAAATTGCTGTAACAAGATGCATTTCAAGCAAACTGAAGCAGCACAAGAAAATCGAGGATTCGAAGAAGACAGTGATAAACCTTATTCCCCATCCTGACTTAAGTGTCAGGATTTACTCTCGAAATCCTATAAACAACATTCTTTAATCAAAACAAAATAAGGAACAAGGACAGAACAGGAATAAATAAATTGCCTTTCTGATTCAATTACCAGCGGATCGGGCTGATGAGTCCCTTATAGGACGAAACGGCCGTTCCCGATTCCTTCAGATAATCGAATCAGAAAGGCAATTTATTTATTCCTGTGCTGTCCTTGTTTCTTATTTTGTTTTGTTTAAAAAATTTCCAGCACGTTAAATTTATTCCTTAGATTAACATTCTTTATGTCCACAATATTTCGTTTTTCTTTTCGAAAAACTTCATCAGGTGTATAAGAGAATAAAAATATTATTTTTGCCTCGACATAATATAAGGGCTGTTCCAGCATGGCCAAGCAGTCTGGGCGGTGGTCTGCCGTGCAGACGTTGCGTCGGAATCTGAGTTTGAATCCCGAGCGTGGCTTGGTTGTTTCAATTTCCTTTCCTGTATTTGTCAGCCTCTTCTTCACTTTCTCTTCGGTCTGCAGCCATTCCATAATGGCTGTCAGAGGAAGGCCACAGGAACCCACCTCAGTTTCTATCCCCAGGTGCTTCTATGAGAATTCTTGAATTCCATAGGAATGTTGACCTGTCTCCGGACAGAATTACTATGGATGGATGGATGGATAATATAAGAGTTACAAAACAACTAAAAACATTTCATTTTAGTTACATGATAACAGTTGAAAGTATATCATTCATTAGCATAGTTATTAATAATGATAATATAAAACATAAATAATGATAATTATTTAACATTAACAATACGATGCTTCATAAACACAATAATATTCTCTCATTATATTGAAACTTTGAATAATTTATTTTATTTAACTTATTTTTTCAAAAAATCTTTTATATAACTAAAAGAAGCATTACTAATTTTAAGGAACTTATCTTTATTGAAACAATTTCTACTATTAATTAAACATGATTCGATCATGAGGCTGGGCACACACCAAACAAGCAAAATTGTTTTGAGCAAAACGTTTCGCTGGATATAAAAACAATTTTGCTGAACAAAATCCCTCTAATTTGATGGTTAAATATTATATACTGTAATTAAATCGTAAGTTTATATAGTATTTGTGCTGTATTTTATATTTCTTCAAATGTAATAATGTATAACAATGGGTGAGACCAAATTATTTACAAGTGACATCCTGGAACAGCTGTTTCACACTTGTTCTTTTTTATTTTATTCAGTGTAATAAAGATGCATTTCTAATTAGATTAATTGAATAATTTTTTTCTTAATAGCATGTCAAATATTTTGCAGGTTATCTAGTTCATATTGAATTGAGCAAACTCCTGTACATTTCGTAACGTGTGAAGTGTACATTGATAATGCTATTTTATTTTGTGGTACACCTTGTGATTAGTATTTTTGTTAAAACATTGTTTTATAGTATATTGTTAATATACTATCCTGAGATTGTACAGACTACATGCAAACCATGTCATGGTCACCACATTCAGTGTTTTTTATGATGATTACACAATTTTTAATATTACATTCATATTTGTGAAATTACATCACTTTGTAACCATATCATTTCTCATAGTGGAACTTACTTGTCACACCTAATTTCACCGCTATTTGTTTCCATAACTTCTCTATCTGGGGCATGGCAGTGCCCCCGCCAAGACAAGCCAAAGGCAGGAAGGGCACTACGTACCTTTTCTCAAAGCGTTTCGTCATATTTTCGAACCGTCATAGCTTCGGCCTGGATAATACTAGAGAGCTCAAATTTTCAGGAT
>JAFIDM010000001.1:153578554-153592163 GCA_023159025.1 Thereuonema tuberculata | reverse complement strand
CCTGGATAATACTAGAGAGCTCAAATTTTCAGGATAAGATGCAGTTACCATACTAATGAAATACGCTAAGTTTCATTTATCTAGCTTTTATACTTTGGATTTTATTAAGATCTGAAATGCGTCGTACCCTCAATGCTTCGGCCTAAATAATACTGTGTAATAATGTGATTTCTTACAAAAGTGCAAACAGCTTGTATATACAAGTTGACCAATAGAAAAACAGAAAAGTAGGGTATTGAAAAAAAATCCATTTTTTACATAATCGTAAAACTAAATTTAGTTGTAATAGATAATCCCACCCAAAACATTTCATGTAAAATAAGTTGCCAAGACTCACATGCTCATAACGCTTTCACTGTTAAAAAGTTATCAGATCTCATCTTACAAAAAGAAATGAAATCCCAACCAAAACATTTCATGTAAAATAAGGGGTTGCCAAGACTCGCATGCTCATAACGCTTTCACTGTTAAAAAGTTATCAGATCTCATCCTACAAAAAGAAATGAAATCCCACCCAAAACACTTCGTGTAAAATAAGTTGCCAAGACTCACATGCTCATAATGCTTTCACTGTTAAAAAGATATGAGATCTCATGTAGAGCCAAGCCCCTAACTCTACGAGGCCTAACTCTACAAGCCCTAACTCTAAAAACCTTATATCTTGGTCAAAAAGTATGGCTTGGCCGTTTCATGGAACTATTTCATCTCACCCAAAACATTTCATGTAAAATACGTTGCCAAGATGTTTTTAATAAATAGTCAAGTGCAAAATTATGAAATTGGTTAAATTAATTAAATCTGGCATTATGTCTTCACAAAAATTGAGCTATTGAGTTATTTTAAGAACACTCTTGGTAGTCTGGCTTCTCTGTAATCCGGCCTACTCGGCGCCACGTTAGGCCGGATTTGAGAAGTTTTAATTTACCATGTTTTTCGTCCATTAGATTTCGGTCAACCTTGAATATATGTGATTTTTCTTCCTTCTTTTCCATCTGAAGGAACCCTGGTTGCTAAATACGTAGAAACTAATTTGAACAATGTGCTTTAGAACAAGATGATTAAAAAATAAACATTAGAAACGTGGCGAAGACAAAACTTTTAAACTTCAAAACATTGCAATAAAAGGGGCTATCCATAAACTATGTCACGCTAATTTTGTTATTTTGACCCCCTCACCACTCCTTGTCACACTTCGTCACAATCTTGAGAAACCCCTTTACATTGCAATATCAAGCAGTCTAATTGTATTTTAATTCTCAATATAGTTAATATACTATTAGTAAATGTATTAAATATTTTGCAATTTTATCCTACAAAGTTTACATCTTAAAGACAGATATTTATTTATTATATATATGTATGTATGTATGTATGTGTGTGTATATATACACAGTAAAACCTCGATATAACGCTCCCGCTTATAGCACTATCCCATTCTTTACGCTCCTTTTATACGGTCCCTGGAATTTTCTATACATCTCTGTATACTTTTACCCTCTTATAACGCTTCAAATCCCGCTTGTAGCGCTTTTTTATATCGGAAATTTTGTATCGAAAAGAAATGTAACACTGTAAAGATTCTTTTTTTTTCCCTGGTAGGAGGGAATCCTTGAACTCTGAAGTGCGGGTCTGTGATACAGTTGTGCAAAATGTCGAAGTCCTTTTTTATCAGTGAAAAATTGCAAATTCTCCGTAAGTATGACAAGAATTCTGCAGAAGTCAAAAGGATTTCGCAGAATCTCTAGGAATTCCCTCGTCCAGCCTGCGAACAATAATGAAAAACAGGGATGCAATTACCGATGCCGCGAAGGGTTGTTGCAAACGTAAAAAAGTAGTGTGTAATCTGCTCCGAAAATGTATTAGTATTGCTCCTAGTGGTGTATCAATTGACGTTAATAGTTACATGAACCTCACTGAAAATGTCATAATTCATAACAGTAGCACACACACATATCAAACTACAATCAAAGATCTTTTTAATAGGAAATAAGCTCATATTTGCAGTATATCTATTGCAGAATCATGTATGTTTCCTGTAAAATGGTGTCCAAATCTTTCCCCATCTCATAAATCATTTCCCGGCATAAATCATTGTTCAAATTAGTTTCTAACTATTTAGCAACCAGGGTTCCTTATTACGCTTATAGTTCATGGTCCCTTGACGAGCGTAATAACAGGGTTTTACTGTGTGTATATATATAAATATACACACACACACTGACTGCTCAATTGAAAGTGATCACCTGCCATAGTGGAACAACCCATGCAAATTCAGGCAATTATTTGAATATATTCCTTATAAAATCTATCGTGTAGTTGGAGTCATTTGGTGTCTAATCATGTGCTGAGGTAGAAATGCCACCATCAAAGCACCTGAGCGATTTTCAATGTGGAGTAGTCGTAGGCTGCCACATTAGTGGCCTAAGTGTGCGAGCCATAGGAGCGACACTGAACTTGCCAAAGTCGACCGTGGGTGCTATTATCCCGAAGTGGAAACATGAAGGAGTGGAAACATGACATCATAGAGGTGGCCAAGCCAGCACGCTGACCAATAGAGACCGGAGGATCCTGAAATGGTTGGTAAGGCAGAACAGGGCTGTTCTAGCGGAACAACGGCACTGTACCCCGACAATTCGCTGGGAGCTCCATGCTTTAGGGTACACCGGTCGGGCTGCTGCCCACAAGCCTAACATCACCCCTGTAAACACCCAGCGTCGTGTGGCCTGGTGTAAAGAGCGATGGTCTTGGTCGATGGAGCACTGGAAGAGAGCTTGCCACGGCTTGTGGTTTATGTGTTTAGAGTAAAAGACCACAGTACGAGCTATTACAGACGCTGTAAATAAAGCATCTGTTCCATATCACAGGTGACCACTTTTAATTGAGCAGGCAGTGTATATATATATATAGATATACACACACACACACACGTTTGGATAAGTATTAAAAAATCAAATAATCTAATACAATATTAAAAAACAGAATCAAAATCTAAAATTAAAATGATCTCTTTTTAAAAAAAGTATTATAGATAGGTACAAATAATTGAAAGTTAGATCTTAAAGAGAAAACCAAAATCTGAAATTAAAATTATTTTTTATATTACAGATAACTAATCTGAGGTTCTTATGTTATGAAAACAGTGGAATTAACCAAAAATAAATAGGCAAGGCTTAAAAATCTATATTGACAGACAATGAGGTGATAAAACTTCAAGGCTTATATTAGTATTTTAATCTACTAGCATCCTTGGAAATGGCATATACAAAGAAAGAAAGAAATATTCTTACTTTCAATTGAAATCATAATAAACAATAATATAAACTTATTTCAGTTCTTAAAGTCATGGATTAATCACAGGTATTCATTCCAAGTTGAGACAGGAACAAATCATTTTGCATATCAATCATTCAACAGAAGATCCGAGACCATCTGGTGGCTGGAAATAAAAACAACAGTCCATTAGGTGCTGCCACCTATGAGTCATTTTTTTTTTTATATAAGCAGAGAGAGACTGGCTGGCCAAAACCTTGTCAATTATTCTAACATAATCAAATAATTGAAGTTTAATGTTAAAATGTAAAATTAGCATTAATTAATTAGTCATTTATTCATTGATTTCAGTTACTGGCATTGGGATTGGTACTGATTCATCCGAAGAAATTGCGTCGTTTATTTCACTTTCATATATCCACTCTGCATCTTCTGCACCAGTGTGGTCATCGAGTAGGATGTACAGCAGTTCGTTGGGCTCGGCGTGCTGTGCCAAGGACTGGTCATTCACAATGTTGCACACCATGAGACGTTTCACATTTTTCTTTGGGGTGCATGTGCTTTAAATGTAACTAAACTGATTTTGCATTTTGATGTGCATTCCTCATATTCAAGCATATTTTCATTTGAACTTCTTAAAGTTTAGGTAATTGCAGGTGTTTTAATGTCTTTCTTAATAGGTATTTTTGATTTAAAAAAATGCACTGAATTGAAATGTAATGTGACGTCACTTATTATCTTACCCCCCAAAACAGGATGCTTAAACCTGCCCCAAATCCGAATATTCTCAGCCTTTTTATCCTTTCTCAGCCTTTGAAAGCATTCATAGGGAAAGTCTGTGGAAGTTGCTGCATCAGGATGGAATCCCTAATAAGCTGGTGTGGCATAATAACGGCTCCTTATCGTCATATATCCTGCAAAGTAAAAGCCTATAATGAAGAAAGTGACACTTTCATTGTGAACTCCAGAGTCAGGCAGGGTGGTATCTTGTCACCAACTTTATTCAATATCGGAATTGATGCCATTTTGTCGAAAGCACTTGATAATCATCCGGGAGGCGTCATTATCTACCCTAATAATTACATTCTGACTGACCTGACTTTCGCCGATGACATTGTCCTGATCGCAGATTCATTGGATTCACTGCAAGGTATGGTGGATAGAGTCGCAAATGAAGCTGCTACTCTGGGCTTAGTCCTTAGTAGCAATAAATCCAAGCTTTTGATGTTCTGCAACCAGGTTGATGGCCGATCCATCCACATTCAAAATGAGCCAATTGAAACTGTTGACCACTTCACTTACCTTGGCAGCAACATTACGAGCAATGGGGATGTGTCTTCAGAAATAAGTGCTAGAATTCAAAAGGCAACAATTGCCTGGTGCTCGCTCAAGAAACTTTGGGCTTGGAAAGACATTCGCCTGAACACTAAAATCCGCATTTACAAGGCTGTTATCTTACCAACATTATTATACGGTTGTGAAACCTGGCCTTTAAAAGTTGCTCACCAACAAAGTCTGGACTTATTCCATAATCGATGCTTACATAGACTTACCTAACTCAAATAGTCTGAAAGCATTTCTAATGCTGAAATTCGCCGTAGATGTGACTTCAATGAAAATATATCTACCATTGTTGAACTGAGATGATGGCATTGGCTTGGCCATACTTTGAGAATGCCAGCATCCCAAAAATCTCCCTCCTTGCAGAGCTGGGTCCGGCCTGGAAGCGGCCAAAAGGAGGTGTTCGTCTAACCTCTAACGACTCTACGTCACTTCAAACGAAAAGCTGAAAATTTAATCATGCGTCCATTCAACCTTAGCCGAAAGACATTCAATTGCGAGTGGCTGCATCACCTGACAACCCTTGCCCAGGACCGAAGACAATGGCGTCGAATTTCCATGGAAGTCGCCTATACCCACGATGGGTGATGAGGCATCAAGTCAAACTTTGCCAAGCTAAGCAAAAACCCCTCCCCCGACATGTGTGCATAGTTTATGGACAACTCCAAGTGAAATATTTTAATGAAATACACAGTTCACATGAAGTACTTTGTTTCATTTTCCCAAAATGGATTGTGAACTTACATTCTATATAATGAACTGCTCTCATTCCTTTGAATTAACTCAGCAGTTTAATTCCTTTACATAAAGAATTTCAACTAATTGGTTTTACACTATTGAAATAACTGCTGTAGAAAATGAGCTATCACAAAATCCACCATTCAATATTCCATCATCATACTTATTATTAGCTTCAATTTTGTTTAACAAGCCAGCATTACGTTAAATTTTATGAGTTGCACTTTTATGCACAGTTAAATTTTGTTACCTATGCTTATAGTATTCTTTACGTGCCACTTCATTACATAGTTTTCATGACATTTTTATCAAATCTGTATGTTCTTCCAATCACTGGTAACAGGAATGAAAGAATTACATAGTGGTACCTAGGTATATGTTATCACGAGATTGTGACCACAAAAATGAGAGTGCTTGTCCCATTGAATGCATAAACTAACCTGAGCCTGAATCACATTCATCTTCATTTATGTACTCTATGAGACCAATGTATCAATCAGACTTGTAAATACATGCAACATAGCAATTAGCATACAAGTGTAGCAGATCTACTTGCATTACACTGCTCTAATCAGAATAGTCAAATACCAGAGTGTATAACGGTATCTTTACTGCTTCTTTATTAAACCAATTTTATTATTTGATAAAGGAGTAAAATAATGAAAACTTCTTGTGGCCAGAATTGTTTTTTCAGCAAATGTATTTCTAATGAAATTCGCACCCATTCAACTTCAGTTCTGGTATTAAATGTAAAACTATATTTTGAATTAGAGATCTGCAAAAGTCTATCATGTCATTTGTAGTTATAATCTGTCTATCACAAAGGACATTGAGGACTGGCTGTTGATGAATGCGCTTGACTGTTCCACCTAAGCTATCACAAGATTTCCCATGGCTCATTGCAAAGATAAAGAAGCAAAAAAAATATCAACATCATCCTTATGCTGGCAAAGGTTTACAAAGTTTTATTGATTTTTCTACTGTGCTGCACAGCCATCTGTAAAATAATGTAAAAAAATTATTGGAAAGTTTTCCCGAAAACACTCTATTAATAAACTTCTAACCAATGTGACTAAGTTGATGGAGGGTGGTCAGCCTGAGACCCAATCACCTTTAATCCCAATTCCCTTCTTTGTAAACCCAAGACCATCTGAAGGACAACTCAAAAATCCCCAACCTCTGCTAGGGTAGGGGATAGAATCCAACTTCTCCCGGATGCAATCAAGCGCCTTCTCAGCTATTTATAATGCCACAAAAAACAACATTTTGAGAATACAGAAATGATGATAATAATAACATCACTAAGAATAATAATGAATAGCAACAGATCCAAAGTTGTTTCTAAGTATTTAGCAACCAAGGTTCCTTCAGAGGGAAAAGAAGGAAGAAAAAATCATGTATATTCAAGGTTGATCGAAATCTAATGGATGAAAAACACATTATTGCTTTGCAGATGATGTTCCCATCAATAACCCACAGTTGTTTTACATCACTTTATAGGAAATTTCCTGCTCTTTCCAATGGTATAAGTCCTATCTTTGTATCTGGTCACCATTTGAGATATTCATTATGCTTCAAGGTCAACAAGCATTTTGGGAAATTTTTTTTAGCAATCATAAAGCCATATCTCAAAAGGTATGAGGTTTATCACAATTTTGTTGACATATTTGAAATCTTCATGGAATACGAAACAATCAAAATTTTCTTTCAGAAGTCATAAAACATTAAGTAAAAACATAAAAACTCACATGGACCTGTCTCTGTAAAGTATCGGTTGCGACAACATTTTGAAAAACATGCCAACTTTGAAGCACTGCTACTCTGGATCCAGAAGGCCTAGAAACCTGCAACTTGGAATTTGAACTAAGACCCTTACCAAATTTCATCAAAATCTGAGACTATGGGTTACATGGTCTGTGTGATGTGGCTTGGAATGACCCATAACTTCAATTGATTTCCAGAAGTAAGTTGTAATCTCTTAATGCTGTTAAAAAAAAGAAGAATTTTGATTTTCTTGCCAGTTCAACAGCCATCTTTCTACTTAAGCCAATACCAGTATCTGCTAGTGACTTTTGTACCATCATTAATTCTCGAATTGAGGTCCTTCTAGCAACAACAGTGGAAGAACCTTCATCAGATTAATCCTTTCCTTTTGTCTCCTAAAAATAGTGTTTTCAGTGATGAGATAATTCAATGCTTATTTTAATCATTCATCACATTTTAGTTGAATGTCTCATCAATGTTTCTACATACATACATACATACATACATAGTTCTCTGCCAAGGGCAGGTCCTTCACTGCAAACCCAGCATTCTCCAATCTTTCCTATTTTCTACCGTCCTCTTCGTCTCCACATAAGATCCATTTACCATAATGTTGTCGATCATCTTAAATCTTCTTCTGCCTCGAACTTTTTTACCGTTCACTATTCCTTCCAGTGCATCCTTCATTAGGGAGTTTCTTCTCAGCCAGTGACCCAACCAGCTTCTTTTTCTCTTCCTGATCAGTTTCAGCATTATTCTTTCTTCACCCACTCTTTCTAGCACAGCTTCATTTCTTATTTTGTCTGTCCATTTCACATGCTCCATTCTTCTCCATATCCTCATTTCAAATGCTTCTAGTCGTTTCTCTTCACTGCGTCGTAATGTCCATGTTTCTGCCCCATACAATGCCACACTCCACACAAAGCACTTCACTAGTCTCTTCCTTAGTTCTTTTTCCAGAGGTCCGCAGAAGATGCTCCTTTTCCTATTAAAAGTCTCCTTTGCTATTGCTATCCTTCTCTTGACTTCTTGGCAGCAGTTCATATCACCACTTATAGCACACTCTAAGTATTTAAAGTTGTTCACTTGTTCCAATGTCTCATTCCGAATACTTATGTTTATCTTCTTTGTCTTTCTTCCGATAACCATAGTCTTTGTCTTGTTTACATTTATCTTCATTCCATATTGTTCACAGCTGTCATTCAGCTGCAGTAGCATATCCCTTAGTATCATCTCCTCTTCTGCTAACAATGCCATATCATCAGCAAATCTTATGCACTTTATTCTTCTTCCTCCTACTATCACCCCTCCCATGTTTTGAAAACAATTCTTCACTAACTCCTCTAAGTAGATGTTGAGCAGCGTAGGTGACAGAGGGCTTCCTTGTCGCACCCCTCTCCCTATTCCACTTCCCTCTGACAATTTTTCTCCTATCCTGACTTTGACTCGTTGTTTCATATAAAGATTAGTTATTAGCCTTCTCTCTTTCCAATCCACACCAATTTTTTTCAAGATTTCCATAAGTTTATTCCAATCCACTCTGTCAAAAGCCTTTTCCAGGTCCACAAATACTGCATATACGTGTTTATTTTTTTCTAGATATCTTTCGCCGATTGTTCGCAGCAGTCCAATTGCATCTCTCGTAGCTTTTCCTTTCCTAAAACCAAACTGCTCTTCTTCCAACTCTCCTTCCACCTTAAAATATAAACGTCTGTTCAGTATTCGCAGAAGAATCTTCGCTGAGTGCGATATAAGGCTGATAGTCCTGAACTCACTGCACTTCTTTGCATTATTTTTCTTCGGTATTGGTAGCAATACTGTTTCCATGAAATCATCAGGCCATTCGCCTTTCTCATATATTTCATTGCATAATGATAGTATTTGCTTCTTGTCTTCACCCAAGCATTTAACTAACTCAATGTGTATTCCATCAACTCCTCTTGCTTTTCCATTCTTCATTTCCCTAATCGCTAGCTCAACTTCTTCCCTTAGAATACAACATCCTTTTTCGTCTTCTGATACAGCTGTTTCATCTTCTATAGCTAAGTAATCTGGACGATTCCCTGTCTCATATAATTCTTCTACATACTTCTTCCATCTGTTCAAAATTCCTTGTTTGTCGGTTATTTCATTGCCGATTTCGTCTTCTATCAACCACATGGACTTCTTATTCTTATTTGTGAAATCCAAACATTTTACTTCGCGGTACATTAAATCATATCTTCCTTTTCTCTCTAGATCCTCTACTTCTTCACATTTCTGTTTCATCCAGTCTTCCTTCGCCTTATCAGTTACTCTTCTTAGTTCGTTGCTTAGTTTCTTGTAATTTCTTTTACCTTCTTCTGTGTTGATGTTTTTCCATTTTCTCCTTTCCTCCATCTTCTCCAACATTTTCCCTGTGACCCAAGGTTTCTTATTACTCTTACCTTCTCTGTATCCTATTGTTTCTTCTGCTGTTTCCTGTATACAGCTTTTTAGATGAGTCCAGTATTCATTACTATTTTCAGGTGTGGATTCTAAATTAGAGGCTTTCTTTTGAAAATGTTCTTCAAATTTTCTTTTTTCCTCTTCGTTCATAAGTTTTTCTATATCAAACTGCTTCGTCACTTGCCTTCCTCTTATCTTTTTCAGACGAATATCTACTTCGCCTATCAGTAGGACATGATCTGAATTAATATCCGCTCCTGGTAGAGTCTTTGCATTTTTTAAGCAATTTCGGTATCTTTCCTGTACGAGTATATAGTCTATCTGATATCTACTGTCATCCCTTGGGCATGTCCACGTGTATCGTCTTCTTTTATGCTGTTGGAATAACGTATTTCCAACAATCATTTCATTCCGTTTACAGAAATTTACCAAAGATTCTCCTCTGTCATTTCTTTTTCCCAGTCCATATTTTCCAACCGTTTTTCCATCTTGTCCTTCTCCTACTACTGCGTTCCAGTCGCCCATTAGGATTACACATGCACCCTTCTTCTCTTTCTCAACTATTTCTTCTATCTTCTCGTAGTATTCTTCCACTTTCTCGTCTTCTAATCCACTATGTGGCACGTAAATTTGCACTAGCACTAAGTCCAATTTTTTCCCTTGTAGTCTCACCATTATCATCCGGTCATCTACATAACGCACTGATATCACTTTATCTTTCACACATGGTCCCAGTAGTACACCAACACCATGACTTCCTTTACATTCACCATTTGAATAAAACATTCTAAATTCATCACTCACCACTATTTCTCCACCTCACTTCTGATACACCCATCACATCCACTCTGTTTCTTCTCATTTCTTCCTTCAAGTTTTCCAACTTCCCCGCTTGAAGAAGAGTTCTCACATTCCATGATCCAATCCTCAATCTTCTTTTCTTCTGTCGGTTTATTTGCTTCATAATGTAACCTTCCTCAGTATCCCCCTCCCGGACATCCGAATGGGGGGATAGTTTACGTCCGGAATTTTTTGCCGAGGAAAGATTCATCATGCCATGTTTGCAGTTTTTCTTGGGAAAAGTAAATGCGGTAGCTTCCCGTTGCTTTCCGCACACCACTCTCTCTTTCGCATCTTAAAAGATCCCAGGGGGCCCCGCGTGGAGGTGAGGAAAGTGGATTTGACCAATTAGGCCCTCCGAACTTCACCGAAATTCACCGCAAGAGTTAAATATCAGTTCCATCAGGGTTTTTGACCCGATCAGAGACCGGGAAATCCTAATTAGCCTTTCAATGTTTCTATCCACTTTTAAACATTCATCTTCATATTTTCTTGCTTTTCAATGTTTCATTTAGATTATTTTCTTACTTAGATCCTGTAGCTATTGTCCATTCACTGTTGTTTTTTTTCGGATGTGATATTAATATTTTAATTTTATAATTAAATTTTATGGCTTGCCCTGTTTTGTTTTTCTACCCCTTTATTGTCTGACTGTGTTATAGTAATTTTGTTAAAGTTTATAATTTTAATTATACAGAGTGTCTACAAATGATTGGAGTGGTTTCATAAGCTTGTAATGGCCACGTTTATAGAGCTCTGCTGATTGAGTTTGCTATTATAAGACAAGCATCTTTCAAAGTTTAGTTTGAATTTCCCGGCAGGCATATGCTTCCGCCTCCAACTGCGAAACTGAGATTGGTTGTACCAGGAATGATGATCACGCACTGCTGCCATGGCCTACGCACTCCCCTGCCTTAACCCTTTGTGACTTTTTTTATGGGGGTATGTGAAAGATAGTGTTTGTGCCACCATTACCAGCTGATCTGCCTGAACTGCAGACTTGAATCTGCAATGCTTTTGCTCGAATTGAAAGGGACATGCTGCATTGAGTGTGGGACGAACTTGATTACAGAGTTCATGTGTGCAGTGTCACTAACAGTGCACATATTGAGCATCTTTAAAATAAGGGTTTTGAAGTTGTAAAGTTTCCAAGATTTTAACATTCGGTCTGCATAGAAACCGTATGTTTCCAGTGCTACAGAACAGATGATGTTAAAATGTTGTGCCAAGCAAAAATGAGAAGGTAAAATCTTCTCTTTAAGTCAACGATGAATATAAGCTTGAAGTACCAACGCTTACATTCTGTGCCTATAAGTGTGTGAATCAACATGCAGATTCCAGAGATGAAACCAGTTCATCAATTTTAACTTGTGAAAAGGATTTTCGCAAATAAGAGGCAGTGTTCGTTTCCTAGACAACGGCAGACATAGGGCTACAACGACTTTTTGGAACATAGGTCGCCATGTTCATCAGTTCTACGATTCAGAAGCTAGCAGATTCAGTGTTAAGTAATCAGAATCATCTACAGTGAGTTTCTTCATCAGTACATCGTGTTCCACGATTGCTGTAAACTAAAGATCGTAAGTACGAACTACTTATCGTTCTTTAGATGGATCAACGCCATTACGGAAGAAGCAAGAACCAAGACGAATGGACTGTAATCATTAAATGCTAGTAAATCTAATTGCTTATGAAAATTGTGGCAGTTTAGCTGAATCAAGTTAATTTGTGGAAAACAAAGTTTAGCTTTAAAGTTTTAAGCTATTTTAGAACTGACTGAGATATTGAACTTTAATCCATTACTAAAGTCATAAGTTTGACGAAAGTTATTGTTTGCCATATTATCTTTAAGATAATATTTATTAGATATTTAAAGTTTAATTCAATTTAAAGAATTAAATCTTTTGCATTTCCTTTTTATGCGTGTGTGTTAAATATTCGCATTACTCTTTGCTTAATTATTTAAGTTTATCTAATTTTGCCTGATTTTGATCTAACTATTCATTTGCGTACTCTGATACTCTGAAACCGCCCTGCTAGGAGGCGTTACATGTGATTAAATTCTCCTACACTTTTGTACTTCTTTTCAGGAAAAAATAAGTGTTAAACTGAAAAAAAATTACTAAAAATTAAGTGAACCTATGCATAACCCTGTTCTTCATTCATGTCAGATCTCACCCAACACAGTTCGGAGTCTGCGATTTCTCTCCGGCCATCAGCCTCCCTGCATCTCCCACGGCATGAGCTTGGCGGAATGTTGCCGTCCACCACCTTGCTGAGATAAGCTGAGATCAGGAGATGAATAAGGGATGGGCAGGAAGATCTGGGATCCACCCCAACATGAGGTGGTCCTGCCCCTATTAGGGGAGTGGATAATTGAGTTTTTGTACCAGCTTAACAAGTATGGGACTTTGGCGAATTTCGAAGGCTGTTGGTTTTGTCACCAGCCAGCTTGTCAACTCCACAGCCCCCTTTTCGAAAATTAATTTTTATTATTTACACTTGAAATTACAAATCATTCATATATTTTAGAGAAAATATTTCAAAGCAGCTTTCTAATTAGACAATATCAGATAACTACATAAATATGAATAATAATCAGGTAAGTAATCTCTATTACAGTTTTACATACCAGAATTTGAAAAATATATTAATATTAATTACAAGCACTTACATCCTGAATTCCAAAATAAATAAAATTCATTTGATAGTCAAAGCCCAAGGTTTCAAGTGAACTACCTTCTCTACAGACTCAAAATCCACCTTCGGCTGTCATATTTCAACAACAAAAAAATATCCTGAAAATTTTTCTACCTTTCATTTATTTTGTAACCCATAAAATCACAAAAGATTCTGATTTCAGTTTGTTTATTTTCCATCTAAAAATTCAAAAACAATTTGACATCCTTAACCCCATTCCTGACAACTTAGCATTATGTACCAAATTCCCTGCTCAGGAGCAGCCTTCTACATTGATTAGACTATAAGATCTGTTCAACTCTGTCCCAGCCAACATCAGTCAGATATCAATGACAAAAGATCTACTGTTCTGGTTACTCATAATTCTTGTAAGAAAACAGAAATTATTTGTCAACCCTGGACCCTTTTTGCTAGAAATATCTATGAAACCATAGAAATTATCAAAGGCATAAAAATCAATGAGGGAATGGAATTAGCCAAGGAATAGTGATAGTTCTCTCCAGGCAGGTACTAGCAGAATCTCAGTAAT
>JAFIDM010000001.1:153536874-153569341 GCA_023159025.1 Thereuonema tuberculata | reverse complement strand
GGGGGGGGGGGGGGGAGTCAACGAAAATCTCACGTAAACTTTTCATTCAGAGAAAATATATATCATAGCAAGATTTCGGTTTTTTGTTTTTTTTTTTATTTGGTTGTTGAAGCAAGATTTCCGTTTTTTTTTGTTAAAATTTTTAAAATCTCACCAAGGGGGAGGGGGGGTCCAAATTTTTTAAAAAACACCTCATGTAATTAATGGACGTCCCCTAATCCTATCTGTTCAACCAAAAAAAAAAAATGTCTAATCCTATCTCTTCAACCAAAAAAAAAAAAACCACTCTAACCCTATCTGTTCAACCAAAAAAAAAAGCTTTCAAACTTCACATTTCAAAAAGGAGGACATATTTTCCTCTTCAAACATGAAAAAGGAGGACACTTCTCAAGGGAGGACAGACCTTCAAAAAGGAGGACGGTTGGTCACCTTACTATTTATGTATTATCATCAGGTGAATAGTTTATTGCAATTACTTTAAAGAAAGCTTGGATATCTTATGGAAACGGTGGGTGGCCGTAAACGATTCCTTCCTTCCGCGTTAAGGAGGCGGTGTTACCGCGAATATGCTCCCTAACGCAAATTATGTTTCTGTCTCACCCAACGAGCTATATTAACTTTATATAATAGTTTACTATTAATTTTATTTTATATAAGTCATTGGTCTCACCGCAATGAACCTTAATGTTATTAAAAGTAAATGTGACTTTTTTTTTTTTTTTTACTCCATTTTCTTTTTAAATTCTAAGTAAATATTCTACCATATAACTGTTTAGGCAAAACTCCGAATGGCGGTCCCAAATTATGAAAACTTTTTTAATGACAGATAACAGTATGACTGTGAAGGATAACACATAGCCAGAGTTATTACATATGAAATCACATAGTTTTTGCTCAACATATTTAAGTATTGTCTGAAGTGTTCGCAAATATCTTGCGGTGAGCAATTAAAGACTTCTAAAGCGTTTCGTTGTAAAACTGCATGTGCTTGCGGTCTACCAGCCATGCCACGTTTAGCCTGTACGAGTTGCCATAGCAACAGTAAACACAAATCCAAGAAAGGCTTATTTGTTTATAATTACAATGCATAAAATAAAAAATCATATTAATAAAAAGTAAAGAATAAAAATATTAAAAAAAATTAGATGAAAACCCTAAATATGCTTCTTTTCCATATACAAAACAGTATGTTTTCTGTTAGATAAATGGATAAATAAATGTAATAACTCTGCCTTTGTGTTATCCTTCACAGTCACACTGTTATCTGTCATGAAAAGGTTTTCATAATTTGGGACCGCCGTTCGGAGTTTTGCCACTGTTTAAATTACTTTATTATTTAATTTACTACTAAACAAAAATAGGATTTTTCGATTTCTTTTCTTTTGAAGAATGCATCAAAAGCAAAGAAATAAATTATTGGATAGGTAAAGAACCACTGAGATTAAAACGAATTGTCGTTATTTTGCAACGAAACTTTTCCATCTTACCGATGGAATATTGTTTTTTTTTTAAAGAAAATTAAAGAGTTTTTCTTGGCACAGTTTCTCAGGACAGAGGATGATCACTTTGAAGTCAGAATTTATAGCTCAGAAAAAAGTCCAATTTTTACGTAGTTCTCTTTATGGAAGTTTTATATTTTATCCTAAAGAAGACATCTATCGAAACGTATTACAACATGTAAGAAACATATAACTATTGATACTGAATAAATTGTACATAAAGGAACACTATTATATTCTGTTTTTATATTTCATTTTATTTGTATTTTCTGAGGGTTTTCTTTTTTTCACTTTTTCTGTCAATGTAGGCTCATAAGTGTCAATCTACCAGCTGCTACCGGCTAATTTATACATAGTATTATAGGGACAACTCTCACAAACAAGTAGATACCAAATTCTACTGCCACCATCTGCCTCCTGATAACCATCGTTATTACTCCCATGAAGCCCCACAGATAAATTCATTGATTCTATAAGTCTAGTTCTACTAGTATAAAGTTATCTTTGTTCGCCATTATCTTTCACAACAATTAAAGCAGTTTTCATAATTTACAAAATCTTTTTTATGTGTAATCTTTCAGGTATTTACTGAAGAATTAAAATATGCTTGTAGCTTATTTGTATATACACTGTTTTTTTATTTGGTTTTATGCAATTAATTTTATAAAGCAAGAATATGCATATAGGAAATACGTATAATGATGACAAATCATAATGACAATAATTTATTTTTTCCCTAGTTGCTGTTGTTCAATTTGCAAGTCCTGATACTGTATAGTTTTCTCCAGTTAGTTTCTTCCACTCTATTGACTCTTGGAATAGCAATGTCAATAATAATTTTCATCCAATTGAAATAAAAAGCCTGATATATTATGTGAGAGATGGTGATCTGGATTTTAAAATCCCATATATCTTTTTAAATTTTCATTTTGATAATTTTGATTGCTGATGTACCTGTCAATTTCTTGCAGTCATAATGTTATGATTTTGACAATATATCATGGATGTCACTTTGTTATGACTTTCCAACTGGATGATCTTATTACATTTACAGATGATAGTGGTCTATAGATTCCTTTGCACATTTATTATCATGGAGTTGTTTAGCCAATCTTGGTTGGTGCGTTTTTGGCCTAGAGAGGTTGTTTGTTGTTCTGTTAGTTTCTTTTGTAAGTGAACTAGTCTGCAGCCGTTACCATGAAATTTTCTTATTAGTATTTCCATCAATTTCTCTAAAACAGTGTTTCCCAACCTTTCTCGAGTCACGACCCTCTTTTCTAATAACTAAGTACTCTGTGACCCTGTTTGGCTATTAAAATTAGCATTTCTCGCTGATCTTAGAACCAAGATTAGAAAAAATATTTAATAAACAGACACAGCCTTTCCACTGAAATTGTTGTATTTTATTGTAGTGTAGGACCTATAACCCTTGCTTTTTACTTTTACCTGGCTTGCGACTGCGACCCCCCGAGCAAGACTTCGGGACCCCCTGGGGGTCGCGACCCACAGGTTGAAAACAATGCTCTAAAATATTGTCCTTGTAGGTTTATTAATTAAGGCAATGTTTTGCTCATTGGGTGGTGAGAGTTGGTGCCCCACACCAGGCACTGTATCAATGGAGGTATCATTGAGACGTTGCAACTTTTTTTTTTTTGGTTATTGCTGGTCAGTTCTGTAACTTGATCCCTCCCAAAATTTTGTAAAAGATCTTTTTGTTGGGTGGTAACCCTAGTCCCTAACATCAATAAAAGAGCTGCAATCAAAACTACTTTGTACCAGATGCCAAATAGAGTTGCTGTTCATAACTCTTGTATGATATTCTGTTTGATTTTGGTCCAATTCACTAATGTTTTCCTTCTTTACTTGATTTAATAATTCAGTAACTTGATATCATCTGATCCAACCACCTTTCCCCTCCTAATATCATGTGATGCCTATTAATCAATTACAAATGAGGTATCATTACTGAAAACGTAGACTATATTAGTAAATGAGGACAATAGATACAGTAAAACCTCGATATAGCACTCCCACTTATAGCACTATCCCGTTCTTAACGCTCCTTTTATGCGGTCCCTGGAAGTTTTCTATATAACGCTGTATACTTTTACCCTCTTATAACGCTTTCAAATCCCGCTTGAAGCGCTTTTTTTGTATCGGAAATTAGTAAAAATTTCATATAAATTGTGAAATTTGTAATGTTTTAGAAGTGTAGTGAAGAAAGTGCGCTAAGTCTGCTCCGAAAATTTATTAGTGTTGCTCCTAGTGGTATTAATAGTTACTTGAACCCATTGGAAATGTCATAATCCATATCAGTAGCACACACACACACGGCAAACCCCAATCAAAGATTTTTTTTCAATAGAAAATAAGCTCACATTTGCACTATATCTATTGCAGAATCAAGTATGTTTCCTGTAAAATGGTGTCTAAATGTTTCCCCATCTTATAAATCATTTCCCGTCTATAGCGCTATCCCCCTTATTACGCTTGTAGGTCATGGTCCCTTGACGAGCGTAATAACGGGGTTTTACTATATATACAGAATCATAATGAATTTACCACAAGAGATTGAAACCGTTGGTGGTAAATTAATTGTTTTTATTCTTATTGTCCACCTTCTCTTGTTTTCCTTCATTTACTAATTTGGAGTCATTGTAAGTTAAACTATTCCTACTCTTTACTATATTCAAGAGATTCGTCAACTGATTTGCAATACCTGGATTTGAGATCATCCACATACAACAAAAGATTGATTACACCAGAAGATCTGGAAGTTTCATAACTACGATTTGTATTTCAAGCAAAGTAAACAAAATCAAGGTAAGTACAACAAGCAGTGTGAATGAAGATTCTCCTTGGAAAATTCCACATCGAATGTTGGTATTGACTAATTCATTGTTGTTTACAGTTAAAGTTGTTTGCCGTGATTCCATTACAGACAGCAGGAACTAGTGAATATTATTACAATAACCAAAGGCATTTTTTTCAATCCAGGCATTTGGATATGGCAATGAATCAAAAGCTTTCTTGTAATTTTTCATGCAACATTCATTTACAGTTGTTTCGGATCATTTTATAAAGTAGTAGTTGCTCCTTTGTAAATTTTGACAGTTACTTTTTGTTTCTCAAGATTACATATAATGAATTTTCAAAACGGTGCGCATGAATGACACTAATAATTATTCCAGCAAACATTTTATACGAATATTGTTGGCAAATGAATAATAGAATGATAATTGAATGATACAAGATTCTTTTTCATATTATTTATAATTAGTACATTTCTGCTCAACAATAATTAAAGATTTCAAAATTTCTGATTTTTTTTTTCTTTTTTGAAAGCAAGTGCTGTATGTCAATACATTCCATGGAAAAATGTTGAAATGCTGTATGAATGGATAGTTTGAAATTAATAGTCTGAATTTTATTTTATAAGCAGATGTGCAATGAACTGGAAAAATAAATCTAGCAATATTTTTGGCTTGGAATTATGTTATAAGCACCTTATAACATACTGGCAAAGCGTAGAGGAAATGGGTTAAGTTTTTTAGCCAAAAATCCATGTGTTTGATCTTTAGTGAACCAACCAAAACTGTTATGCATTTGGTTTAGTCCTTAAAATTGATTTTTGTTTTTGTTTTTGGTAACAATCGGTTAATAATAAAAAAATGACCAAAATTAAGTGATACATTTTAATATGAAAAATGTTTTAAATATATTTAGTATCTTTTAAATATTAATTAATTACTCATTACTTCTTAACTCTGAACCAAAAAAAAATTGTTTTTTTTTAATATATTAACAAAAAAAAAATTTTTTACTACTCCATCTTCTCTAAGTCACCCTCTGAACATTGTCAATGGACACGGGTGTGAGAAAGATCAGCAGTCCCAGCAGCAGACACCACCTTTTCATCACAAATGCGGCATGAGTATGGGAAGGATGACATACTGGTATTTTATTATTTATTATCTGATGAACTGTAGAAGCAGTATAGATTTCATTTTGTTTTCAATAATACTTTTCTATCTTCCATCAAATGGAAGGTAAATCAATAGTATCCTACTTTTGAACTTGTATTCTACTCATTGCTAACCAGCAGTAGATCTGAAAACGCACCCTGCTATTTTTCACTGCATTTTGGTTGGAAAACTGTTGCTGAATTAACTTCTGTAATCTCAAACATTTCCGGATGAAAGCTTAAGGAACCAAACCAAAACATTGAATCAATTTCACCCAAGTGGGAAAAATCCCTCATAAATGTATCCAAACACTATTTTATCCAGTCTGTCTTTTATTAACATAATGATTACTGCCATTGTAGGGGTTGGGGATCCCAAAGTGCCACTAGATGATTTTACGTTATTATAAATGGTAAAAGAAGAAGTCAGTACATACCATATTTCAATCTTTCTCCCCCCCATCAACCTCCTCAAATCTCACAACTCTGCATAGACGGCACCTCTGATTAAATTGCTGTGCTAAGTGTCTCCTCGATACTAGATTTTGAGTAGTTTTTTTTTTTATGGTTTCGTCCATTATGTGGTAAGGAAATCAAAATAAAATGTAAATAGAGTAGAATAGAAGATGTATTTTTTATTTATTAATAGAAATGTAAATCCTCAGAAAAAATGTACACAAAATTTAATTTAATGTATAATCAAGGAACTTCTATTTTTTTCAAATTCTAAAAATCAATCTAAAATCAATAATCAACAAATTTAGAGAATCTCGTGTTTTTCAAATCCCTGGTTCATCACTTGTTATTATAGGGAGAAGAAAAAAAGTTTGGTGCCAACAACTATTTAAGGTGTCTACCGAGATGCTGCACAATTTCCCCTTACATGCACTGATCAATAGAGTTCAACTAGCCAGAAAACAGGGTGCCGTGTAGTCGGCATGTCTACTATTAGCATCATCTATATGGAGTTGTTTAGTCAGCAGTCAAGGTGTTAACTATTATTTTCTAGTTTTTAATTATTAAAACTATACTTCAAACTTTCCATGAGATTCCTAATAAAGGCATATTTATTCAAGTTTAACAATCAATAAACAATCACTATACAGAAGAAAATTTTGATCATAAATTGATTATTTTAATCTTTTCCACAAAACAAAGACTGAAAAGCATCAAAATATTGGTTTCATGAAACTGAAGTTGTAAAATTAATCACATTTCTTTTTTTTTTTAAAAAAAACTTATTCTATTTAGAATAAATAAAGTAAATAAAAAAATCTCAACATATAAATAATACAAGATTATATTTGTAAAAACTGGAATTACTTTCAGAAACCTTTAAAATATTTACAACAAGTTTAAAATAAGAACAGTTCAAGTTGTTTTTGTTTTTTTTAAGTTAAAGAATTATGAAAATGCACTTCGGCCTGAATTTTTTACTTTTGTGTAGGATAACTAAGGTTGCTAACAGCTTTTTGTCCAAACATTTCTTTCATTTACAATTTCACTTTTATAATTACAAGGATGTTTGAAGACAATAATTCATGTTAAGTAACATGAAAATTGGAAATTATTATACCAAGATAAAATGAACAAATAATGTTCTACTGTGCAAACTGTACATTAATCAGAATTGGCTTAAGATCAATCTTAGGCTGGGCAGTGATTCAATTAAAATTCTAAATTACTTTAACTTTGAGTGCAAATTTTATACTATTAGGTGAGTAAACTTTTATTTTTCCAAGAGTTGAATCTTAGCACTGATCACCATGAGAACAGAACTTCTCATTCAGACTGACTCTCATACTATTTTATATTGACTTCAGAATTAAAATTATCCAATTCTACAGTAGATTGTTCTTAAACTCCGCATACTCCAAACTGTAGCTTGTTAAAAATAAAAATCATCGATTAACAACAAGCACACTTTTTAATTTGGGAGGATTTGAATCTTTTAACTTGGAAGAGGACACACTACCCTCTTTTATCACAAGGACACTTTTTAATTTAGTTTTGCCTGTAACTTGTTTACGCAGTTTATCCCTTTCTTGTTCCTGTTTCAGTTGTAAATTTCTAATTAAACGTTCCCTTAACATTTGCTCTTCTTTTGCAAGTTTAGCATGGAGTTGTTGTTCACTTTCCTCTTTCTCCTTTCTACATTTAGCTTCCTCTTCTAAAAGTTTCTGTTGAGCTACTTGTTTTAATTGTCGCTCTTCTTCAATCTTCTTTATTTTCTCTTTCTCTAAAGCTTCCATTCTCCTTTTCAATTCATCCCTTTGCTTAGCAACCTGGAGGGAAAAAAAAGAATTATTTTATTACAGCTTTTAAACATAACATTTATTGACAGTCTATCAATTAGCAATGAATGATACACAATCAATCAACTATCTGTTAATAGTAAACTGAGTTTTACTTTTATATATATAAAAGTTGCTTATTAGCAGTGTCTTTCAAAGAATCAATATCTTATTCTTACATTAACAACTTAATTAACAATGCAGAACTTTGGTATCTTAAATTTATATCTGAAAAGGAAATACACTTTCCTTTCTCTGCAATTGCTAATATCCAAGTTTTGTTTTTGGGAATGGAAATACGACAATTTCTTTTCAATCATCATGTAAATTATTTGTGAAAGTTTCTTAGCATTGATTAGTTCTACTTTCACTTCCCATGAGCTAAATTCCGTAGCCATTCAGTGCCCTGTTTCTTGCCAGTGAATTTTCTGTTCAAAACTGTCTCTCTTCACTGTAATACACTCAAATTAGAAAAAAACTACAAAAAATCTTCATTTAGTTGCAACATTCCTGAAATTTAAGTAGATTTTTCCTACAGTGATGTGTTTTCTATCTTGTTAAACTTTTCTTCTCCCAGGAACCAGAACTAGTGAAAAGTCATTTTGTGATCTTTTGAACAGCATCCATTGCAGAATCAGTTTTAACTTAAAACTGATTCTGCAATGAATCAGTGAAACAAAAAATACTAATGGCATATGACTAAAAAGAAACTGAGCATTATATTAGGCTTAAGCACATTTTCATTAACTTCTTTTGATCCAGAATTTGATCAAATAATAAAAAATTAAAAAAAAACTGGATGATAACTATTTGACATGAAATTTCCATTCATACAAGTTTTGTGTTGATGTTAAAACCATTTTTAGATATCTTATCCACTGATATCTGATAGTGTTTCAGTACAAAAATTGTGTGAATGGACATTTCTTGTGAAATAGTTTGAATGATTAGATGGTAACCACATCTGACCCTTCATTGCCAAGAACCAATCATAGAAGAGCTTAGGAATCCTCTGTCAAACATTGAAGATGATAAAAATCCAAATAAATTAAAATCAAATTCTGATCAATTTAATGAATAGTTTTCGATATAAAGTAAGATTTCTTAAAAGAAAAAGACTGGAGACAATGAAAAAATAAAGAATGATGGCTCTCTTCAGAAGGAAGTCTTACATTGTCTAAACTTTAAAAGCTAGAACTTGTGGACTTAAACCGTAACGTAGATATAAGCATGGAGATATGGGACTTAATTTTTTGGCCATTCAGCTTTACAGGATGATGGGAATTCACAAGAGTAACTGAATGAGGGGAAAGAGGCAGAATGGAAATTACAAAGGTTAGACTGTAATATACCAGCATGGTATAGGATAGGATTAATTGAGCATGGCTATGTTCAATAGAGCACAGAGAGGCAGAGCTGCCATATTCACTACAAGAAACAGGAACATTTTAAAGAAAGAAGGAAAGAAAAATTTTACAAGATCTTCTGCAGTATTGTTGGCACAGAAAACTAGAAGACTCATCACTGTAGGAAAAATCTACTTAAATTTCAGGAATGTTGCAACTAAATAAAGACATTTTGTAGTTCTTTTCTAATCTCAATGTACTGCAGTTCAAAGAGGCAGTTTTGAACTGAATATTCACTGATAAGAGCACTGAATGCAGCAGCAAAAAAAAAATTCTGTTTAATTAGAATAAGAAATTTATCTCATATTACACTCTGAGAGTTTAAAGTAGAAGTATTCAAATTTCTTTGCATATTACGATATAAAAATTGGTGCATTAATGTCTGACGTATAAACTGCCATTCATTTGACACAGAAGATTATTTTCTAATGACCCCACACTTGGCAGGAAAAATCTTAGTAATCTCAAGTCATAAAATGTAACTGGTTTTTAAAATAGGTTCAGAATAAATTTCCAGTGAAGGAGATGATGGTTTGGGAGATTCACCAACTCAAAAAACAAAACCATCATAGGATTGAGATAAATAACCATCAAAGATTAGGAAAAGGAATCTTATTTCAGATTGTAAGACACCACTGCATAACAAAGAATAAAGTCTTCAATACTAGAAAGGTTTTTTTTACAAAATACTAAAAGTAATAAATAATGAGCTCACAAACAAGATTCTGTTTCAGAAAATAACATAATTGGTCCAAAACAGAAAGAGCATCGTTATATTAGAAAATAAAAAAAATCTAAAATCCTGATAGTTGTGAAAAAGGAAATAATACTGATTTGTGTGAAAAAATAAGGTTGGAAAGAATTCTGATAATAACAATAAGTCAGTCAATCTAAAGACTGGTTAAGACGGAGTCAAAGGCCAAGCAGACCTCTCTTATCAGGGTTCCCACTCATTTCTCAGAAAAAAATTCAAGGACTTTCAAGGACCCAAATGAAAATTTTCAAGGACCTTGTTTGGTATACAATTTAAGATACACCCGCAATTGAGCGATTCTCAATTGACCTTGACCTAGTTTCCTACACGCGGAGAAGGGAGAAAAAGTTCGTTCCTTCACGAAGTGAATTTTCTACCGGGGGAAATGTTGCGCGAAATTTTACTTAGCGGTCCTCGTATCTAAAAATCAAGGACTTTTCAAGGACCCTGAGAAATTTTTCAAGGACTTTCCGGGGCCCCGAGTTACTAAAGTGAAATTCAAGGACTTTTCAAGGACCGTGGGAACCCTGTATACAGCACATTTGAATGAACAAAGATGTCCTTGCAAGCTCACACTGTGAAGATGGTCTGTGATTGTCCTTTTCCCTGCTATGTTGCTCTCTAGTACAAGGATAATTGGACTGTTACGCTGCAGGGTATGTCCCATCTGTAATGTCTTTGGGTAATGTAAAAACATTTGTAAGAGAAAATAACATTAACAGGTGTAATATAAGTTTTAACAAAAACTATTTTAATGTTATACGTATTAAGATTACATCTCTGAAGTTTCTGTGGTAATATACGCACAGCCTATCATTGATGCTGCATGTACACAACGATAATAATAATAACAACACTAATAATAACAACACTTGATGACTTTACAACTTTTTTTTAAATCTCTTACAGTTAAAAACCCAAGCGGTTCGGTGCGCGGACAATCCTGACCTTGTCACTGTTGCTGGACAGGAGTACCACAGGTGTGCTCACCTTTAGACGAGACCAGAGTAGGGTTGATATCTGAAGCAGGATCAGTCTTAAATCACTAGACGTCTTTACAGTGCTGGGCGTTTTAACTGTACTAGAAGTAGTTGGAATTGGTGACTCTGATGACTCTGGTAAAGCTCGCGACATATTTGATGGCAGCTGATGAGGAATATTAGCAGAGGTATGGTGTAAGTCCTTATGATTCCTCAGCAGGATAGAACCGCTGTCGGTAGTCACCACAACTGATCTAGGCCTTTCATGCATTAAAGTCACAGTTCCTCCTTGCCAATCTCGATTACCTTGCTTCACTCTAACTTTGTCACCTGGTTTAATTTTTGTTTACCACCTCTATTACGATCAGCGTAAGATTTCTGCTTATTACGAATTCGTCTCAGTTTTAATGAAGTGCTGCAAGGAACATCAGATGCTGCTTTCGTTAATGGCAACAGAGATCTTGTTGGTCTTCCAAACATATGCACAGCAGATGAATTAAGTTCATTACGACGTGTATTTCTTAAATTTAAAAGTGCTAACATAAAGTCAGAATTATCTTTATGGCAAGAAGTAAATTTTTAGCAGTCTGTACAAAGTGTTCTGCGAGTCCATTGGATTCAGGGAGTCCTGGACTTGAGGTTGTTAGAAATAATGCCTTCAGGAGGCGTGTTCATCAGCACGTGAGTTAACAAATGAACATTAACTTTCATTGTTGGTCGTTAAGAAATTCTTGCCAATCTGGCTACACACCAAAATAGCTCTGTAAGTTTTACTTTAAATTAAACAGTTTTTAATCTAAAAACTTAAATAGTTTTAATCTAAAACCTAACAGAGGTGACATGTTCAAAATCCTAATTATTAGAGAATTCTTTAAACAATGACGATGAGAATTGAGGTCCATTATCTGACATAACTTCTTCTGGTATTCCAAATAAAGAAAACTACTTTTTACATTGTTGCACCACTGATTCAGAATTAGTCTGTTGAAGCTGCACAAAATCGAAAAATCCTGAATAGCTATCCACTATAATTAGGTAATTCTTCCCTTTGAACTCAAACAAGTCTGTGGCAACAATCTGCCAAAGAATTTCAGGAATTCAATGGAGCAGCATTCTTTCTTTAACATTGTTTCTTTGCGTAGTTTCACATGCGGCACATTTATGTACGAATTCAGTAATGTCTCTCGTCATGTTGTTCCAAAAAACTGCTTCTCTAGCTCGTTGTAGACAACTTTGTATACCTAAGTGTCCTTGATGTATTATCTTTAAATATTTCTTGGGCAGACTTTTAGGTATTAGAGGTCGATCACCTGTAACAAGTATAATCTCTATAATTCCAATACTTTTGTATGTGATCTGGGAACATTTGCTGTTTGTAGGCCACCCTTTATGTCTCATTTGTTTCAAATCATTCAGTTCAGTATCTGTTTCCACTGTAAGTTGTTTTCCATAAACGTACTCATGAAAACGTTTGCAACCAAAAAACGAATTGCTAGGGCTTCCTTTCCGATTTGCGGGTAATTTAATTGTGCTTTATTAAGAGACTGTGTAGCATATGCAATTGGTCTGCCATTCTGAAGAAGAACTGTGCCAATGGCTGTTGAACTGACATCTACTGACAGAGTGACAGGAGAATTTACATTATAAAAAGCTAACACCGGTGCCGACTTAAATACTTTCTTGATTGAAAAAAAAAAAGCCTCGCTGTGCTCTTCAGTCCAGTGCCACTTTACATATACTGTACTGTATATCTTTCAATAGTAATTTTCTCAAAGGAGCAGTCAATTCCGAATGCTTTGGAATAAATTTTGGTAAATAATTTACCATTCCTAACAGACGTTGCAATGACTTTACATCTTTTGGAGTTTCAAGTTTATCAATAGCACTAAACTTCATCAATTTCTATACCATTAGGCGTGAAGAGGTCCTAGAAATTTAATATGTTGTACATAAAACACACACTTATCACACTTAAGTCGAACTCCAGCATTAAAAAGCTTAATCACAACTCGCACAGTAAGTTTCTTTATCTCTTCTAATGTATCTCCAAATATAATAATATCATCCATAGAGTTAACAGCGTTTGTTTCTCCTTCCAATAATGTACTGATTATTTGTTGAAATATTTCGGGAGCTGATGCAGTGCCAAATGATAATCTATCGGATGTAGACCTGCCCCATGGTGTGCTAAGTATTTTTTAGTACGTTCTGATACCGGAATCTGCCAAAATCCATTTTTGCAATCATGAAGAGAAAAATATTTAGCATTTGTCATTCTAGCTGCGATCTCTTCGATAGTTCTGAGCGGATAGTGACAACGCAAAATTTGTTTATTTAAGTCACTCGGATCCATGCATATTCTAATATTGCCCTTCTGATGAATGACAACTATCGGACTTATTACAGGTGCTGGCTCTCTAATTAGCGAAATAACATCTAATTGTATCATCCGATCCAGTTCTCTCTTTGACTTGTGATCGCAAAATGATCATGGGGATGCACTACAAACTTTGGATTCTCTATAAAATCAATGTCGTATACAAAAGTGTTAATTTTACCCAGACCTTCCTATACTGCTTTGGGTATATCTGGCTGAATATAGGATGATTGTACTCTATCAATCCTGATTCCATGCAAGTTTTGTATCCCAATATCGGTGTTACATCTTAATCTTCGACTTACAGAACTAGTGTTATGTGCTTTTTAGCAATTACACAATTGACTTTAATTTCTCCCAGGACATCTAATTTGCTACCATTAAAAGTGATAAGTCGTCTTATCTTCGAAGGCATAATAGTAACTTTAATACTGCGAGCCAATTTACTGCTTATAACGTCACATTGGACACCAGTATCTAGTTTCATCCTGACTCTTAAGCCTTTTCCAAAATGTACAGTTTCATATAAACCATCAGGAGTTTCTTCGTTATCACCTGATCAACGTACAAATGTTTCTCAACGACAATTTCCTCAGCTGTCATTATATTTGTCTTCTTGAGGCAGCAAGACACAAAATGACCTTTGAGTTTACATTTATTACACGTCTTATTAAAAGCTGTACAATGTCCTAGTTATTCCAAATGGCTTCTAAGTTGAAGATTCAATTCAACTTTATTTTCTGAAAACAAGCTTTCACTTCTGACACCATGTAATGTCTTTGGGTAATAAAGACATTTGTGAGAGAAAATAACATTAACAGGCATAATATAATTTTTAACAAAAACTATTTTAATGTTATACGTATTGAGATTACATCTCTGAAATTTGTATGGTAATACACGCATAGCCTATCACTGATGCCACATGTACACAATAATAATAAAAATAATAATGCATCTTGACGACATTACACCATCCACGATAATTGGATTAATTTTATAATCTTTCTTCTCTGCCCAACTTATTCCAATACCTTCCATTTTTTCAGTACAACTAATTTTAAGCTATCGCCTACAGCACCATCTCAAAGGCATCGCGGTTATTTAATCCTCTTTTATTCTGTGTCCATGTTTCAGCACAAGAGTCCAAATGATCACATATAGGTAGAGGTTTTCTTAGGCAAATTCTGCACACTCTAAACATCTGTCTTAATAGGTATCAAAATATTTTGCAGGGACCTTCTAATTGTAGGAATCTTAATAAGACAATTTTGTTTGCTCCAGTTCTATACTTCTGTAGTTATCAAAGAAAAAAATAGGTGGTGGGAGGTTTGCAATGACATGCACAGGTAAATGGAACTCCTTTCAAACGGACTAAGTGAGACATTGCTACAAGTTATGACAGTCATATTCATTAATATTTGCTTTTTCCATTCAATAAAAACTTTACAGCCAATGAAGCACACCATAACATTTACGCACTGTATTTATAGCTATACATTCTAAGTAAACAAACATACTGAGATTGGTGAGCAAAACTTCATGTACATTATAGGATGATAGGCTCAGCTGTGGATGCCTTTCTGAACTGTCTGAAAAAGAAATGTTTGGCAAAACTGTCATCCCACTTATAAGGACATTTCTGACAGACTGTTAGTGATTTAACAACTGTTGGAAGAAGAGTTCAGGCTTAGAATGATCTCAAAAGTAGATCAATCACTATCACATCTGTATTATTAAAAAAACTGTGTGCATGTGGACGCCCAACCACTGAAGTTCACACATGGGTTGCCAGTTATCAGGAATACTGTTGCATGGTCAACTTAACTGTGCAAATTTCTCACTCTTATAAACTGGATTTCAATATTGTATTGCATATAGTTTTAAGAATTTAAACTGTAATTTATTTTTAGTTTAATTGAAGAAACTTGAGTTTTTGAACAAATGTTGTTTTCTGCTTTATAAGGAATCTTCTGAAGTGAAGTGATAGGCAGCCATCTAGTCAAAGAAGACATGATTAGGCAAAAGGTATTTCCATTTTGGATTGATGGATGACAGGATTTCAAGGGAATTATTTGTCATGAGCTGTTGTCACAGAACCAGCAATCATTTGAAATTTTTATATTCAGCAAAAATAAATGAGGCCAGTCTTAATCATCTCAATTTGGTAAATTAAAAAGATGTCATAATTCATCACAACATGAATGAGATGAAAATAATACTGGCCTACATCTGACTATGGCAATAAAATACAAATTTCAGGAACTCCTGTAAAGTATCGGTTTGTCCACTGCTTTCACCCGACTTCACAACAAATATTCACTTATTTTGGTTCCTACACAATCATCTTTCTTGTGCTAGTAATGGCAATCAAATGTTTTTTGTTTTTTTTTGCTGTAATGAACTATGTTCTTTGAGATACATGAAAAACTTACCAAACAATGAGAACAGGTTAATGTTACTAATGGAGACTTAAAACTAGATAGGAAGAACATGAGGTTCAAAACAATATAACTTTATATTCCTCGTCTGAAAATAGCTAAGAACTTTTCCACTACCAATAAATGCAAAAAAGCGTTCCTTTATCAGAATATTATTTCATCTTTATCCATTACTTCTGTTTTCAGCTGCATTATATTATTATCTCAAGTGATAAACTATTTCAAATTCATATAATATCTTAAAAATTGTTATATTTGCTGTAATTTTACATGAATTAAATTCAAAGTCGACATCTTTCTTGATCAGTGTGACGATACAAATTTTACCAAAACTTTTATTTAAAGATTTGCATGATTTGCCAATCTATTGATTATATTTCACAATTTAATTAGGCAAGCAATGAATATCAAAGCAAACTGATTTGCAATATTCATCAAATTACATCCGTGAACCTAAATAAGATCAAATCATAGTAGCTATATAAATATGTTTTCATTTTAAAAATTTTCAGGATACTACAAATATAGTGAGTACAGATTAAAGCTGTAAAAGAAGTAGAGGATAAAAGCAAATTCATCTCTTGAATGGGTTTGCTTTTTTTTTTTAGGTATTGCTTGTCCAAGTTTTGTTTCGTGAAGAGGGACATCATCATGATAAAGTGATACCTTGACTGTTAAAGACTAATGCATCTATTCTTATCATTTAATAAAATCTTTTCTTGTAAATCTTCCCCCTGTCTTAGCCTCAATATACCTTTAACTGAAAGATGTGGGCCACTGGTGAATTCCCGTCGCTAGGCTAGCTTTCCATGGCACCTCCCCTTTTCCCGTTCAAACTCCTCACTCTCCCCCTCTTACATACCTCTCCCCTTTTTTCCAGTGATCGTGGATTCGTTTTTGGAATGCATTAGAGTGGTGTGCGCCGAAATACAACACGTGACAATATAAAACAAATAAATTGACTTACTTTTACTCGATCAATTAGAGCTGTAAGGAGATTTACTGCCCCAGTTTTTCGCTGTATTAGTAATTTCTTCCTTTCTTCCTGTTTCTTCTTCTCAGCAAGTTTCTGTGCCTCCTCGAACCTTAATTTTTCTAATCTCTTTTGTTGTTTTCTTTCTTCTCTTTTCCTTAGTTTTTCTTCCCTCTTCTTCTCTCTTTCAAATTCTTCTTCTTGTTGCCTTCTTCTACTTAAAATCAGATAAAAACACAATAAAAACTATATGTAAATAGCAAGATTATGAATTTTCAACTAGAATGTTTTTAAGTTCCTAAATTAACTGATATTTAATGGACTCTTAAATCATTCAAAGATAAGGGTAGTTAAAAAATTATAAAATAGACTAAATATAATTTTCACACTGGTTTTGTTAAAAGTAATGTTATTGTCCCAATCCAACATATCATCGGTGATACTGCAATACCGTCTATGAGATGTATGTTAATATCGCATATCAGCAAAAGTAGTGAAAATGAAGCAGTACTATAGTACAAACTTCACTTTGAAAATGACTTCTCCTCATTGCCTAGAAGATCAAGAATGTATCATCCTTGATTGACAGTGTACCCCAGCTTTATCCACCGAGACGTAAAATTGCCAAAACTAAGTATGCTCATTTATACAAACTAAAAAGTTGTTTATGTAAAATGAGGTAAAAGCAAGATCTATAAGAATTTGAAAATTTCTTAATCACCTGTGCTCATCTAGTAGGTGATGATTAACTAAACAAAAGCAGTAACAGGTTTCTGAAAAGCAACCATCTCGAAGGTTTTCAGCTACTTGAAGACAAGTGGATCTTTTTATTTCCAAATGGCACAAATGTGGCAGGAAAACAATAGATGCAGAGCTCAGATATCGTGTTCTAAGGAGGAGGGAATAGAGGAACACGTTTGTCAGTAATTGGCAGCTGACATCCAATTCAGAGTGCATCCACTTCAATCCACACAGTTGAAAAAGAATTGAAGAAATTGGGTTTTATAATTCGTCTGCCCCTTTGGAACCCACTGGCCTCAATTAAAGAACAGAATTGTTGTCACTAAAGGTTTGGAATTTTTTATCTAGTATATGTATTTAAATCAAAAATTTGTTTAATTGTTTGAAATTAAAGCTTAATAAATACAAGCAGATTCTGTTATAAATAAAACAGAAGATGTTTGCCATGAAAAGCAGACTCATAACTCCTACTATCATAAATAAATTACTATCCCTTGTAAGTGGAGGGATCAAAATATCAAAATTGGGATACACGAGTGATCCACCTTTATGCCTATAATTCCAGTATTTTTTCTTTAATGTGAAAATTCTGAAAAATATTTATTTAAAAAATCTTCCTTTGAAACAGTCAACCTCTGAAGATAATAAAAATGATGGAAAAACATATTGTTACTTTAAAAATGATGAATTTATTTCTAAAGAGAATTTCAATATTTACAGAGGTGACAAGACAAAACAAACAAAAAAATAGCTAAGTTACTCTAAATTTAAACTTTGGCTCCCTGTAGAAGTAGACTATACATTCCATACAATACCTGCCTGCAAATCATTTCCTATGTCTTCAATTTACCTTAGGATAAAGTTTCATCAAAATCTAACTGAAGGTTTTTTAAACATCTTTTGTTAATTTTTTTTTTTTTGTGTGTGTGTGTTTAGTTATCCTGCCTTCCTCTATGCTACTCGTCCTTTTCATCCAAAAGCCTACATACGTTTAGCACTATTTCTATTCAGCAATGTGAAGTAAGTGAATTTAAGTAGCACTATGGAAACCACAATACAATCATGCATAATATATGAACGGTATATAGCAGGAAATGTATCTATGCCTCATTAATATACTCAGTCTGAGCCTCATAAAATTAAGCAATTTGTTTTAACTACTGCTATATCGTTAATTTACCAATTCTGATTATGAACATTAGTTAGTTAACTATAACAGATTAATTACTTAGTACTGGATTTTAAATACAGATTTATAATTCAAACTTAACCATATTTAATTGATCAGCAATTTTCAATTTCATTCTAGATCAAAATCTGTATCACCTATCAATTCTATGCATTTAGGTTAGTAATACAGTAAACTCCCGATTATCCGCGGACCTCTCCGGTTTCCATTTTTTTTACTGTACAATAAATTACGGAATTAACAAAAAAATTTTAAAACTAGAATAAGGTAAACAATAAAACAGGCAGATTTAGCGACGTCCAAGTAGGGGGTTTTCTTGTTTCGACACGAAAAAACAAAGACAATTAACCGATTTTTTTTTTTTTTTTAAAGTAAGAAATTAAAATAAAATAAAGTACTTGTATATAATGTATGTACTGCCACTTTAATGAAAATAAAACATGTTAAAAGCATTTTTATGTTGATTTTTGTCCTTTTTCGTCTTATCCGCAGAATTCGGTTATCCGCGATTGCCGTGCCACCCAACTCCGTGGATAATCGGGAGTTTACTGTAATAATAATAAGACCTTCAATAATGGATTTAAAACAACACAGAACTAAGCTTTTCCAAAATTACACAACACTAACAATGTACTTCCTTAGATCATTAACATATATAGAAAAGTGGATTTTTTTTCCTGGCCTAAAATCATGACACCAAAATACAAATAAGGTGGGAAATGTTAGATATAATATTGAGGATGTTCATTTTGATCTGTGTGAGTCAACCAGACGTCATGTGACTTATGATCAAACATGAGGTCTTCGAGATTAGGTCGTGAGTTGTGATAAAATTATCTCAGAATCCAAGATCATGTGATCACAGGTTTGCTAATTTTCATTTAAAAAAAGAATTAAAAAAAAAAAATCCATAATACCTTTCCTCCTCTTTTTTTCTTTCCTCTTCTTCTCGTTCTCTTCGAACTCTTTCTTCCTTTTCTTTTTCTAACTTTATTAATTTTTCTGCATCAAGTTTCCTTTTTTCGATGTTTTTATCACTGAGATGCTTTGTTCGATCAAAATCAACCTAAATAAAGTATTTTTTATTAAAAATGGGGAATCATATACATAACTTATCTAATTTCAAATTTATTAATATTTAATTGGCAAGTCTTTTTTACTATTATTTTGAATAAATACTATTTTTACAGTTCTTTCAGCCAACAGATTTAAAAAAAAAAAAAATTTGCTAAAATTTACCCCATTTACAATTCAAGTTATAAAGAAAAAAAGAAAAAATAGTTAATCTTTCACTGATGTTCCATAGCTTCTTCCTTATTTCTCTGATATTTTATCAAAATCAATAGGGAACTTCCTCATTAACACCTCAATCTATGAAATTTTTGCTTTGCCAAACAAATAGTTTTGATAAAACAGATGCAGGAGGGCAGCTTTTGACCCCTAGCTCCTTAATGATATGTACCAAAATAAATAAAGATATTCCTTATAAAAAATCTTATATTAACTCCAGCAAGTACATCAATAAAATAATGCCATCTGGCTGGATAAAAACAGCAACAAGAGATTTGATTGATAAGAATATCATAGATTACTGTTCATGGATGAACTACGAGCAGCAAATGTCTCTGTCTCAGAAGTTTTGTAGAACGATGACAGTTATGTGTTGTTTTCTAGTGGAGAGAGCTAAATCGGAATGACCAGACTCTTTAAGACCATACCTCGTCCTGATATCACTTCTGCTTAAATTATAAAATATATTTATTACAGCAAATTTTCAGAAAGAGATTCTTGTTTCCTTTTTCAAGCTTCTTAGCAGTTGAAACAATTACAGATGTTCTTGTTCTGTAATTGTTTCAACTGTTAAGAAGCTTGAAAAAGGAAAGAAGAAATGGTTCCCGAAAATTCACTGTGATAAATATACAGGCTGTACTGAAATGTGCTGCCATTTCAGATACACCCTGTATTTTATTTAAATATATTTTGATAAAGAAGTGATGTATTTTATAATATGACCAAACTCTACCGATCAATGTTTCTGATAGGACTCGCATCCTTCACACAATCAGAGATTTAAACGTTACCCCAAATGAAATGAAATAATTCCTAGCAAACAAACTGATTCTTCTTCTTCTTTTTTTGATAAAATGTAATTTTAATCATCTTGAAACTGGATTTCAGCATGGATACACTGTTAAAGGTTAAATATTCACAAGCAGGAAGTAGAGAGTTGAAGCTGAAGTTCTTCAGCGAATGTTTATTCTTCCCCATGATTGAAAATACCAAATCAGCTGGTAAAATTCATTCTGCGATGGAGAGGCTTGAATGCTGTACAAATCCTTGAATATCCCAACTTTATTCTTAACAAGGAAAACTTTAATACCTAGAAAAATGTTAAGCAATAATCCTATGTTTACCTATTTAGGTAAATGATTGGATAGCAAATCATTAGGAAATCCAAGTAAAAAACCTCAAAGAGCAAACATCCTTTATAAGTCAATGTCTACAACAATGAAGACAATATTACTGTTCGTTTTCGTTTACGAGAGCCTTCAACGCTTTTGCGCACGCGTCTGGTCTCCTTGGATTTCATGAAAATAGGGTTGAGGAAAAATAAAGAGAGGATATTTACTTTTTATCAGTGTTAGTTTACTAGTAGCTGCGTTCTATTTGCTCTTTTCGGGAAAGAATTATGGAAAGAATAAATACTATTGCAAAAATAACAGGTACTAAAAGAAAAACAGGTCTTATGAAAGTGCCCATCCCAGCGTACCACCCCCTTTGGGGAGTAGAATCGTCTGTGTTGTTGTAGCTCTCGCTTTTCAAAACGAACAGTATCTAAGACATGGCCAATGTATACAAACAGCTCCATTGTTAATTCTGTCAATTGCAATTTGTTTGAACCAAATTGAAGAATGAATCTCTGTCTGAAATAGGGAATAATAATTTTCTTAAATTTTCAGTTTTACTGATCTAAAAAAAATAAATGTAAATATTAGTAAATTGAGGACTTTGTAATAGAAAAGTTCAAAGTTTAGATGTTCTAATTTACATAATAATTGTAGAAAATACTAATTAAAAGGCAGTTTATTTTAGATTTTAAAAGTTGTAGAACTTTGTGATTTATATAATGAACCACAAAAATACAGCAGTTACAATTCTGAAAGTAAAAATGTATCTTTTTTTTAAAAAAATATTTCTGGCAGAGAAGTCAGTCTAACAATGAATTGATAAGGAGTAGGACATTCCAATATAGAAAGATGTTCCTTTTTACCCCAGGTCTCTATCTCAAGACAAAATTGTCTTGATTTTGTAAATGCTTGAAAATGGAAAGAAATATTCCAATGTGCCATATTGAAAAAATGGCTGCTCTGAAAACAAAAAAAATGTTTTCTAACTCACAAACCACAAACAAATGTTCAAAGAAAAAAAAATAGAATTTTTAAAAGTGGTCATGAAACCAAATAATTGGTAGTTGGGTGATTTTGCATAGAATGACCCATTAATGTAATTTATCATAAATAATTACTAAGTTTTAGAATTTAACCTATTAAAATAAGTTTTGATGCTCACTTCAGACTCTGGGACCTACGTTAACAGCAATATCACTTCATCAATAGAAGATCAGTTATGTTTACACCTTCACAGGATGAAACAAGAAAAAAAAATAAAGACTATAAGAATGCCTTTTGTTGTTTTTGAGCCAAGCAGATATATGGCCAAGGTTTGGAATCTGCACTGGTAACAGTAAATTTTCTTTTTATGGTACCAATGAATGGAGGGAAGCAACAGTGAAACCCACAATTCCACACATCTTCCAAGGTGCTCATCAACTGGTAATGGGCTAATGGGTACTAACAAGCATGAAACAAATGTCCTAAAGTTCTATTAGCAACTTTGTGTATATTTAATATCTTTTTCTTTTTATTATCTTATCAATATAAATGTAATTAAAATAACCCCATTCACATTTTGCGCTATTTCAGTATCAGTTTAAGTATAGAGACACTCTGGTATCCTTAAGTTTGAATAAATGAAGCTTAAGTTTTAAATCTATCTTTAAATTGTTAATGTTACCTTGACATTAGCAGTATAACACTTCCCATCTTCTGCTTTGTGCATTAGTTTCATTCCTCTGAGAGCCGTCATTGCTTTGACAAATCCTATATATTCCTTAAATTGTACATAAGCCTCAAATGTAACATCTTGGCCAAAGGAAAAAGTCTGAATGGTTCCTGAAGTCTTGGCCACCTCTCTTCTGTATGGATCCAACATGGGGACATCAACAGTTCTGACTTCTCCGAACGTTTCAAATACCTTTTTCAAAATATATTCGCTAGGCTTATCCAAATCTCCATCTTTTTTGTTTGCAAACCATCTACAAGGTAGCATCTGAAAATGAATGGTATCAGGTCGTTCACCGGGTTTCATTTCATTCATGTTTTTTGCATCACGAAAATAAGAATCCCAATCGTGTCTAGTTGGAAACACCACTTTGGCTTCTGCGGCTCGAACTTTTAACAGATCAGGAAATCCACTTAACTTAATTGTCTTATTATCAAGCCTTGAAATAATCGTTTTCAGTTGGACTTTATTTTCAGTTTCTCCTTCAAAACGAATAAATTCCAAAGTACTTTTACTCACTTTTAATTGAATGAATTGATCAGGTTTGATAATGTTTTTAATTTTTTCCATTACTTCCCAATTCGAAATAGATTTTCCTGGCGTTTTCAATTGAGGCAACTGAACACAAATACTTAATTTTGCCACAGGTTTTAAAAATAATCCCTGAGGTTCGAAGAGTTCTTGAGCTTCACTTGAATCACTACAAATCTGCATGGCTGTAGTGAAATAACTTGACACCATGATAATATTAGTATTATTTTTATTATATTTTTGAAAAACTGAAATTATTCACGCGTAAACTCTATTTCTAATGTCAAAAATTTGCCCATTCATTGTGACTTCCCAATACAAATAGGAAAGAAAAATTATAGGCAATAGTTGAAAACTCTTAACAAAGAATTAGGCCCAAGAAATAATCGAGTTGTTTCTTGTCCATTGAAATAAGAAATCGGGGCACCTTACATGGAGGACATTGTATTCGCACTGAAAAATAGTCAAATATTTTTATATGTTGAGGTAAACTTATAAAAATTCCAATGCATGACAATTTCGAAGCATTCTAAGTTTTAAAATCATTTCAGAATAACATGAAGTTGTCCATATTCCTTTTCTTTTCTTCCGAAACAATTTTTGTAATCATAAGAATCCGCAAAATCAAAACCAGGAACCGGATGTGAAGATAAAGTCCAGGCATGTATAAGCACACTTATAAACAAATATTTTTATAATACAGAATTAAATCAAAAGAATTTTATAAATGTACACAATAAATTACTATGAAAGTTAATTAAAATTTTTAGATTTAAAATCGAAACTTTTTATTTATTTATTTTTACTTTAAAAGCTGGTTTTAATCACTAGCTTCTCCTGGTCTCCGGAAATCGTCTGTCGATTGTGAACCATGGAAATCCAAGAAAATTTAATTCAAAACTACCTTTTAAAGGCAGAGAAAGCGGTAAATTTTATTATATGAATTGAAAAAGATACAAATAGTGAAGTAGTGAGCTTTTGTGAATTTTGTTTCACCGGCTTGAAGTATAAAATCAGTGTCGAATTCAGGTGCTTTAAAGACCTGGTTTGACGTTTTCACGTGGCTGCTTTGGTAGAAAGATTAAAAAACACTAAATTATATTGAGCTTATTTTTAACTTGATAATTAATTGTTGTAGAGGCTTAGATGTTAAAATTACTATAGATCTGATAAGAAAATGTGAATACCTATTTACTAGAACAACTTTGAAATATTCTCAGTTGAGAACTTTTGGGACTCAATGAAGAACAAATATGGGAAATTTCTTTTCTTACAGTTCACGGACACAAGGGTGAACATTCTGTTTCTCTACTTTAAAACTAGTTAACTTCAATTCCCGTACGAGGAACAATCCTTTAACATAGGTGACCAGATTCTGAAAATAAAAATATGGGACACTTTAATGTAGTGGATAAAATCAACCAACACTTTATTATTTGTGTTACTTACTTACTTTCATGGAGAAGTAAATTAAGATGAATTGAAAGGCTCTAGGGCTTGTGACTCACTGCTGTCTACTGCTCCAGTCTGGTATATGTCTGAGTATTGAATATCTTGAAGGAGTGTGGTATTCTGCTTAAGTGTGTTGTAAAAATCACTATAGGGTACTTCTTGTACTTCACAGTTTCAAACTTGAATCTAGTTTACAATAAAAAAATAAGCATAAATACGCAAGTATAGATTCACTGAGTTTTTTTTTTTTTAATTTTCGTACTGGAATCCAAGACGGACTGTTTCTAGCTTTCTAGCTGTCAGATGGATTCGCCCAGTACTCATAGCTCAGTGGAATTAAAAGAAACATAAACAAAGGACAAATAAACAAAACATGTTGTTATGCTAATTTTTTTATTGTATTTCAGGCACATTAAATTTTGCTATTATTGAATCTACTTTTTTTCATTATTTTTAAATGTTTACGTGTAAATATGTAACAGTTTTCAAAATCTATTCTAATGGTCTTTCATAAACTGATAACAACATTAAAGTAGTCAAAACATTTTATCATGTAATTTCATAAATTTGTTTGTAAATATTATTTGAAATTATATAATGGTATAAAGAAAGTTTCTTAACGTTGAATTGTAATGGACAATCAAGTGTTAATATGAATCTTATAGCAGGTACATGAATGACACGTTCTTGCACATAATCAATCTTAAAGTCTAAATGTGAGCATAGTATCAATTGTTGGGAACATGTATGTAACTTTATAGTGCAGAAACAATAGATGGATGATTGAATATTGCAGAATCACTCTTTGCAGATGGTTAAAATGTGTTATCTCTATATAGTTTCTCACGTTCTCATCAGCTGAAAATAAAACTAAGAAATGTAGATAAATAATTAACTTAAAATTGCATTAAAATATGGGACAGTGGGACACAACTTCAAAACCCGGGACAATCTCGTAAATTATAGGAAGTCTGATCTTTAATATCCATTGTATATCATACAAATGCCAAGTTTATTGCTTATCAAGTGATTCAATGCACTAAACAATAACTTCATAATTTTGATGAAATTTGGAATTTTTACATCACACTTATGTTAAAAAAAATCTCCACATTATGATCTGGCCTCATGCTTTAATTTACTTACAAAGTAAGTTCTGTTGAAGTTAGTAGGATTATCAGGATGTGATTTTAATAATGTTGGAATCTTTAAGAAGAGGTAGTACATGACTGTCAAAATAGAATTTTTTTTCAAGCTTTCTGCATTTACAGTGTCATCTTGTTCTGAAAAAGTTGTGAATAATTTTAATAATCTTTATAACATGTTTGGACTGGAAATACAGTGGGTTAGCTGATCTAGAACTTTATACATAAAAATGTTGTTGTGCTCCTGAGTAACTATTTGTTTGCTTTCAGCTGGTTTCTTATAATTCGATGTTTCTTATCTTAAATTGACCACAGTAATATTCAACCTTTGGTAAAGTGATATCTGTAAGACATAAAACTTTGAATAGTTCAGATAGCACAGCTCACTTGAAAGATATTATTTTTATTATACATATTTGCTCATTGAATTTATCAGTTTTCAGTTCAAACTTTTCAGAATAACTACAATGTAGTTTTCATTTTTTTTAAATATATTAGTGGTGATTGTAGAAGTTTTAATATAATGTTTAATAATAAAAATACGTCTGCTTTTCTTAGAATTTTTTATTTATCCATTTTTAGGAGGCAGCTATTAAAATTCTGTTGGCAGACTTGGACAAATTAAAGAATATTGAAAAGTCTGATTCTAAATTGGATGAAGTTCCACTAGAATTAGACAAGCTTAGAACAGAAAACTTGAAATTAAAATATCGTCTAAGAATTCTTAAGCAGGTAAGACAGTGTTTTTATTTTTTCCAGCAGAAAAATGGACAATCGTAAAACATTTGAAAATATCTCTTGACTAAGTATACAAATGGTTAATTTTGTTTTTGCAACAAGGACCAAATGCCACCAATATAATACAGTTTGTATTATTTTATTGATGAACATGTGATCAGAACAAGTCGTTGGTGTGAGACACCATCTCCTATAATAATACATAATGACTGAAAAAAATCCTATTTATAATATATAAAAATACTTACACAAGCAAGGATTTAATTTGAATTAAAAATGGCTTTACAGGTTTCCTAACTTATGTGTTACATTTTCAAAAGCCAACAGAATTTAAAACAATAACAAAGTAATGATCTTACATAGGATTTTCATGATAATATTCACAACAATAGCATGCAACATAATTTAAAATTCAAATAAAGTAGTACAATCCAGGATTTCATACTTTCTATTAAGCAATTGTAAAGAATATTTTTTAATAAATAGGACTTCTTTCATTAATAATTTACATTATTGTTTGAATAAGCAAGAATCTCACATCTCCTATAAGCTGTCAATCTCCTCTGGTTGTAATGAGGGGAATTTAACATTATATTAATGCATCAATGAAATTCTGCAATGTATTTTATTATTACGCTTTCCAATTGGTATTTTCAATAGGGTATGTGTAAGATTCATTTCTCTCTGTGATGGCATCAGAACACTACCCTAACCTATTATTTCATGTGATCTGTCCCCAATTGAGCATTTGTGGGGCTTCCTTGAATGGCAGTTGGATCTAGATATCTGCCATATCAAATGATTATGAGCTGCAAGAGCAATTACAAATAACTGGGAAAGTTTAAAACACAGAATGTGATAAGATCTCTCTACAAGTCCATGCCTTGACGATATCTACTTGCATTACTCTCAGGAGTGGATTTTCTGTATACTGATTTGGAAAGTTTGTAATTCTATTGATCTTAAATAAAAATATTATTTTTCATTGGAATCATGTTATCCTCCACCACTGAAACATGCTCAAAGTGAGGTTGTGAGAGGTCGCCGTCTTTTGAATGCACAGTTGTGTTGTTTGTTTGTTTTTTTGTCAAAAAAGTTTATTTTATTTTATTGCAAAGAATTGTCCTCTTTGTTTATTGTGTCCTTGTTGAAATGTTCTACTTCACAAGTTGACTTATGATTAGAGAATAGCTGTACTTGATAACTTTTCTAGCAATCTTATAGCCAATTTGGTTGAATTCATTCCATGAATTTGAAAGTTTTCAATTTAATTTATAAAGATAGTGAGGTCAGTGGTTTTAGATGAATTTATAGACAATCATAGTGCAATTTCCCTATATTTTTCCGTATATTTATACCACTCTTATGCTAATCTATGACACTGTGATTTTTTTAAGATTGTATCCAACACGTCACTCATATGGAAATGACATACCCTATATATCACGAAATTCAACACCCTTTTTGGTAGCTTAATAGGGACCAACATTCCACTGATTTTCACTCAAGTACCATTCAAATACTTAATTACAGACTAGGGAGTTATGAAATCACTAAACTGACAAGAGGATGACATACTCTATAAATCACACAATTTAATGCCCTTTTCTGAGATGAAAGTACATTGAATTCTTCAAAAATATATGGGTTTGGTGACCAACACTCCACCAATTTTCAGATATTTGAAATTGTTTTCATTGATTTACAAACATTAGCTTATTAATTTCCTGTTGTTCAATTCCAAAGGACATGTTATTGTCCATTTCTTTTTCTTTCCCCCCCCCCCTTCTTTCTTTAAAATAATGTAGTTTTTTTTTTTTATTATGTTATGAATATTTGACAGAAAACTAATAGATTATTAGAAACATAAATAATATTCTCCTTAACTATTTTTATTATAAGTATTTTAATATATTAAAAAAAATAAAACATACATAAATACTTAACTATTTTTTGTTTTCTTTCTTTCCTTTACTAATATCCTTTTCTCTTGGCATTTTATTAATATTATTAATATTTGATCCATTAAAATTTATGGTAAGAATTCTAAGGTTGATTCAAATTCTAAGCTATCCATGATTTTTTAAATAATTTTTTTTGGGGTATTATTTTTCCTAAACATTTTTTTTATAGTAATTATAACATTTTTTTAATAACAAACCCATCACAAATGAACTATATTGTCAGTTTTTTTTTAAATTGTCATGATGGGAGGGGGCAGACATTCAAGAGGAGAAATTTTCTGAAATTTCTCCTATCAACACATCATGCATCTTTCATGAACTATACTAGTTGAACTGTGCAATAAAGATCCTTAAAATATAATTTAGTTTATTTAAGTATTATGTATAAAGTACTTGCATAAAAAAATAATTTTTGCTAAATTAAATTATAACTAAAATAATTTTAATTAAAAAATTGAAAGATGTATGACCATTAAAAAATTATCGGGATAAATATTTCAAATGGTGGAATGTATAAAACTTTATAAAAACAAAATAGCCATATATGTAGATACATTTTAAATTCAAAATGAAGAATTTTAGAATTCATATACATAAATCTTAATGAATCACATAATATAATAACAAAAGAGGAAAGTGTATTAGTATCTTCATCTTCTTCAGTGCTTTTTATTGCCATTTCTGGCTGTAGGCCTCCCCCGGGGTGTGTATTAGTCTAATCTCCCACAATGACCAGATGGAGATCCATTTTATACCTACTGCCAGGTAATTTTGTTGGAACAGATACTGAGGGGAGCCTTCCATCATGGAATGATTTCAAACCAGAAGAGAAAGTGAAGAAGAGGCTGACAAACATAGGAAAAGAAATAAACATCAGCACCGTGATTTGAACCCAGGCTCTAACACATCAGCCTCTAGATGGGAGGCCACCATCTAGACCAGAGATCGCCAAACCGTCGATCGCGAGCTACTAGTAGCTCGCGGGGACATTTTCGGTAGCTCGCATTAACGCTCCGGTTGGATAACATTGATTCCTCCACTGAGCTGACGCTGACGACAACAAGTGCTTGTTTCTCCCGCGCAACTGCCATTGTTCTAATTATGGCGTTTGCAAGCAAAATGCAAAAAACTTATCACTTTCATTCGGAATGGGAAACCAATTACTTCTTTACCCAGGTTAAGGACAAATGGGTGTGTTTACTGTGCTTTGCAAGTGTATCAGTTGGGAAGAAAGGGAACGTCGAACGTCACTTCAAAACCGTTAACGCAGTGATTGAAAAGGATTTCCCACTGAATTCTGTTCTAAGGAAAGAAAAGGTAAGGTAGCTAAAATCTAAACTTAATGCTCAACAATCAAGTTTTTTAAAACCATTAAACAAGAATAAAGCAGCAACTGAGGCGTCATTCCGAGTTTCAAATATTATTACAGAATAAGAAACCATACGAAGACGGTGAAATAATCAAAACTACATTTTTAGAAGCTGGAGATGCATTATTTGATAGTTTCAAAATTAAAACTGAGATAATGTCTGCTATTAAATCTGTACAGCTTTCTGCAAATACAGTAATGAGAAGGGTTGAGGTTAAGAGTTCTGACGTTATCTCACAACTTAAAACTGACTTTGATCGCTGCAGTTATTTCTCCCTGCAATTTGACGAATCGACTGATATAGTTGATACAGCTCAGTTGGCCGTTTTTACAAGAAAGGTTTTTGATAATTTCGAAATAAGAGAGGGGCTGGTAAAGATTATACCGTTAACAGGACGCACTACAGGACAGAATATATTTTTAGCAGTTAAAGATCTTATCAACTCTGAAAATATTCCTATAAATAAGTTGGGGGGTTTAGCAATTGACGGAGCTCCAGCGATGGTAGGCAGAGAGAAGGGATTCATAACCTTGTGTCGTAAAGACAACAGCTTTCCGAAATTTCTGTCTTACCATTGTGTAATACACCAGCAGTCACTGTGTGGAAAATTTTTAAATATGAACAATGTAATGAAAACAGTCATAAAAATAGTGAACAAAGGTTACAGCACATGCAATTCAGAGACGTTTGTTCTAGTTTACTGATGAACTAGATTGCCAGTATGGTGATCTACTGCTTCATATGGAAGTTCGTTGGCTTAGTAGAGACAGAGTTCTACAACGTTTCCAAGAGTTGCTGAAGAGTTCTCTACTTGTGTCATGGAGCATTTTGATTTTCAAGAAGACAATGCTGCAGTGGAGTTGGAACTGATTGATTTTCAAAATGATTTATCTGTAAAATCGCTTTCTTCAAGCTCTGAAAATATTTGGCCTCTTGTTCCTAAAGAAATTTTGATCCACGTTGGTCTCAAAGTGAAGGCAATGTTCAGCTCTACATATCTGTGTGAGGTTTCGTTTTTCCAGTATGACATTTATAAAAATAAGTACAGAAACAGATTCACTGATGAACACTTGGACAACTGTATTCGAATGGCAGCCACTACCTACTCTCCCAACATTAAAAAACTTGTTGATGAGAAAAAAAAGACTCCTTCTCATTGAAGTTAATAAGTCTGATAAAAAAAAAAAATCTGTCCTTTCATTTGTTATTTATTACTAACTACACTTGAATTTCTTTTTATGTACAATTCAATTTCAATTTTTTTTGTTACATACAATTTAATTAAAATTGATTTTGTATTCACTAGAAATGTAAGTTTATATTTGTTTATAGGGAATAAACAAATGTAAGATTTTTTTTAAAAAGTTGATAGTTCTTTGGGTTGGTAGCTCACAGTAGGATTTAAAAACGGTACGGTAGCTCAGAAGCTTCGTAAGTTTGGCGACCACTGATCTAGACCATAATGCAACGCCTCGATGGCATATAATAGTATAGGAAAGAAAAATATAATTTAAATACTTCTAATAATAATAATAATAAAAAGACTTTTTATTTCTAATTGTATACTACTTTTGTGCCTAATATTCATAGCCTGGGGAAAAAATAAAACATTATCTTAAAGAAAAAGAGAAAAATGGAATTAAAAAAAAAAAAAAAAAAATGATCCTTTGATCTCTGATCCATTGATTAAACATTACTCTAAATCATTATTTCCTATGGAATCAAACAATAGGAAATTAATAAGCTAATGCTTATGAATCAATAAAAACAATGTCAAATATCTGAAAATTGGTGGAGTGTTGGTCACCAAACCCATATATTTTTGAAGAATTCAATGTACTTTCATCTCAGAAAAGGGCATTAAATTGTGTGATTTATAGAGTATGTCATCCTCTTGTCAGTTTAGTGATTTCATAACTCCCTAGTCTGTAATTAAGTATTTGAGTGGTATTATTTCCAAAATTCTTTGTTTGTTAGCTTGGATTCTCAGACTACATATATTGATTGAAAATGCTATATCTCATTTTGATAGAGTAACAAAACAAAAAAAAACACACACACACACACACACACACACACAAGGAGATTCATTTTCTGCTTAGGAATATTGTTACCTGCTGTTTTGGACCACTCCCCTTCAACGAAGTCGACTCGATCCACCCAACCTACCTCTGTCGAGTCGACAGTTCCTGAGCCAAGAGCGAGGCAGCAGCCCAGAAGGAAGGTCTCCAGTTGGAGCAGAGCGTTCGAGGACAGGTCTTTGGCAGGAACCCAGGTAGAAGGTCTCTACCCGTAGCTAGAGGGAAGTGATAGTTTTGTGGTTCCCAGTCACTAGAGAGTCTCCGGCCAGGAGATTGAGTGAAGCAGAAGAGGTTTGTTGGGCAGCCGCCCCTGAGAGAAGTCTGTTAAAAGCCGAGCCTGGTATTTTCGTTAGACGAAAGGCATCGTGGAAGACAACCGACGCCGAGATTAGAGCACCTGTCCCCGGTAGAACCCTGAGACGACCGCCGATCTTTAAGAAGGCATC
>JAFIDM010000001.1:153483968-153518446 GCA_023159025.1 Thereuonema tuberculata | reverse complement strand
TCCACAGATATGATTATTGTAGATCTTATTTATTCTTTTAATCATTCGGTAAGCAAAAATAGACTTTTTGTTAATCAGGTATGAAATGGAAATTAAAACATTATTGTAATATATTTTATTCACTTTAGGTTAATATTGCTGGTCCAGGATTCATTAATATCTTTCTTAATAAAGAATTTGTAAGAAAACATTTGCAAGACGTGGTTTTATATGGGGTACGACCACCCAAAATAAGCAGAAAACAGAAGATAGTTGTCGATTTTTCTTCACCAAACATTGCCAAGGAAATGCATGTAGGACATTTGAGGTAGGCTCAGGAAAAAAAAAAGACAAATTTAAAAGTCACTTATTAAGGCAGAAAGGCCCAGAGTTTCTTTATCACCAGCTCAACTTTTGATTCATTTGTAGGTTAAATATTGGTTCATGAAAGGCTAATGTATCTTTTTAATGTTAATCTTTACCTGACAGATAAAATAAATAGTAGGAACCTGATTACAGAAATAGTTAAGATAGTAATGTTAACTAAGCAACATGCGTTTTTGAGATAAATGGATCATTAAGGAACATTAATTTGCTAATTTAAAGACAATTAATTTAGTAAAAAGAATATTCCAGCCAAGAGCATAATAATATACACTACTGTTTGTGAAAATTTCAATACCATGAAGGACTGATGATATTACCTTGAAACTTACAGGATATGACATCAGGTTGGGACATGCAAATGATTATAATGTCAGTGAAAACGTACATGTGGTTTCAGAGCAGTGCGCTCTGAACTTCTGGACTTAGGAATAAATAGGTGACTCATATGAGATGTTGCAATCAGTGAAGAGCTGATTTTGGGTTGAAAAGGTTTCTTAAATCTTACTTCGCCTCATCACTGAAGAAGGTCGCATTATGAACAAGGAAGGATTGTTGAGTGAGAAGCTAAATTTTCTTACCATAAAGTTGCCACTTGTACAGTAAGAAACATAAGTACAGTGATGTGAACGTACTGTTATTAGACAGATGAGAGACAGATGCACAGAAATCTCAAAACTGCACTGCAAACAAACATGACAGGCATCTCTGCTGCAAGGCAGTGACCGATCGCACAGTGAAATCCATGGTTTTATCGCTGCAGTAGAGCACTGTCACAGATCAGACTTTGTCCTCGAACAAAGTTTGACATCGTCTTAACAGAGGAGTGGTCGCTTGCAGCCCATTGCTGCTGAATTCCTTTGACCCTCAGACATTGGAGTGCTGATTGGTAACACTTCGTATTTCCTGACAGGTCATGATTCAACTATGAAGGTCACATAAGTGTTCGAAGACATCGTGGTGAACATCAGTTTGCAGCGCTCATTTTGGAGCATCATACTGGCCTAGTGCCAAGTGTCACGGTTTTGGGTGCCATTGGGTTAATTCATAATCTCACCTGATATGAATTCAGGGAACCCTCAACAGCCAACAATATATCAGGGATGATTAGAGGCAGAGTTGATACTTTTCCTTCAGTTGTCCTGATACTGTATTCCAGGATAATACTTGTCCAGATGTGGCCTGTAAAGCCTTAAGATCAAGACCTCTCCCATGCACATACTTGCTTCTTCCCCTGGTCTGCACATTCGTCTGATATGTCCCTAATCGAACATGTCTGGACATGTTAAGTAAGCAACTGGCCTGTCGAGTGCCCCCGCCATCCACCACAAACGAACTCAGGACTCGTATGGAAACAGCCTAGCAGGCTCTTCCCCAGCACAACATCAAAACCTCTTCCTTTTAATGCCATGTTTGTTGTATAAAATCCGTTATTGCTGCTTGAGGTGACTTCACACAATATTAAATTTTGAAACGACAAAATCTTGTAAAGCTCTGCAAATGTAATCAGCTACTGTAATCTACTGTAACACGAGTATTTTGTGACATACGTTTCATTTATATTGCTTGATTCTTTCTTGGTATTGTAATTTTCACAAACAGTAGTGTACTTTAAAGGCAGAACTATCTTTATTTAAAAGTAATTGGTTCTTTCTGACAAATTTATTAATAAAAAGATTAATCTGCTGTTCTTTAATGAGTTTATGTTTTCCATTTAATTATTTTGTTTTAGTTTAATTATGGTTGCTTCAGTGTACTGAAATGAATTGGTTCTTTTTAGGTCAACAATAATCGGAGACAGTATAAGCAGATTATTTGAATATCTTGGTCATGAGGTTCTACGATTGAACCACATAGGGGATTGGGGAACACAGTTTGGAATGCTGATTGCCCATTTACACGACAAATTTCCAAATTATCTTAATGAATCTCCACCAATTGCTGATTTACAAGCTTTTTATAAAGTAAGGCTATTTGTTATTTAAAATTCCAAATGCTTCTATTAATTATTAACAGTGGTTTTCTGCAAATTTTAAGAATACCTTAGAAATTTCTATAGGATCAGTAGAAGTAGAAATTCATCTGCCACCAATCACAGCCACTGTTGAACTATTGCTATAATTAGTGACACTGCTTTTCTGCATCTCTGGATTTACTTTCAATCTTTAATGTTGCTAGAGATTACTTAAAAGTTGAAGAGAGCCACTGTTACAGGACTGTATTTTATTTTATCTTAAATATAATGCAGGAACCAAGTTTGAAGATAGCATTACAATAACTTCATAATTTACAAACTGATAATATATGAAAGATTTAGTTAATGAAAATGAACTTTGTATTCTAAGTAATTATTGCAACTAATTTCATTTGATTTATCTAATTTTTCCAAGACAAATTATTAGCTTTTTACCGATTTTCATAAATATAGTTATATAAAAAAGTAAACATCAATGGGTTATTGTTTACTTTAGTTTTGCAGGCTCCACATTGATTCCAACAATAAAAAGGTAAAATAGAAAAAAACAATATAAAATTGTAGCCCTTAAAATTTGTTTAGTAAATATTGCATTTTAAACTATTACAAAGGATTATCTTGGTGTAGTCATGAGATATTTCCATTGCGTTTAACAAAAAATTAGTAAAAAAGAAGTGATAGTCCTTAAAAGCAGATGAAGAATCTGTTTGGTTTTTAACTTTTATTTTATTGAAGATCTTTTGCAGACATAATTCTGTATTGTGAGAGCAAAGTTATGAACAAATAATCACTTTATATTTTCAGATGAAATATGAAGATTCGAATATGAAGGAGAGACAGATCTTCAAAAGCTTCCTAATATACACTCTCTTTAAATAAGTTTAGGAATAAACACTATGATGCTTGGAGTGCAGAAGATGAGGGATTTTCAGAAAATAAATTAAAACAGATGGATTCAGAACTAAAGAATGATGAACGTATAAAATCAGATGTAAAGATTGATATCTGGCTAATCCATAAAAGACATAAGTTTGCCAGACTTTTGCAGAAACGACGGGAAAAAATAGTCACTAAAGGATGAACATTTTGAATAGCTTTTTTTTTTTTTTTTAAGTAACCCTTAATGAATCTTAAGAATAATTGTTGGACTATTTAATATATGAGGCTGAATGTTTATGAAGTAGCAGATCAGCATTTGGAATTAATTCATCAAACTACTTGAGAATTCAGAGGACATAAGAAGCTTGATCTATTCTGGCCATCTTGATTGAATCTTTTACTTCAGATATAAGTTAGTTCCTATGCGAATCTAATTGATAAACATGAGACAGAGGTATAGCTCAAACATTGATAATTATAGTATTGAGAAGTTTGTAGATTACTCTTGTAGCTGACTTGGCCTAAGGATGAGAATTGAGTCAATAATTGTACTCTTTACCATTTACTTAAGCTATCTACTTCATTGGTATTTGGAATCAAAAGAGTAAGACTAGAGTAAGTACATTGATTAACTTAAGAGATAATGTAGAACTCTTTTCCAGTGATGCTTTGATTTAATGTAAATCTTAATCTTGGAAATCAGATACTAGATTATATTAATTTGTAAGATAGAAAATTTGCCATTGTTTGGTATTTTGCAAATTGTCATTATTATCTAGAATGAAACTGTGACATGATATGAAAGCTACAATAATATAATAGAAATAAAGGTATTTTTGTCTTGAAAGCAATTATTAATTTATCAAGGAAATTGACAAGATATAAAGTAATTGCAATAAACATAAACTATTAAAAAGTGAGAAAATAGTAAAAAAAAAAAAAAAAGAATTTGCATGATGCAGAGATTAGTGATGGAATACTCTTATCTTCAGAGATATGAAAGTAAAAACAACAACACAAAGAAGATTTGGAAGATTCTGAGTGATGACAGACATTCTACAGGGTCATTCAAAATGATTGTCAAAAAAATCACCACACAATACAAATAAGATACAAAGATGACATCTTGTTTAATGGGTAAGAAAACTCAACAAGTTACAAATATTCAGTGGCAGGCACTCAGTAGTTCCTCGGTTGCCCGCCAGGAGGCATTGATTGCAAATGGCGGCCAACAATAGGGAGAAGGCATTTTGCACTCTCAAATATCATCACAGTCGTTCACTACCATTGTCCAATGGCAGTTTCGTACGAAATTTAGGAAGGATTCTCCCTCCGACAATTCCATTCACAGGTGATATGCACAATTTGTGGAGATGGGGTGCCTGTATAAGGGAAAAAGCAGTGGGCGTCCCTCCATATCTGAAAAGAAAGTGGACCAGATCAGAGCGGCTTTCCTATGTAGACATATCAAATCAACTTCAGGGAATTCAACATCCCACAACCTACGATGTGGCGTGTGTTATGAAAGCGTCTACAAATGTCTATATTGCCTAATGCTGCTGCAGGCATTAACACCTGAGACCACCGCAAGGACCTTTTCTGCTTAGAACTGTAACAATAGATCGAAGCAGATGATTTTTATGACAGGCTTATTTTTTGTGATGAAGCAAAGTTTCATTTGTGTGGAAAAGTCAATTGACACAATGTTAGAATTTGGGGGATGTAAAATCCCCATCGTTTTGTTCAACATGAGCGTGCATCCCCCAAGGTCAATGTGTTCTGTGCTGTTTCCAAGTTTAGGGTATACAGCCCTTTTTTTTTCGAAGAACAGACAGTAACAGGAATGACTTACCTTGATGCGGTCACTGAATGGCTCCTATCCTACCTCAGTAATGACAGCGCTGATTTCATACTACAACAGGATGGTGCCCTACCCCATTTCTATTGGGACATCAGGGAAGTTTAAACCAGCACCTACCACAGCACTGGATTAGGCTTCGGACCGATTGTGATGACAATCTCCTATCGTGGCCACCCCATTCACCGGACTTAACACCATGTGATTTTTTTTCCCTCTGGGGCTACGTAAAGGATCCCGTCTTTGTCCCCGCCCTACCTGCCACCATCCTGGAACTGAAGGTGCATATCAAGACCTCCATTGGAAGCATCACCACTGATACACTGAAGCATGTGTAGTTGTTACTGGACTTTCGTGTCGATGTCTGCAGTGTGACACATAGTGCCCATATTGAGCATTTATAATGCATGTTTGTAACTTACTGTGTTTTATTATACAATAAATAAGGTGTTGTCTTAGTATCTCATTTGTAATATGTATGGTAATTTTTTAAAACCATGACAATTGTTTTAAATAACCCTATTTGTAATGAGATTAGGAGCTTTAGGATTGGTTGTGTGAAGGTTGATTTTGATTTACTTTCTCACTTTACTATTTGCTAATAATTATTAGTTGATGGTTATCATGAGTATTGCTATAATAAGCACTACAATCATAATACTTATTACTTGGATTTTTTTTATTGGTTTTAATTTCTTTGCTTTAAGGTTTTTAACTTGAAACACATTTCTTGAGAACATTTCTTGATCTCACAAAATGGAGCTTTTTGATTAAAAAAAATGCAGTTATGAATTATATAGTAACATTCTAATCTTAGAACTGTTTGTTAATTGTTTGTTTATTACATGTTCATTTTCAGTTTTATTTTTATATTAGATCTTCAAAACAATAATAAAAGAAGAAACTGATTATTGATTTAATTTTATTAACCGTTGGCTTAAACTGATAAATAAATTGTCACTTGCTCCTTAGGAATCTAAAATACGTTTTGATGAGGACGAAGAATTTAAAAAAAGAGCCTATGCCTGTGTAGTACAACTTCAGAGCCATCATCCTGATTACATCAAAGCCTGGAATCTAATTTGTGATGTTTCTCGTAGAGGTAAGCTTATTTTGAATATTAATGTAATTACATTATTCATGCAACTTTGCTTTTAACCTTTTTTTCTTTTTTTTTTTTATATCATAAAAGTAATTTTAAAAAGAAAATAATGTGGTATTGTTTTGTTGTTATTGCAAATAGAAACTGGACATATGTCAGAATAAAAGCAGAACTTTTTACAGATAAAATTAATAAAATATAAATCATTCGTTTACATAGTGAAGAGTGTACTGTGGACCATTAATTCTATATGATGTCAGTGATAGGAAGAAGAAAAGATATTAATAAAATCCAAACCGCAGAACTGAGGTTTTTAAAATAATTATGTAGGTAAATTGGGAGTTTAAGGTAAACAACCTTTCTGAAGACAGTGTAGAATGAAATATGAAAAATTAAGACCTTTAAGAGAAGTTAAAAAAAAATACCATAGAGGGATGAGGCAAACCTTGCAAAGACAGTGGAATAGTGGGGAGGAGATAATCATCTCTATAGATTATCAGAATGAAATGATGAAGTAGCCTTAAGACAGGAAAAAAAAAATAGAAACCTGATTGTTTGTGAGACAAGTAGTAAAAAAGGTGGTGAAAGCGATAGACTGTCAGATATATCATAAGAAAGGCATTCAACAAATGATTAACAAAAAGCAAGCAAATGGTCACAGAAACTATAAAACAAGGAGATGGGAACAAGACAAATCCTGAATAGTTGTTGGAATCTCCCAAAATAGCTTCTTCAACACCCTATTTTGTTAGTGACAAAGGATGGTTTTCTTTTCCACAATGGAGGATTAGGAAAAATGAAAGAATAAAATTGTGATAATAAATTTGTAGAGAATATTCACAAAAAGATTGGTATTAAGATGTCATTCTGATTTGCAAAGAGAAGAATAGTACTTATAAATGTAATATTCATCTGGTTTCACAGAAGCATGAAATGCATGAAAAAGCAGCCAGAAAATTAATGAAAAGCAATTCAAAATCATATCCTATTTTTTTTTATAAGTACCTATTTGAAACAGCACTGATAAAATGCAAATGATCTTTTAATTCAATTTTAACCCTTTACAGCCCAATGTCCAATATATTGGACATTTTTAAAAAAAAATTTTCTCAGTAACTACTGCACCTAGAGAAATAATTAAAGTATCAATGTCCACTATTTGAATCGCTGTTATGACCTCATGTACTGCAAGGTGTTGCATTCTTAGCGAGATTGTATGAGATTACTTTAAACAATGGCGTCTTCCTACAAAATCAGAACCACATGAATATCTTCTTTTTTTAAGTAAATTTGCAATCTTAGACAAAATTTAAAACAACAAATATATGTTATATATGAAATAGAATATCTAAAGTTATAATATAATGAAAAATTTTAGAGCTTAAATGCATTTGACAGCAATATTACAGATCATTAGCGAAATGTCCAATATATTGGACATTGGTCCATAACGGTATGGTTTGTTAAGAAAAAACAATCTCTGTTTCAAATTTTATTTGTCAAAATTACTGAATAATTTGTAGTTTGCATAACTTTTTAGGCAGCGGCATAGTAGGTCTAACACGGTGTGTAGGCCTAACCGGCTACAGTGCGTTGATAACCGGCTGGGTAGACCTGGGAGGTGGGATGATAGACGGGGATGACCGGCATAGAGACATGGCGTCTTCGTTCGGATGCCGTCGGCTTAGTGTGGGATACCATAGTGGTGTACGCTTCCGCTTTCGGGGTAAAGCGGGAAACAAACAGAGCGTGCAGAGTCTGTTCCACATTTGATTGTGAAAATCACTAGCCAAGCAGAGACTCTGTTGTCCATGGACAGCGCTGTAAAGCTCAGGATTGCAAAAGAAAGATGAAATTTCTGTATATGAAGTGCAAAGTTCATTTGTGTATTGGAACTAATACAAAAAATTGCTTTAGTGACTTTCATAAAAATTCATAATTTCATACCGTAAATGACCAATGTCCAATATATTGGACATTCCAATACATATACTCAAATTACTTTTTTTTAGAAAAAAATTTTTTTTCATGTTTTTTACACTAATTTTGTTACGTGTATCAATTTTCATCACTAGATTTGTATTAGTTTGGCTATGGGCATTAAAGGGTTAATATTGTATTTAAAATATTACTGCTACTTGATTCTTCTGAGAATCATTGTAATTTATTACACTAAAGCAGGGAGTTTCTATTTATTTTCACTATGAAATTATTGGAGGGATGAGATAGAGATCTGATGATTCCAAGATGAAATGCAAAATTTAGTGGCTGTTGGTCATTTCTTTTAGAGATTGCAGTTTCTTGTTATAAATGTTATTTTCTGGTTTTCTAAATTTCGTATGAAGAATGGATGGAAGATCCACTACATTATTAGTGAAGATGAACGAGTTTTCATTGGCATAAAACAAATAACTGAATAGCTTACTTGATATGTTGAATGGAAAAGAATTCATCTCAAAACCAAATTATAGAATTTAGGGAAATGATGAAACATCAGTGGATATTATCTTGCCTGACCCCAGTTATTTGTACAGCTGTTAATACATCTTTCATTTTTAGCAATGGCACTATTAGATATTTATCTGATTGAGAGGTTCCTGTATTTGTATTCCACAAAGATCAGTTTCAAACTTCAACACCAAAATCTAGGCACTAACCTGCTTCTCAGAATCTTTCTTTAGGGATGTGAACCTAAAGCATGCAAATCTGAGAAAGCAGCATTCCTTAGACTCCATGATAACCTTTCTAATCAGATGCCTTTTCCTTGTACAGATGTTTGTGAAGGCTTTGTTAGCAGTAATCTCTAGGTCAATACATCTCTATTCATGAGTATCTTACTGACCTAACCTTTGTCTTTAATGGTTTTTATTATTATTATTCGACTACTATTGACTTTCAGATGAAAACTGTCTCTGAATTACAGTGTTTTATTCAACTTTGAGGCAGATGTTGCAGTTTCTTGTCATATTTCTGTTTTTACAGGATGTTCCAAGAGGAAAGTATTCAGTATTTTGGGAGGTCATAGTATCAGTCCTTCTAAGAAAAAAAGATTGTATGAACAAGTGTCCGAATCCAAACAGTTTCCGAGATATGGTTATTTGAATTTACAATTGCAATATCATTAACAGAGGAATTACATACTATTTCTGATAGTTATTGTTCAAGTGACAATTTTGTTACAGTTTATAAGAAGTTTTCAAAAATTCTGCCATCAACAGTAATGCACTTCACAATTGTTAACTTCAAACTTTTGGTGCATTACAGTTGGAGGGAAGGACAGTATTGCTTCCCCCATTCAAATACAGAACATTCAAAAAGCTTTATCTTGGATATGGGCATATATTCATATAATCTTTTTTTTTCTTAAAACGACCTGCCAGAATATTGGCCTTTACTCCTACGACACCATATACAAGATGATCGTCATTATCAATTCCAGGTAACTGATTTGGACTTGTGCCATACTCCATTTGGAAACCTTGTCATGAATAGGATCTATACAATTTATGCTAAAGAAGCCATCTATAATACATTTATGTTGAAGATTAGTTGATTATCCTTTCTAAAAGTAAGCTTTTCTACAACAGTCACCTTGAGTCTTCTGATTTCTTGATCTTGACAATCACATGAATTACTAGAAATTTTATCTTCAGTCTAATAAGTATTTCATTCCTGTGGTTGCATACCTATATGTAATGGAGGGTTCCTTTTCCACAAATTAGCCTCCATGAGTCACGAACTCATACCCATATGTTATATATGCATAGAGACTAGTGTTGTAGTTAATGGGAGGATCTTGCAGTTGAGCAACTTCTGCTTGTTTTTCATTTTACTGACAGTTGCAGTATGTTGCTTTGGCCTCTGCTTCTAGTAAACGGTAGATTTCAGTGAGAGATCAATTGACTAATCATCTTCTGCTTTGATGATAGGTTTTGTGTGAGAGGAAACGGATTTATCTGAAAGCTTGTACTTTGGTTTTTCTGTTTTGGTATAATCTTCGGGTATCCCTGGCATTGTCTTAAAAAGTCTTTTTGAGGTGAGGCGCACAGATTCATTTCCCTTAAGAAGATTCTTCAAATTTTTTTTCAAATGAAAAGCAATTCCCATTTGATTGATTCTACACTTCCTTCTAAAATCATATCTTCTACCCTATTTAGATCATTCTCTCACTAAAACACCTTTGGCTAATGCTCTCCATTTCTTATCTCCAAGGCTTTATTTGATGTTGCATCAACTATGGAGGATTGAGGCAGATAAAATTGAAGAAGTTTAGGACCTCATTTTATGGAGATAAGCTCTTCCTTCACTAACGATGTTGCTCGATTTGTTGATCATGGCTATGGATAATCGTCCAGCATCTTAGAATCCATTGCAGGAGGCTTCTGGTTATGTAATCCTGAGGAATTGTGTTCCACACGTCTAAAAAGACTTTCCATAGACCAGCCAACATCCGAGGTGTACATCATGGAATCCCAGATTTGAGAAGCCTGAAGCCACAGAAGTCTATCGGGGAACATCAGATGATTTAATAGGTATGCACATAAAGTTAATGACATGAATCCTGGTCTCACATGCCTTTCTCTTGAAGCACTGGATTGAGGAATGTGAAGTATAGCTGGATGCCTTATCCATATGAATGTTCACCAACTGAGCTTCTTTGCCCTAAAGCTGTGGGACATTGTTTCCATAGATTGGTTCCATACGGTCTCGTAGAACTACACAGCATTTACTTTGGCATTAAGCTACTCTGATCAGTGGGAGATGGCCACAAGTACAGTTTCCTGCGACAGTCATATGAAGGCTTTTGAGAACTTTCTGCATTTCTGCTTTCCTTTCTCTCTGATATGCCTGTAACAAATTGTCTTGGATTGGTTGATATCGTCTAAATATACCTATTCTTCATCCATTGTGATGATATACTGCCAGCAGTCAAGTGTGAGGGATTGTTCATACAGCTTCTTCCATTCGTTAAGCATTCATGGATATGCTGTCTGGGGAGTTTGAGACCATGTGCTTTGTGGACCAATGCGAATGTTCCGGATTTACAGCCCCAAAGTCCATTGTGATGTTCCTAATCTGTTGGCCATGCAACGTTGGGTGGGTGGGTTCTCTCATGTGACCATCCCCCTGATCTGTCAGGGTTTCTGTTTAAGCACTAGCTTTGGCCTTTCGGTCAGGTTGATGGTTTTGGCAGATATGTGGCTAATGGTACCCTTATTGACCACCAAACCTTTCTCCAGCACTGTTTTGTAATCACACAAAAGAGTGTTTTGACATTTTGACTTCAGAAAGGGCTCAGATGTATCCTTCCCAGAATGGCATTATTATGGCAGATATTAATCAGTCTTTTCAACAATTGACATATACCATTATAGAATAACAGCTGTATATGTAGTTCATCGTTACCTGTGATACATTGTACCACACAGGGCATAGGCTGGTTTGAAATCACTCCATTTTATCTGTCTCATCCCTCAGTATTAACACTATTCAGAAGCTTAGATTTGCACCTCGATATTGTATCTTCTTGATCAGCTTTGCAAATTTTGAAAGCGATAGAACTGGCTGACATTTCAATATTTGCATCAACACATGAAAGTCCTGGTAGGGTGTCATATCAGAGCCTGATTTACATGGTGTGAATGAAGAGGAATTCCTTGAAGATTTTTTCTCTCTGTGTGACTGCCATCAAATATATAAACATTCAATAAGATAATCCATAAATTATCTTCTATAATGCTATCTCAAAGGTGAGAAATAGGTTATTTAAATTGCAACCTGCATGTTTATACCTTTCAGATGTTTCAGTTGCCAGCTACATGTTCTCAGTTCTTCTGCTTGTAGAGGGAAGGCAACTTATTCCAAACATGGCAAGTTATCATGTAGTATAAATCTCTGCAAGTTGACTGTGAAGTGCGTCAGTAAACATCTAGCCTACTCTCGACTTGGCCTTGGTGTAAAGACGAGAAGGTAGTCCAAACTACCAAAAATTAAATATGTTCACTCTTACCCTGGACCTCATTTGTGACAATCTGTAAAGACTTCCTCATCAGTTGTAGAGTCAGCTGCTATAGCATGTCAAATGGAATTAACATGAAAGCCTCTTGACATTTTTGCTCCTCAAATTCTATCACAAGTTACTGCCTCTGAAGCAACTGTGATATATTTTCTATTTTCCAGGAAAGCTAATATTCCCACTGGTTTCAACTTTTTGCAGATAAAATTTTCAGTATGAAGCATTTTATGTGAGAAGAAGAGAAAGTGAAAGTGTTTGTTTGACATGATATTTCATCCTCTCCAGTTACATTTAATATTCCAGTGGAGGCTCACTTGGCAATTTCTTCCTTACCCATCTTTATCAGTAATGGCTATGAGTTCACATCATCAATTTTTGGATTTCTTTTAAATCACCCAGTTTTTGCACTTTTCAGATGCAAACCAATTCTGAGTCTTGCCACACTCCCAAAATTACTTCGATCTGTCTATTTTTTTCCAAACATCATTTACTTTTTAACAAGCTGCAGTGTTCCTATACTCATATTATTCATTAAACAGTTTCTTATTAATGATGTTAAATAACCTTTTCAGAATTTCTCTCTCTCTGTCGTTTTGTGCTGCTGCTGAACAAGTAATGTTTCACTTGTTGATTTTTCAGAGATTAACCCCTCCATACTTCAGCATTTCAGTCTTCTTTTTATTTTATTTTATTTTATTTTTTTTAATCTAACACCTGTTATAATTTTGTTGCAACTGCCATTAGGTGTTATCTTTGAACATATCCAATCAATCTGTCACACCTTAAATATTTGCTGTGCTTTTAACAATATCATTCTCAAATGTGATTAGCATGATGAACATGTGCACTTGGGATACAAGATCAGCAAAAGATTGAGATACATTGGCCTTTGTTAGAGCTTATAGATGGATGCTAGGAAAAAGTTTTCAAACTTAGTATAATTTGATAATACATTCCATATTTCTGGGAAGGAAATCTTGTAAATACACTAGATTTTTACATTATTAATTATAAGTTGTCTATTTTCATTTACTTACTGACAAGCTATTAAGAGACTGCTGTATGCCTTCTACTTTTTTTAACTTTCTCTCTCTCATCTAATACAGTTTCCAACCTCAGGCTGGGTCTGTTTAGAACGTAAGTCTCTCCATCTAGTCCTTACCTCCCACCATCTCTCCGTTGTCACCCTATTCCAGTCCTCCCCTCTCATCCGGACACATTCCTCCACTCCCTTAATCCATTTATCCCTTGGTCTTCCCCTTGGTCTTCCCCTTGGTCTTTTCTTCTGCATCCTCATTTCAAATTTCTGGTTCTTCATGTCCCATTTTTAACACTATTTCTCTTTGTGTATTGATATGAAGAACCAGAAATTAAGCATTACCTAAATTTAATAGTAAACAACACATATTTCAAACATAATAATAAAATTTATAAGCAAATACAAGGCTTCCCAATGGGGTCACCAATTTCGGGTACATTACGTAATTTTTTCTTAAACAAATTAGAAAATAAAGTACTTCATGATTATAAAGATTCCTGTATGTACATGAGATATGCAGATGATATTCTAATTATTTGGTTCAGCACAATGAGACAATTGGATATTTTAATTAATAAATTTAACAGAATGCACAAAGATATTAAATTTACAAAAGAATTAGAAACTGAGAATCAGATAACATTCTTGGACCTAAAAATTCAAAAAAATGGTCCAAATTTCACATTCAAACATTTTAGGAAAGAATACGCAAGCACAAACACTACAAATTTTCAATTAAAATAAATAAAATTTTCAATAATATAAAAAGGATAGATCAGACGACATCAGATGAAACACAGTATCAAAAATCTTTAGAAGATATGAAAAGAGTTTATATTAACAATGGATATCCAGGTAATCTTATTGAAAAAGTTATTCAGAAATACAACAAATTTTCTATTATTCTATTATTAAATTTTTCTAGTAAGAGATCAAATCAACCAATGATATTAATACACGAATTTGCCTCCCCTTCATGAACAAATATTTCTTCATGTTAGCTAAAATATGTCAAAACTTTGGTTTTAACGTCATATTCACATATAAAAATAAAATTAAAAACATGTTTATTAACAGATTGAATCAAATCGAAAACAAATATGAAATGGGCATCATACAGGGTCCGCCAGAAAAATGTATACACACTTTAAAGAACAAAAGCTATTTATTACGAGTTTGTTTTACATGTAAATACTGATCACAAATGTAGTACTGTCTTCAGTTAAGCACATGCTTACTTTAGATGGTCAAAATGTTCGCCGTTGGCGTCCAAACACAAGATGCAACGACGAACGGTCGCTGCAGCTACGGCGGTCAGTGTTTGAATGGAGGTCGCGGCACATGCCCCTGTAATTTCCCGGCGAAATCCTCCACCGTGCATGGCTTCTGTCGATAGATTTGATCTTTCACTGGTCCCCACAAGTAAAAGTTCCGTAGATCTGCCAACAGTGGGGGGAACTCAGTGGGATCTCTTCTTCCAATCCAATGTCCCTGCAGATTGTCATCCAGGAAAGCTCGTACGGCGAGGTGGTAGTGTGGTGGTGCCCCGTCCTGTTGGTAGAAGACCTCATCATTAGCTTCGTAAAGAGCACGTACACCTGGTAAAATTGATGTGCATAACATTTCAAGTTACACTTCTCCAGTGACATTACCATCAAAGAAAAAGGGTCCTACTAAGCCCCTAGATGATAGTCCACACCAAACATGAACCCCTGGTAGATTGACCGCCTTATCCACATGAACATGCGAATTTTCCGGTGGAGGATCTTCGCCTGGAAATTACAGCGGCATTTACCGCGATCTCCATTCAAACACTGACCGCCTTAGCTGCGGCGACCGTTCGTCGTTGTGTTATGTGTCTGGACGCCAACGGCGAACATTTTGACCATCTAAAGTAAGCATATGCTTAACTGAAAACAGTACTACACTTGTGATCAGTATTTACATGTAAAACAACACACAATAAATAGTTTTTGTTCTTTAAAGTGTGTATACATTTTTCTGGCGGACCCTGTATATAAAATTAAGTGTGAAAATTGCAAGTCTTCATATATAGGAGAATCGAAAAGAACGTTAGAAGAACGAGTCTCCGAACATGCTGGGTATTTAAATAACAAAAAAGTTAATATCTCGGAGCTTACAGATCATTGCATCAGATTCAGACATTCACCGTTGACTGATGTAATGATCTTAGAAAAAGAATCGAATACGTTTATTAGAAAAGATATGGAGGCCATGTATATTAGGAATACTATTGAAAGTTTAAAAAGATATGAAGGAACAAATTTAGATGAAATGATTATAACGATGTCAAAAGCATATTTTTTGCAAAGAGAAAGATTAAAATTTAAAGAACAACAATTCACTAAATTAAAGAAATTTCTAACAAAATGATTGATTGTTTTTGGTCATATTACAATATGTTATTATTACAAATAATAAATGTTACTACTTATTAAATTTATTTGTTTATATGTAATTTCAAATTATTGAATTGTTTTCATGTAGCATATGCAATTTGATGTTTTCATATTGTTTTCAACTTTATTATAATTTTCATTCTTTTTAATATTTATTTAAACCTATGAAGAAGGCGATTGGGGAATAAATAAATCGCCGAAAATTCGGTTATCTATGAAGTATTGGGTGAGTTTTGTATATATCATATAGTATTTCTTGATGGCTATAAAGACTGCAAAATAATGGATCAAGTATATTCTTCTAAATCTTAGTTAGAAATAGTGCCTTTAGAAATTGTCAGTGATGCAGAAAAATAATAAACACCAGCCAAAAAAGGTCTTCACAAAAGATCTGTGCAGGAACTGACTGAGAAATATCACAAGTACAATTGAGGGAATCTTTCCAGAACAGAAGGAGTTAAAGTTTAAGGTTGTTTAAATTAATACACCTTGAATTAATATATATATATATATTTATATATTTATATTTGAAATTATATTCCTTCACAAATGATAATTGCAAAAGTACCACACTGCAACAGTAACCTCAGCTCATTGCCTTACTATTGAATAGAAAACAAATTAAGATAATATAGTAAGATATGTCCCCAAGCAGTAGCATGAAATTAGAACATAACATACAACTGAGTTGAAGCCTTATTAGAGAAATTAACTGGAAAACTTAATGGAATACCTGCTATTCAAGAAGAATATGACCGTAAAGTAACGGATATGCTCAACCAAAATGAATATAAAGAAATTAACGAAGATCCAACAGTTCCACTATACAAAAAGATAAAAACTTTGGCAGCTAATATGTAAAAAGAAAAAATAATTAATAAAGCACAATATAACCGTATCACAGAAAATATGACAATAACACCAAAATTTGAACCAAAGCCGAAAGTACACAAAGCAGAAGTACCACTACAACCCATCATAATTTTATTCGATTCCCCAACTCAAAATTTAGCCAGATGGATATATAATGAATTAAAAGACATGGACAATAACGGACATGTTATTAGAAACACCAATCAAATGATTAAAATAATAGACGAATTTAACGAAGAAAGAAAGAGGAGCAAAGTAAGACTATACACCATGGATCTGGTAGGGATGTATACTTCCATACCAGTCACGGAAACTATACAAATTTTGAAAAGAAAACTGGAACTCAACAACTTTAATACCTGCTATCACCGAAAATTAAAGAAGAAAGATGTAGCCTTTCCAAATAAAAACCTTAAATGTTTAAAATACAAAGAAAGAATGCAAAATAATATGATCTTGCAAGTACGTTGAGAAACAATTAAAATTGAAGGATGCTACTTGAATACCAAAAGACATCTCAATTTCACTAACTGCAAATTTATCCCTTAACCTACAAGCTTTGAAATTAATCCAAGTCATTAATTCTGCTGCTATAAGAAAATCTACTTCTTCCGTTGTGATGAATTTTATAACGTAATGCCTTTTCTGTAATTTACTGAAGTTACATTATGAAGACCAATATTTAAATATGAGTATAAATGTAATTATATTGTTTCAATTCAGAATTATTTTAATTCAAGATATGGTAATATTAAATTGTCTAATTATCTGTGCTCTGTTTTTTTTTTCATTTTTACAGAATTCAGCAAACTTTATGAGAAGTTAGATGTAAAAATAATTGAGAGAGGAGAATCATTTTATCAAGAATTAATGGATGAAATTGTAAAAGACTTAGATGAAATGGGTAAAAATTTCTCATTAATTTTATTTCATTCCACTTGTTGTTTGCTTAAATCTATAAAATAATATGATTTTGTGTGGAAGATACCATATATTTTCAAACACATTTTTTACTTCTTTTATTAAATATATTTCAATTTATCATAGTTTCTAGTGATATAGAAATAAAAATTGGAATTGTCGTCATAAATACTATGGAAATATAAATAATATCCAAATTCATTATTCACTACAATTCTGCAAAATTTAAATTTTTTCTGTTCATTTTACTACAATGTTTGAAAACTAGATGATCAGTTAATTTTCCTTGTTGGAAGTCCAGAATTCTTGAATCCTGTTGCCAGCTGCTGCAGTTTCTTTCTTGGCTGGCTTTATTTATTCATATCAGTGCTTCCTACATGATCTATCTTAAAAGATATGAAAGTAATGTGCTCAGAAAACAGCTTGAATTATCTGTATTCTTTTGGAAAGTTCCATGTTTCCATCACAACCGCTTCCTGTTTCGATCCGTTGACTAACACATCAATTACTAACACACTGGTAGAAGGGGTAACCCTTACTGCTTCGGTGGCCCCTAACATGGAAGACGCCCCAGGCTCAACCTTTTCTTTCCTACGTCCTTGCATGTTCTCTGAAGCCTACATTTCCATTTGTATTTGAGCCTCTCTTATCGGGCAATGTGCAACCACGTGACCTGACTCCCCACAGAAATAACACCTCCAATCTGTCCATGGGGATTTCCTGGGAACGTTTTATTCTGTCATCACGGCCATGGCAGGAGGAAAAATCTCTGTTTTTCCTATAATACTCCTTTCTCGGGGGGTCCCATTGTCCATCCTTTCTCCTTGTAGTTTACAAGTCTGATTATAATCTGAGTATGCCCTTAACTTGACCCTTCAATGCCTCAATGGATCATGGTTGTATCAGTTCCAAATTTTTCCGATAACTGTCCTGTCGGTCTCTAACAATATGCTGTACTAGTTCTGGTTCGAGTATCACACAATCACATTCTTGAAATAGACCCACGTTCTCATACAAATACTTGAATACACTTTCTTCCTGTCCTTGACATTATGCCAATACACATTCCAGGGTGCAGCCCCCTCGAAATTCTTTTCTCAATGCTTCGATTGTCTGTGTCCGTGTAGGTTTATGGGTACTTAACAGAAAGTAGTCATGCCATGCCTTTGCTGCGTCATTTAAGCAATCAGGAAAAACGCTGGGGCTCTCTGTTCGGTCCAGTTATTTATTTCTTTCACTTCAGTCACTCTAGTTATAAATCGTGATATGTTCTCCTCATATTTTCCACTACATGACAATTTCGGAGTATAACCTTGGGTCTGTACGATCTCTGGAGGATCCCTGATCGTATCTTCTACCAATTTCAATGCTCCAAACAATTTCACTAAAGACTTGTCTGCCTCTACCGACATCCACCTTCCATGTGTACTGCCACCTCTTTAATGAATCGCATCCCCATTCGGGTGCCAAAATGTTGCCTGGAGTTTTATTATAACTAAAATGTTCAGGAAGGGGTTTGGGTGTCTTATGACCGGGTGGCAAAGTCCTTAGCTGTCGGGAATTGCAGCCCATAGTCCGTGCCTGGGGTACGGTGTTCGTCAGTTCGTTTCTCCCGAGAACAACTGCACAGTCCACTGTGTAACCTTTCATCTCGTTCACGGGTGAATGAAGTGGCTGTCTTCAGCACTCGCTATCGTCTACTTCGCCGCAAACTTAACTCAAATCCGGCGGGCTTTCTCGTCTCTACTGCGGGGGAAAGCGACGTGACTGTCTTTGGCACTCGCTATCGTCTACTTTGCTGCGAACTTAACTCAAGTATGGCTGGCTTTCTTGTTTCTACTGTGGGGGAAAGCAAATTGGCAGTCTTTGGCACTCGCTATCATCTACTTCCTCAACAGGTTCTCTATTCCACAGAGCTGTCCTTATCGTCTCTCGATTTCGCTTCCTTCCTCTAGCTTCCTCCAGGCTAAGCTATTACCCTGGGCTCCTGCTCAACTCCTGCGCGCTGATTCCACAGAACCTCGACATTTTATTGCTGTTCCATGCCTCCCTTTCATTTTGGAATGACCAACTGTCTCCAGAGGTAGGTGGGTATGAACCATTTAATCGAGTAAAGGTGGAGGCCACTCGATATCGTCCTGGGGGACGCAAAACATCCCAGATAACAATATTACCTAATTCACCATCTGCACACAAAGTCAAACTATGATTTTTCTCTTTGGAAATACACCAAAGCATACTTCCTCAACTATCTTTCAGTCTCCATTACATTGTTAAAGAAATCTCTTTATCAAAAGGTTATGCAGACCTAACTTGACAGTTTTTAATTTGATGACCATAATTTTTCTTTCTTTTTATTCCTGCAATGTTACCACTTGTTACCAACACATACCCTCCGACTTCTACGGAGTATCTGTAGTTTGTACGAAAAATAAGTAAGTACTACGAAACTACGCGAAAATGGGGAAAAGCTACGGATTCAGAAATTTTCATCCTTAATTTTTTTTTTTCCTCAAAAAAAAAAAAAAAAGTGCTGATCAATTACGTTTTCCTGTCAAAATGGATGCCGCCGTCTGTTCTCGCCAAGAAATTATAGTTAACTTACAGTAGGCTAACGTTTAATTATCGGAGAAGTTCTAATTTATAAAAATACTTGTTTATTTATATTCTTTCATTTACAAATTGTGTCTGTTAGATTTCAGGATTTACAAATACAATTCGCTTTTGATAAGCAACCAGCGATTAGCGCAATGGCGGACTCCTGTCAGAAGATCAGACGGAAGTGCTTGACCAGAATAATCGATGCTACATGCGCAGATCTCACAAAAACCGGGCGGCCAACTCTCATTTGGTTCGTAAATTTGTTGAAAGCTGCGTATGCTTATATCATGGATCGGTTTTTAAAACCCTGTAATACGGATATAGATGTAGATCCGCCTAGAAAGAAAAAAAAAAAACAATCAAAAATTTCGAGAGGAGTAGCGAAAGCTTTTCCCTTGTCTTCTATCAGGAAAGACTTATTTTGTCCGTTTTTTGATTGAACATAATATACCAATTTCGGCTGCGGATCATGCTGGTCCATTATTTCAAAAATATTTCCCGATTCTGATATTGCAAAGAAGTTTCACTGTGGTCACACCAAAGCTAATGGTGATATGAGCAAAGAAAAAAGTATCAATAAACTCAATAAATAGTGCTTTAAGAAATGTGAATATGTATTGCTATAGGGTATGTGCTTAAAGACTATATATTTATATATATGTGTGTGTTTTGCGGCACTGTCGCACGTTCTGTGTAAATGCATGTTGTTGCATGAGTACTACTAAGGGGTCGTCCATTAATTATGTGAGGTCAAAAGGGGAGGGGGGGGATCCGGCAAAATCTCACCAAGGGGGAGGGGGGTGTCAACGAAAATCTCATGTCAACTTTTCCCGCGGCGTTTTTTTTTTTTTTGGTTAATTAATGGACGGCCCCTAATGAGATTATTTCCACTACGGATAGGAGGATGACCAATGTTGGAGGGTATGCCAACATATTTTCTAGTTGAACCAGCATGCTTTTTCTTTGTTATGGCATACGAGCTCTGCTAATTAGAATGAGAGATTCCAGTCAAGGAGCATTCAAAGTATATAATTTTGTTACCGGTTGAATAGACCTCGTCATCCTGACCTCCCTCTATTAGTGTCTACTTGTCTGATCCTGCCTCCTTAAAGTATAATTGACTATTTCCAATGAAGGCAGAAGGAGGCTGGAAATGGGGATAAGAAAAGAAGCAGAGTTAAGCCAAGGCTGACTGACAGGGTCCTCCTCCCGTTGAAGAGAAGGAAGAACATCAGTGGCAGTCCAATTGAAGAAGCTTCCATGTACAGGACAGGACAGTCCAGGAAGTTAATGATTGAGGTTCAAGATACGGGACAAGCCGAGGAAGGCGACGACTCAACTGAAGTTACGAGATCCAGATCTGTGACAATAACCCAGGAAGCGTCATCCTAGCTAAAGAAGGACTAGGTTGGAAGGACAACCTAGGAAGCAGAAGGAGCCAGAACAGACACAAGAAGACAGTCAGAGGAGAAGTGACCTCTATGCTTTGTTTACAAGCTCCTGTTCCAGAAGTCTGGTATTCGAAGGAAATTAAGCGGCTAGACAATTCCAATATTTTTAGTTATCATTCACTTAAATCTGAATTATTCTCATTAAAACTTATTAGTTATCGTATTCACCAGTTTTGTCAATCCAAAACTTTAAATGTATGTAACCACTGTTTGAGCTATCCAAAATAAAGTCAACTCAGTGGAAACAATATTTGTATAAAGTATATAATACTTTGAATGCTCCTTGACTCTTATTCTAATTAGCAGAGCTTGTATGCCATAACAAAGAAAAAGCAACTAGAAAATATGTTGGTAACATTGCAGGAATAAAAAAGAAAGAAAAATGGTCATCAAATTAAAAACTGTCAAGTTAGGTCTGCATAACCTTTTGATAAGAGATTTCTTTAACAATGTAATGGATTGGTTAACATTTTGCCAACTCTTTTAAACATTGGAAGGTGATACATCGTTAATATGAACTGAAAGCAACTATCAATTTCTATCAATATACAAGTGAATTCCTCTTGATGATTCACAGCAACCATTGCAAGACATTTGAATGGAGAAAAAGTTGGATTAATGAATAGAATGATTTAAATACTCTAAACCACAATCAAGAGTTTCGAGTAATTTATGGAAAAATAGTTACTGAGTAAAAAGACATTTAACATTTAAAAGACATTTAAAAAGGCTTTTGTAAATGTTTTATCAAAAGGGATAGTGTCCAAGTCTCCTTTTATATTACTGCTTGTTACAGTCTAAATTTTGGAAATTTGGACCTAAGAAAGAAAAATTATGTTCATCAAATTAAAAACTGTCAAGTTAGGTCTGCACAACCTTTTGATATATATATATATAAGCATACCTTTTTACTCAGTAACTATTTTTCCATATATGTATTTTATAGTTTGCTTTCTATGTAAAATATGCTTATAAATTGCATTTAAGTAAACTTTTTTTTTTTCAACACTTTGTTTATGCAGGTCATTTGGAATTGATTGAAGGAAGAAAATTAATGTTTTGTTCTGACTGCACTATTCCATTAACTATTGTTAAATCAGATGGAGGCTATACATATGATACCTCCGATATGGCTGCCCTTCGCCATCGAATTCAACAAGAGAAAGCAGATCGTGTTGTTTATGTCACAGATGCTGGCCAGGTAAGTGGCGCAAACCCTATCCTACAAATTAAAGAAATATTGAATATTGGGCTACATAATTAGGAATTTCAAATTTATAATTAAATAGGTAGTCATTATTTAACTTTTTTATTAGTTGCTTCAGAAATTATGCAAATGGAAAGCATATTCCATATAGCAGAGCTTCTCAGTTTGCCACGAGAAAATCCTTACAGTGTATCTGTAATCAGTATTTAGCTTCACACTAATCAAAATTTCATAACTAAAATAAAATCTAGATGTTAAATAACCTGAGCAAAAAGAAATAAGAACTGCATTCTGTTTCGTCCTAACAATTAAGGTTATTAAAATATTAAATCACATTCAAATTGGCTTAAAAATATATTTTAGGGTACAATGTTTAAAACATTGTAAACATTTGTTTAATGTTCAATGTTTAAACATTTAAACAGACTGTTATATCCATATAAAATTCAAAGATAAATCATAGATGTTTTCAAAGGATTCTACACACATGTCCAAAACTTAAGTACAAACACCATTCTTAAAGGTTACACCCACAGAATCCAACAAAACAGCTTGTGGCGATTTGCATAACTATAGATCTTCAGTAGAAAACAGGTCCATATGCAAATTTGTGATGATAATTAAGAACATATGGTAGCTGAGCGTAGTGACGATTAAAGAATATTTTATTTACTTTGTTTGAAAAGAAAAATAATCATGTGGTAAAGGACACTTATATATATATGTCTGTTTAAATAAGTATAATGTAATTTCTCTAAGGTAGTTTTTGATATAAATATTTCTCAACAAAATTGTAATATATATCTATATCTACTCTTAGGCTCAACATTTCCAGGCTGTATTTAGTTGTTGTAAAAAAGCAGGGATTTATGATCCATCTGTAGTTCGTGCACAACATCTAGGATTTGGAGTGGTTCTTGGTGAAGATAAGTTAGTAATTTTCTTTTTTTTATTTTATTTTTAAAAACTTCTTAAAATCTCATGCTTTCTTGAATTCTGATAAACTATTCAGATATATTAAATTATATAAATTACTTCAAGAAATGTTTAATTACACTATATCTTTTAAAATGATATACTGTATCTTTAAAAGATACATTTGCTATATACTTCATAATTCTGTCAAAGATGGATATGTCTGAAAGGTAATTCATTGCATTATGATGCAGTTAGAAAAGATCAGATTTTTTAAAGTATTTGTTGTTTATATGGCTGCATTTCTCATTATTTTTGTGTTTGCCTGTTTTTAGGAAGAAATTCAAAACACGTTCTGGAGACACAGTTCGTTTGTCTGATCTTTTGGAAGAAGGTCTATCCAGAGCTTTGGCCAAGTTGAAAGAAAAGGGTCGTGATCAGGTAAAATTTGTATCAATCTCTGTAACCTGTATAGAAAATTTAGTTTGGTTCTAAATTAAAGAAGTCAAAAGCAGTAAATCTCTTTACTTTTGATAATACTTTTTAGTATTGTAATCAGGCCCCCAAATCAAATTCAGGGATCAGGTGCTAAATGCAGTAATGGACCCCCTCCCACGTTATGGCCAAAATAGTAGATTCTTAGCCGAAAATATCACAAAAATACTTCACGATTTCATATTTCTCCCTTTTAAACATGACACACACAGTTATTACCATTATTTTTAGAGTAAATTAATGTAACACTGTCAGGCAGGTCTTAGTTTTTTCAGATATTACTTTGCTTTGCCTCATGATAAATATAATGGAGGAAAGAATACTTAAAGAAGTTTTGATGTACTAAGATTACTGTTTGGGACCCCTATGCGTTTCTCTGGAATCCAAATGGCTCAAGGCCAATGGAAATGAAGTACTGTTTCTTTTCTCTGATTCTTAGCTGGTTAACATACCTTTGACACTCACTTCCCTTGCCACCATGTATTCCGGTGGTTCGCAGGATATTTGAAGGTTCGCAGGTAACAGATATGAGTAACTTATCAGCACAGCTGATACTATGCTGAAATCAGGAACTGTTCATCTTTGGCTGCCTTCCTTTGCTTGTGTCCAGCTGTATCTTATGGCCAACACTAATTCGTCTTGCCTTGCCACACTTCTTACTTCATTCTTCCTGGACCCATGCACAAAATTAATTTTTTTCTTATGAATCATGAAGTAATGAAAAACTCTGTATTATATAGTTATTCTGACATCACACAAATTATCAGAAACTAGTCAATCATAAAATATGAAGGTATGATTGTGATTAGTTACGTAGGACAATGATTGACGTGATGAACACCGTGAGAAATAGCAAAACACTAAGTTTATGAGAATAAGAATAAAAAAAAAAATTCTCATTGGAACATAATAGATGATAACATGAAAATTAAAATATAAAATAATTGGATTTATGGATACAAATACTGATTTCTTTTACAATGAACAAGTATTTGCAGAACAAAACAAGGGACGAGAGGACAGTATGAAAAATTAAAAAAAAAAGCTAAAATGTGTGCTGAGGATGGCATGATGTACTTCAAAAATATACCGGGGCATTATAAAAGGGGATTGGGGCATTATAAAAGAAATCTGTATTTGTATTCTTAAATCCGATTATTTTATATTTTAATTTTCATGTTATCATCTGATTTTCTAAAGTTTTGATTTTTATCTATTATGTTCCGTGATATTTTTTATTTTTATTCTTATTCTCATAAACTAGTGTTTTGCTATTTCCCACTGTGGTCAACATTGAAGTTCCACTTATCATTACCGAGGATATCAGTTGTCGTTGGAAATGATCCTCACACACTGACACCTCTTATTTTGGTGGTGTGTTATCCAGTAATAGAATACAACCTCAGTTGACTGCTCTGCCTCCACATACAAATATAGCAGTCAACTGCTTCAATAAAAAATTGGGACTGATCAGGGATAATTCCATTAGATTGAGGTTGACAAGACAAAGAAAGCATCTTGCAGAATGACGAAAAGTAGAGTTCTACTTTGGCAAGTTGCTCAGGAGCAGTGGTGTCCATTGATATAAGTTGCATCATAAACAGTGCTACTTCTCTGTGGAAGCTGGAGCTGTTCAAACTTGTTGAATGGCCCTGCAATTTTCTCTTGCTGCTGTTATCCTAATTGGTGCCTCCTTGATTTTTCTGTAGACCCTCATAAACATTTCAGTTGACATTTCATCTCCTTCCAAATGGCCTAGTAGACCAAAGATATACTAACACACACTAACTCAGTTTTGATGTTCTCTGAAATTACCACAAAACAGCCACAATATACAGTAGTGAACTTCTATAGACAGTCATAATATAGTGAAAAAAAGTCACAGTAATCATGTACCCTCCTCTTATCACCTTGTGGCTTTCTAACATCAAAAATTGAATCATTTCTTTACCTAGACACGAGAGACTTGCATATTCAGTTTGATGGTGGCGTGATTGTATTTTTGGAATCCACAGAATTTTTATCAAAAAATGAGGATGGAAGATAAATATGCTTATAAATACTAAAAAGTTACCTCAGTGTATGTGCCTGTATGTTGTAAGAAAGCCACCCATGAAGGGTTCCTTTTTCCATAGGAGAACCTCTGTGTGTCCTGAACTCCTACCCATGTGTTTTACGCAGGAAGAACTGTTTTAAAGGAAAGGAAGGTGCTGATAGTTCAGCAATTCTTGCTTGCAGTTCTAACACACTGCTTTGACCTTGGCTTCTGGTAAAACAGAAGATCAATTGGCTGCTTATTCCTGCTCCTTTAGTAGTGGATTTTGGTTAGGGTCAATCACATAATCGGGGAAGGGGGGGGGGGGGGAATTAACTTAAACATGTAACTGCTCTTTCTATTTAGTTACAGTTTTTGTCAAGCTTTGCTTTGAAAACTTTTTTTGGCATTCATGACATCCTCTGGTTGGGCTCTGTGGAGTGTGGGAGCACAAATTCCATTTTTTTTTTTTCTATTAGTATATATTATTCAAATTTTACAACATAGGGAAGCAATTCCCACTCTGTCAACAAGCCACATTTTCCAATCACTACACTCATCTTCATCTTATTGCACCAATAAACAACTTTGTCTCCTTTTTTGAATTCTATAACTTGAATTGACATCTGATTAATCAACAAAGAAGCTGGTGATTTATTGCAAATACTAACGATGACAACACTGGCTATATTACCATATCTGCAACAAAGCACATGACCCTGAAATCTTCAAGAGGTGTCGTAGTGCAGCAAGATCTAGAAGATACCTTTACTAAGTGAAAATGAACTGCTTGAGGGTTTCATATCTCAGGATGTTATTCCTGTAAAATGATACAATCGTTGGCACAATCAAGAAATTCTAACCCCAACTATTCTTCTCACCTTTGATATTTGAACACTGCCAACCTCAGCTAAAGGTTCACTGCAATGGCCATTCATCTATTTCTAATCCCCTGTACTGTTTGAACTACCAGCTTTATAGTCATAATTCTGCAGCATTTAGAGGCTTGGATCTTGTTGGTTTTAGCCAGGCACGGTCCGCGTCTGGTAATGTGCGGATCGGCCCCTAGCGCTCTTTGTGTTCATCCTGCGATAGATTTCTTGGCTCAGGCTTGACAGAGTCCACGCCTGGTGAGGTATAATCATAGGTACTTCACTGTCAATTGTATTATCTTTGCCAATGTCTTCACTTCCAGCTGGACTAAACTTTTCACAGAAAAGCCTTTAGTATCTCAACATAAACCTTTTATTCATTCTCATTCACATTCACCTTCTTGTAGCCATCGGAGAACATTTATTTCCAAGACAGTTTTATGAAGATAGTATAAAGGATATCTCTAAGATTTAGTTTACATTTGGGCCAACACCACCACCTCTACAGTTGTTTTCAGTTTTAAATTAAACCATGGCTTTCATCTATTGGAACTGTGGAGGACTTAGAACCAACCTCATTGATGTTAAGGCCTTTCTTCATGCTTACATATCAGTTGGTGCAAGATACATTCCTTATTGATAATGACATACGAGGATATTCTATGCTGAGAAAATGGTGTGCTGATAGTGTAAGAGGAACTTGTTGCCTCATCTGACATAATGTACCTTTTTCTCGTATAACACTCGTTAGGAGGCTGTAGGGGGGTCTAGCTTGTTAAAAAAAGTCACTCTTGAAACTTTTAATCAGATAACCATTAACTTTATTCTTCCATTCATCTCCATTCCAACTAAAAAACATCTCCCATCATCTCCCGTCTCTTTTTAATAATACCAAAAACTTATTATGTAAAATTTGAAGCCATCAAAGAACATACTGAAGTCATATCACTAAGATTCACCTCTAATAACAGAGATAAGTATAATAGCCTTAAAAGTTATTGTTACTATCTTCAGTAAAATTTGATTGGGGCATTTATTCCCATATTGTTTTCATTAAGCCATCATTATTCCATTTGCAAACCTGGGAAGGACAACAGCAATCCTTAAAATTATTACTCATTTGCTTATTACTTCCAGCTTTTCCACAACCGCCTCAATATCCTCACACACAAACTAAACAAAAAACCTAAAAATATTAACCCCAAACCCCCTGTCAAATACATCCCCTTTCCTTACTATGTACCCCCTAGAAAACTTCATTAAAAAATTCCTCAACTAATACAGTATGTCCCTGCCTTCAAATCACCCAACATAAACATAACAGAAAGCAACTAAGTAATTCTTCAAACATTGTATACTGGATCCCATGTGACCAATGCTCCTCTGACTACGTGGGACAAACATCCCGACCCCTATCCACATGCATTAAAGAACATACAAAAGCCTTCAATAACACAGACCCCACACGTTCATACACTGTTATGCACTTTAAAGAGACTGGACACCCCCCCAAACTTCTCAGCTGCTAAGCCCCTCTCCCACCACAATAAACTATCTCACAGTCTCCTAGCTGAATCCTTCCATATAATCCAGCTTAAAGCTTACAACCCCATCACCAGGTAATAAACAGAAAGTGAGAATAAATGAAATGCAATTACTTACAAACATATATCACAGAATTAACAGTGATGGCAATGAACCGACAGTTTCGGAATACTTCTTGTATTCATTCATCAGGGATGGCACAAAAATAAAGATATCCCATCTACACAAGGTGGGAATGCATGGTGAAAGTGAGGGAAGTTTAGCAATAGTGACGGTCAAATTGCTAAACTTGCCTAATCCTCTCACTTCCTTCACTTTCACTATGCATTCCCACCTCGTGTCGTCTTAAATGTCGTTTTGATGTCTTATATGTTTGGGCCGTCCCTGACAAAGGAATACGTGAAGTATTCCTAAACTGTCGGTTTATTGCCATCATGTTAATTCTCTGTTATATATGTTTGTAAGTAAGTGCGTTTCATTTATTCTCACTTTCTCTTTATTTTAATACATGCAAGTTAAGCCTCCTTGTTATTACTCAATTCATTGCATCTTTCAAACATTGCTGCACATTCAAAATATAGATGATCCCCTACTGATGTAGATGATTATTCCAGAAACTCTATGTAAGGCAAAATATATGTATACTAATGTGTGAAAAAAGATGTAACAATAAAAATAGTTGTAATTTAATGTTTATTCTTTAATGTGAGATGACTTGCCTTTTGCTTTTCCATCAGATGCTTTTGTTTTCCAAAAGCATTGTTAATCATTAATTGTACAAATACTAGCACAATTGTTTTTTAATTTCTACATACTTTCTACTAAACTGGATCTATGTAGTTTTTGACTACATAAGTTGGGGCCCATCTGTATTTGAAAGTTAATTGTGATTTTTCATTCTGGACCTGCAATAAACATATACATCTTCAACAGTCTTTCAATCACTTCACTCAGATCACTTATTCAATCATCAAGAATTTGATATCTCCTCTCCAATTTATGATGGATTCCTTCGAGTCATCTTTATAGAAATAAAGATGACGCAAAGGAATCCATCATAAATTGGAGAGGAGTTTGTCACTGACAATCATGGTGAAGTTCTTCATCTACTTAAGGAGCTTTTTACTGCAGAGTTGTAAACCATTTTGATGGCATTACAGTATACATTATAAAAGGGCACTCTAGTATTCTTATTTTTAATAACTGAGAGTGCTTAAAGAGCAGTCTCACTCTGCCAGCCCACCCTATTTTATTATCAATGTTAAATTTATCGAATCGCACTGTTATTCTGTGTTGATACTAAGTCTTGTTGAAATTCCTGGCAATGAAGTTGTAGATTTTACTAGCCAGTTCTGCTACCATCTTTCTATAAAAGCTTATTGAAATATTGCAGGTTACTTTTGTATTATTGCTCATTCTCTACTGATGGTTTTGTAACAAGAAGAATGAAGCAACTTAAATCGAATAAACTTCATCGGGTTAATCCTTTTCTGTTGCCGACTGAAAATAATCGTCATTAAGATGATGATATTAATGCATCTACGTATTAGACACACGAGGCTAAATCATCAATATCTGTTTCCTTCATAACGAATATTTTATTGCCTTAATCCATGTTCCAATTTATTCAACTCTCACACTTTTAAGGTGTGTTCACACCTTTTATGCTGATGTTATCCAGAGACAAAGGGGATTGGTGTTTCATTGACCCTCTTTATTGAGATTAAGCAGGATAAGAAGTGGAGAACTTGCACCCCTTAAACCTTTGTGGATAGTTTTTCTCCTGCAAGTTTCTCCACTTTTGCATTCACAAAAGGAATTTTTCATAGCAGAATGGGTTGAAAACATCACGACCCCTTCGTGGCACAATCGAACCATGACAATATTAGAATTTAGCTGAGTTATTTTTAATGAAGCTGTAGAAGCAGTAAACAATAAAAAAAGAAAGCACTAAAATCAAAACTTACGTAAATATTACATAGTTAATATATTTAAAAAATTCAACAAAATATAGAATAAAATATCACAAACACATTTTCCTTCATTATTTTTTCATTTTATTACTGGGATTAATCGTTTCTTATGTGTTTTTTTTTAATTTAATATTTTATTTGTGTTTATAATATATTTAAAAAAAAATTATAAGATGTTAAGATCCAAATTCAAAATGATAGAATATTAAAAAAAAAAAAAAAAGAGATTTTAAAATATTGGGTAATTTTAAAGTATTATTTCTTTTTTATTTATATTGTAATTTAGTAAATATTTAGTGATATAATTTATTGATATCACTAAATGTAAATAAAAATTATAACAACTTATTTGCATAGTAAATTAAATGCATAGAAGTAAATTTTTAAAAATAAAAACATCTTCATATTTATTGTTGCTTTATATTTAAAATCAACTAATTAACATTAGTGATATTAAGTTTTATATTCTTTATTATTATTATGTTACTAAAATAAATAAGATTAATTTAATTAAAAAATTAAATAATTACAAATATTAAAAATATATTTGTTTAAGTTTTTAATTTTTAGAATTTCAGTCTTTTAGTAATAAAAGAATTTATTCTAATTACTTGCTAACATATTTGATGACCAGTGAAAGTTAAATTATAAAGATCATATTCTGTTGTGGGGTTTCACAAATGAGTCACTGGGTAAATATTTAAACTATTTTAATCCGATTGGAAATATCGTGTGTGAGCAGAGGATCTGGAGAAGAACATCCCATTCTTATGCGGTATCAACCGAATGAATTGAGAGACCGTCGGAACACACCTTTATTGTCCATATCTTGATATTTTTATACTTTATTTCTCTTGTTTCTTTTACTTTAATTTTAGAGCTTTTGTTGTTTACTGTTTCTAATTTTATATTTCTAATTTTATCCATTTACCACAGAGTATTTTATTACATTACTGACATATCTATTTACTTTTTATGTTTTTTTATACTTACGAAGTAGTCAGAAAATGAAGATGTTTTCTGTGTTTCTGTGACAACATATTCTTCAGACTAGTTTTCTTATATTTTATATTATTGTTTGTGATTTTTATCATCTTCTATGGTTACGTCTTGATAGTATTTTAACATTTTATCCTTACCATTATCCTTTTGCCATCCTTTCTCTTGTATTATTGTGCTTAACCTTTTCTGGCACGTCATATTTAATAAATAGTTGCCAAATCGTTTTACTGAGAGTAGTTATTAAATATTGTAATACCTTTTGTTGTGTTTTAATTTCATAATTTTTCCACTTAGGAGCTGTTCAAGTATTATGTCAGCACATTTCTAGTAATTTTAGACCTACCCTTCCCCTTGTATGCAAAAATAGGCAAATAAGACTCCCCCTCCCCCCCTTGCTTACATAAGATTTGTGTAACAGTAAATACCGCTGAACAATAAATTAAAGCAGTCAAAATGCATGTTTGTCTGTCTTACGTAAGCATTGCTCTGATCCCCTCTCCCCTTTGTCAGCAAAATAAGGAAAGCTGGAAATCCCCCCTGAATGCTTTCATAATACTTTAACATCTCCTTAAAGTTGATTGGTAAATAATTATTGAAACAGTAGCATAATTAAAACATCTTTTCATTTTAGGTTCTTACATCAGAAGAATTGAAGATTGCACAAGAAGCAGTTGCTTATGGTTGTATTAAATATGCTGATCTGTCTCTTAACAGAACAAATGATTATATATTCTCTTTTGATAGGGTAAGTTTTTAACTTCAAATTAAATACATAAGAATGTTAATGAAGTAGTTATTATTAAAACATAAACTTGATTCCAAGATAATTACACTTCAACTATGACAGGTCTCTTTCTGAAGATGTTATGCTTTGCATTTCTGGGTGATGTTAGCCTTTCCTACAATATCATCTTCTTCATAGTTCTGAGTTTCAATTCTTTAATGTCAGTCTTCCATTAACTTCTGTTTTTGGTGACATCCATTTCTTACCTCAAGATGGGTTACATATTGTACTAGGATTATGCTTCATAATATTGCATATCTTTCAGTCTGACTTGTATTCTCCCTTCCTGTCTTAATGTTATGTTTTATCTTCAAAAATTTTTCTGAGTTCCTGCTTTGTCATTATTCCATCTCTTAAACTCACCTGTTCTATTTCTATTTTGTCCTCTTTCACGTGTCTTCATGTCTAGACCAGGGGTGCACAACCTGTGGCCTGCCAATATATTTGCTGCTGCCGTTTGTGTTAAACTTAAAATTAAATTTGAGCCTTTCCATTGCTGCCAACAGATACATTGAAAAATCTCATAACTTGCAATAGCAACTGTCTCGGACTTTACTATTGGAATGTCATCTAGCTCTGATACCACAGACACAATTTGTTTCCATGTTGTCTTGCAAAAGATATGTTTCAACCTGTCATGTATAAGCATCTCCAATTAGTTGATTATTTTCTTCGATGTTTTCCAAGAAGCGTGTGCTTGTTTGTGTCCCATACAACTCATCCTTGAGTGTCCAGGATTAATCACTTCCTCTGCCTCACCTTTTCTTGCGTTCTTAAGCAATTGTTGAATGCTCAGCCCTAGAATCATAAATAGAGTTTCTATAAAAATTCTGTCCAAATGGTCCCGATGCTGTTTACTTTTCTCATGGTGTTATTTCGATTTCAATTGTTAAAATAATAAATGTGAAGTGATAGTAGTTGGGAAAAATCTTACTATTTTAACTTTCATGCTTTCCTTTAATTCTAACTGTAATTCAATTTTTAATGATAAATTTGTATGCTTTTCTTATAATTCAAAATAATAATAATAAAAAAATGTAAATCTTTTAAAATTAAATTATTCCTACTAGATCATGGTTTTGTTGACTCCATTTCACCTGATCTTCTAAGAGTTCATGGATTTTTGTTTATAATCCATAGATTATGAAAGGGGGAGACTCGATGAATAAAGACTGGTCTATAAATGTTGTGATTAAAAACAACTAATTATGAACCACTTTATTTTTTAACATTGCAAATATTCTGTAGTTTTTAGAAGAAAAACAATTCTGATGATGGCCCTCTTTGAGTTGGATTAAAACTAAAGTAAAACCTCTTTAAGTCGTCATTTTCCTTTGGTCCCGACAAGGTCTCATACACAATAATGTAAAATAACCTTCCTTTACCTGTCACCAAATTTAATTCTACTCCGGATAACTCGTCACCCTCAAAAATGGCCAAAAGTATCTTTCTTCTCCATTTTGTATGCCATCGTGTTGTCTTTTCAGCCCCTTCACTTTAAGAAAGCCAAGCCTTTACAGGGAATTTTTGACCATGCCTATCACTTCATTCCTTTCCTACCCCTTCGGGGGATTTGGGTTCTTGGAATCTCATTGCTAATCATTCAAAGCACACTTCTCGCTGCGACTCTGTCGAGTGTTGACGTTTTTCTTAGCCGCTCATGAGTGTGACTTCATTTCATAACGAGTAAGCCCCGCTATAAGGGCTATTTTTTTCTCTTGCAATTTTGTGGTTCGATTACGTTTTTAACTTGCCAGGGAAACGAAAACTTACCTCGTTATCTTTTAAAGAAAAAAAAAGACTAATTGCACTTTTTGAAAAATCAAATGTTTCGAAAACAGCTTTTGCCAAAGAACATCACATTCCCAGAACTACATTAAACGATATTCTTTCATTGAAACAAGTAATTGAAGAAGTTGACTGCAAAGACAAAAGAAAGAGAATGAGGAAATCGAAGTTTGGGGTGATCGAGGAGGTTTTATTGCGATGGCTAAAATATGCCAGATTGCAAAATGTGCCGATTTCTGCCATGATTCTCAAAGAAAAAGTCATAGAAATTGCTAAGGAGTTGAACATTGAAGATTTTCGAGGCAGCAGTGATTAGTTGGGGGCCATCCATTAATTATGTGAGGTGTTTTTTAAAAAATTTGGA
>JAFIDM010000001.1:153466975-153483868 GCA_023159025.1 Thereuonema tuberculata | reverse complement strand
AAAAAGTTTATGTGAGATTTTCGTTGACCCCCTCCCCCTTCTGACCTCACGTAATTAATGGACGACCCCTTGGAACGTTTCAAAGACAGACATTGCCTTTCTTTTAAAACGATTTGCGGAGAAACAGAAACTGTTGATGGTGATGCTGTAGAAGACTGGAAGAACAGTGTTCTCAAGGACATTTTATCTAGGTTTGATGCATCAAATGTTTTTAATCTGGATGAAACTGGTTATTTTACCGACTTTTGCCAGATAAAACTACAGTCGGACCCCGATTTAACGAACCCCTATTTACTGAATTTCGCGATTTAACGAATTTTTCTTTTTCCCCGATTAAAATGAAGGCAAAAACCCCTATTTAACGAATAATAAACCCCAAATTAACGAATATTTCAACAGCCGAAAAACATTTTTTTTTTGTTAGTTTGGGTAAACACATCTAAACATACAGCAGGATATAAATGATGCTGTATTTTCTTCTCTCCATAAAGTCGAAATAGAACTTTTTCGAGTCAGGAATCAAGGAAATTGTCAAACATTACTCAGTACATACTTTAAAATTTCAAGTTAACTAGTGCATAATTATTCGCTGTATAATTAGCTGCTGAATAAAAAATGTACAATTTCTAATTGGATATTTTTGTGCAGTTGCTTATTAGGACTGTTCCATAAGCGCAGAAATTTTTCATTTTGGACCCCGATATTACGAACAATCCCCGGTCCCGATGAATTTGTTAAATCGGGGTCCGACTGTATGTCATTGAAGGGTGAAAAGTGCACTTCTGGAAAAGCAAGCAAACAACGCCTGACACTTCTGCTTGGAGCTAATATGAGTGGAAATGAGAAACTTAAACCACTTGTGATAGGCAAAAGCAAAAAGCCATGCTGCTTTAAAAAGTTAAATCCCTGTCAATTGAATATGAAGCAAATTCAAATGCATGGATGACTACAACAATTTGGGAACGACATATTTGTAAACTGGATTCTCAGTTTTCGCGTCAGAAAAGAAATGTTGCCATCATTATCGATAACTTTACCGCCCACCGATAATTTAAAAGCGATCGAAATTGTTTTTCTTCCTCCAAATGTAACTGCACTTCTTCAGCCTTTAGATCAAGGGATAATTCTTGTCTTTAAATGAAAGTACAAAAAAATGTTTGTAAAGGACATGATAAAAGCATTGGATAGGAACGAAAAGCTAGAAGTTTCGGTTTTAGATGCGATTAACTATGTACACAAAAGTTGGAGTTCAATTTCATTACAAAGTGTTTCGAATTGTTTCCGACATGCAGGGTTCATAGCAAATGCAGGATTAGAAGAAATCCTCAGCGAAGACATCATCAACCTGAAACCATTAGAGACTTTGCTGCAAATCGCAAATGAAAAAGGGTGCAGCATCAATGACATTAATGATTTTTCAACATTGATAATGACACCGCAATCTGCTCATAAGCGACTGAATTTTTGAAAGAAAAACAAAACAGTTAAAAGGAAGATAGCGATGTCGAATATATTGATCAAACCCCAATCAACAATACAGAAACAATCGAAGCCCTGGAGAAAGTTCGACAGTATTTAACATCCATTCAAGGTATAACAGACGAAGAATTTAAAGCCTTAAGTATGTTAGAAAAGAAAGTTATTTCCAGTAATCAGCACCTTCATCAATCAACACTGTTGGATAATTTTAATGTCATCATCATCATCATGGTAGATCAATCCGTAGATTGGTTCTCAACATAACGTCTCCAGCCTTTACGGTCTTGTGCAGCCCTGCTCAACTCCACGTAGCACTGCAGATTCCTGTCTTTAAGGATGTTCTGTATGAAATGGGTCCTGGGGCGACCTCTTGTTCTTCTTCCATGGATATGGCCCTCCATGAGCTCGGCAAGTATTCCCTTATGTCGAAGCTGATGGCCAATCATTCCGTCTCTTCTCCTACGTATACCTGCCATCATAGTCCTCTTTTCACCAACTCTGTAAAGGACTTCCTCGTTTGTCAACAAATCAGTCCATTTAATCTTCTCCATTCTTCTCCATCCCACATCTCAAGCGCCTCCAATCTCCTAACATCATTCCTCGTGATTGACCATGTTTCACATCCGTACATAGCAGTACTCCACACAAACACCTTCAACAGTCTTTTCCTGGTATCCAGGCTAATATTTGATGATGTCAAAATGTTCTTTCTTCGGTAGAATGCACACTTTGCGTTTCCAATTCTGCTTTTTATCTCCATTTCAGAGGTACCATTCTGGGTCACTAGACTTCCTAAATATCGAAAAGACGTCACCTGTTCGAGGTTGTTGCCTCGAACCCGTACTCTCATCTCTTTGTAGGGCCCCTTGCCCATCATCATGACTTTTGTCTTTTTGTAGTTTATAATTAGGCCCCAGTGTCGTAAACAACTGTCCATTCTCTCTAATACAATCTCCAGTTTCTTCATGCTATCCGCAAATACAGCAACGTCATCTGCATATCTAATCCAGTTTATCATCCTCCCATTAATCTTGATGCCAGTTGTTATTTTGTTGTTATTGATGGCCTCAAATGCTGCCTCTAAATAAATGTTGAATAGTAAAGGCGACAATACACATCCTTGCTGTACCCCTTTTCTAATCTTAGCACTTGCCTTCTTATCGCCTATTTTTATCAAGGCCTCCTGTTCCGCATATAAACCGTACAACAATCTTCTATCACGCCAGTCCACTCCCTTTAGTTTTAAAATTTTGAACAGTGTAGTCCAGTCTATACTGTCAAATGCTTTCTCTAAGTCCACGAAGGCAACAAAAGTATCTCTGTTTCTATCTCTTCTTCTTTCCACTATCTGTCTAACAGCAAATATTGCCTCTCTGGTTCCAACGCCTCTCCTAAAACCAAACTGATCTTCTCCCAGTTGTCCATTCAGCTTTCCTTCCAGTCGTTTGAGTATAATTTTCAGCAGGATCTTGGAGGCATGGGAAATCAGACTCAGAGTTCTATGTTCACTGCATTTATCTGTATTCTCCTTTTTTGGGATAGTCACAATAGTGCACTGTTTGAAGTGCTTGGGTAGAATCCCTGTTCTGTAGATCTTTGTGATCAGATTGAACAGATATGTCTTTGAAATCTCCCCTGCTTCTCTCACCAGCTCAGCAGGGATTCCATCCTCCCCAGGAGCTTTACCTGTTGTGAGAGACTGTAGAGCCCAGTCGAACTCTTCTCTCAGTATATCTGGGCCAATTTGATCTGCCAATAAATCTGTCTCCGGTTCTATCGATGCTTCTTCTAGTTTCCTTCCATCATATAACTCTCCCAAGTATTCTCTCCATCTGTTTAGTATGTCCTCCTGGTCAATCAATAGAATTCCATGTTTGTCTCTTAAAGCATTGTTACATTGATGTTTATTGGTATCAAGTCGTCTTATTTCTTGATATGCCTTGTCAACTCTCCCATTTCTCATAAAATCTTCAACTGTAGAACATCTCTCCCTGTACCATTCTTCCCTACCTTCTTTACATTCTCTGTTTACCAAATTCCTGAGTCTGTTATACTCTTTCATACCAGCTAGATCTTCTCTGTTTTTGTACTTCCTTCTTTCATCCATCAATTTAATGATTTCCTGAGTTATCCAGGGTTTTCTGGTTTGTGTAGGTTGTGGGCCTAAAGTTATATCGGCTGCTTGTTTTATTGAATTGCTGTAAGATTCCCACTGTTCTTCCACTGTCAAATTCTCATGTTCAGACCTGGTATTTTCTGAGAGTTCACAATCCGTGTTTTCACAATATTTAGTTTTTTCTGTTGCAGACCTGAGCTTATCCAAGCACCATCTTTACACAGTGAATTTTCTCATTTTCCGTTTTTTCAGCTTAAGTTTGCATTTCATCATGACCATATTATGATCGCTATCTATATCGGCACCAGGATAGCTTTTACTGGACATTACTAGGTTTTTGTACCTATTTCGTACAAGGATATAATCAATTTGGTATCGTCCACGATCTCCAGGTGCTTTCCACGTATATCGTCTTCTCTTTGGGTTTTCAAACTGGGTGTTGGTAATAATCAGATTATGTTGTCTGCAAAATTCAACTAGCCTGTCTCCTCTGGCGTTTCTATGGCCCAGGCCATACCTGCCGACTTCTGGTCCATCCCTTCCCTCACCAACTACTGAATTCCAGTCACCCATCACAATCAAATTATCCTCCCTTTTCGCTAGGCCAATCAGTTCTTCGATTCCCTCATATACATTCTCCAACTCATCTTCTCCATGACTGCCAGTTGGCATGTATACTTGTATAATTGTTGTGTACCAATTTTAATTGTTGTGTACAATTTTAATGTACCAAAGTAAAATAAAATAAAATGTGGTAACTATAAAAAAATTTTTTTTTTTTTTTTTCCACTCATTCATTTGCAGGTATTGATTTCTGAAAATACTGTATTTCAGTGGGGTTTTAGTTGTTTTTTTTCAAAAATTCCCACTCCGTCTAAGTAGTCACTCTGCGTAAGTCGTCAAAAATATTTGGCCCCTTGAGTGACGACTTAATGAGATTTTACTTTAGTTTCTGTTTTAATATTTGTAAAAATAGTTTAAGCATGTTTTTAACTCTGATCTGTATGTGCATTCTGTGACTCACTCTCATAAATGATTGACAGGTACAACTTTAAAATACAAAGTGAATCATAGGATAAAACTTAACTAAAAATGACAAAATCCTCGTTTCAACATGCAAATACTTACAACCATATCAATCCATAGCTATACCTCTTCAAATTGTTTTCTATTTGGCCTTGGATCTCTTGAGTTTTGAGTTTTTATTGCTAATAAATAAAGAATTAAGGATTTAGTGATCTCAGAAACACAAGATCATTTAGATCAGTTTAAGTTATTGAGAAAACTTACTCTGAAGAAAGCAGCAGAGTAAAATGTCTTTTTTTACTGATAGAACAGGTGTTGCTATGATTGTCCAGATAATTTAATAGGAAAGTGATGAAAAAGGTTTTTGTCAATGATGTGACCTTCAGATAGAGATTTAAATTTTTGACTGTAGCCTATATCGTAAGTATGTTATCGATTGGCTTCAATTTGGTAAAACCAATGTTACCAGTTAAATGACATTAAATGACTTTGGAACTAAATAATTGATTAAATATAAAGGATGCCAGCCATAAAATTCTTTTTAGTGATCAGTGATTATTTTGCAATTTTAGTAAATGAATTTTCTTTCTTTAATTCATTGAGAACTTCACAATGCAAATTAAAACTATTTAAAAAACTCTTATGTTTAATTGAACCTACTTTTCTAGAGTCTTCTACTTTGTTATTATTTGATAGATCACCTTTATTTAATTTATATAAATTACTTTATATGAAATAAGGTTGGTCTCCTGTTTGGAACTTATTTGAAGTATGAATGTACATAAGCTATAAAAATATATTTTTTTTAATGAAAAACTCATTTTGTCCCTATTTCTTTGATAAATCTACAAATTTTGGACTTGCATTCAAAAAATGTTTATTATAGGCAAAGCTTTGAGTATTAACTCCACTGTTAGATGCATCTAAATGAAGTAATTTATTTATTCATTTCAGATGCTCGATGATAAAGGCAACACAGCAGCTTACTTACTCTATGCATTAACACGGATCCGCTCTATTGCTCGTACTGCCAAGATCTCTAGTGAGGTTCTGAAATCAGCTGCACAAAACACGCCTGTAAGCCTTGATCACCCAAGAGAATGGAGATTGGGCAAACTACTTCTGAGGTTCCCTGAAGTAATTTTGGCTTGTGCTGATGACCTTTATCTGAATTCCCTGTGTGATTACCTCTATGAAGTATCAACTGCATTTACAGAATTCTATGATAAATGCTATTGCCTTGAAAAGGACAGGCAAACAGGTAAGAAAATCTAAATGAAACATTAAATGGTAGATTCTAAATCTACAGCTTTTTCTTTTAAAAGATTTCCTTTAGAATACAGTTAATCTCTTATCCCATCTGTTGCCACAAAGTAGATCCAATTGTGTGGCATATGTAGAAATGATTTTTTTTTTTTTAATTTTTAAAGAGCATATTGTTCATTCAGAATTCATAACAACAGCATTTGTTTTTCCTCGACCCACAACCCCCAAAGGCTGATTCACAGTGAAGTTCATAACAGTTTAAGAATTTACTTTATTAAATTTTACAAGAAAAATCTATTGAGCTTGTTTTTCAGGATAAACCAATAGTCCATAATTTCCATAATCATACAAAAATTAAATAGAGAATAAATTCAAATGCAATTAACAACAGAATGAATATCTTTAGTGATTGATAGTTATTAACGTTAAAGTAGAGTTGAAAAGAAGATGAAGGCTTGATAAGGCAATAACATTTAGTATAGGTAATTGCTGGGATGATTCTTCAAATTGTTTGTGATTTTCCTGTCCTCCTATAATTTGAAAATTTATTTTTTATTATTTGCATCAGGATCAAAAAGATTCTTTAATTTTTCTCATTACTTCTATTAAATGGCAGTCAATGAAATCCATCATTGAGTTTTTTAATTCAAAAATATCTTGCTTAGTTTATCTAAACATGTCCTTATGTAAACAATGTACAATGTACTAATATGTACATTGTCAATTAAGTTTGAAACATAAATAACATTTGAAACACACTAAATTTCTGACCTTCATATTTCTTGTTCTCAAGTAATTTTATGCACCTTAAAAACCTTTTATTAAAAATTATCTTAATTTTATTATTAATGTCTACTGCGAATTATGTTAACTGCAATCGGATATCGGGTGAATGTTGTGTTCCGAAGAATACATTAATTACTTCGTAAGCAGTCTGTAGAAATGTGATAGATTAAGTTAAAATTAGAAATGTAGAAAATTTCAAATTTTTTTCTTATCTGATGAATTAGTTTTTTTCTGAGCTATGAAGAATTTAGATTTTAGATTTTGACAAAGCACCACCTGAATGTTCCTGGGAGGTTAGCATTTAGAACTGTGTTTGTTACTTCAGCCCTGATGGATGAATAACTATCTGGAACCCCATGGATCAGTGCGTAATTCCTATCAACACTTTCGTTTCCTTGTTAATGTAAATCTCTTGAGTAATTTAATTGTTCTGTTGGATTTTGTACAAACACTAAGTCTGAGATTTGTAGTAGTTTTGCTACAAACTGAAGAGATTTTTATAAAATGCTGTCAGAAGGAGCTTAACAATTGGTCTGCTCCAATCACAATCACCTTATCCTTATCTGAAACCTCTGTGATTTCATTATGTTGTATTTTTGACTTTGTTTACTTTTATAATTTCTAAGAAATTAAACATTTCTTTTCTTTTTTTTTTTTTTTATTAGGTGAAATAGTCAATGTTAATTTAGGAAGACTGCTGCTTTGTGAAGCAACTGCTGCAATTATGGCCCAATGTTTTCATATTTTAGGAATTAAAACTGTACAAAAAATGTGAAAATTAAATACTGTTGAAATTTATTAGTTTGTATAGTTCATTTTAAAAATCTTCTCTGTTTTCAAACAATAAAAAAAAAGAAAGCTTCCAAATTCTTAAGTCATTATCCTAAGTTAGTAACATCTTTTAATATGAAAATTATCTTTTTATAACAGTGTCAGTAAGAATACACTTACATGTAAACAGCTACTTATCCTAGGAAATTAAAATTTAAATAATAGATTTAGATCAGGGCTGCACAATCTTAGGAAGTCTGAGAGCCAATATTTTTATAAAAGTTCTGATGGAGGGCCACAGCGTCCCATTCTCAAACCCTTACTATATCTTACTAAGTAATGATATGATAGTGCCATTTATAATGATAAATGTAATTTACATAAACTTAAAATTTTCAAATAATGTGCAAGTTGTTACATTGTTGCCAGCAGATGCATTGAAAAATGCAAAGGCTTAAACTTAATTTTAAGTTTGACACCACTGGGCCACAGCAAATATACTGGCGGGCCAGGTACCAATGATTTCTGTAAAATTGGCAAGTCAATTACTGTTTTCTTATTTTGAGATCATATTCAATCATAGCAGAGATTTCATTTTTGAATAAGTAATATGGTAAGAATAACTCAAATTGTGTTAAGTTGAACTTCAGATCCGTTAATTGCTTTGGGTCTTTTGGTAAACTAAAGTTTTTGAATTCTACGTCGTCAATGGTAATCCACATCATGAAAGCATTTGAGAAGCGCATGCTTTCTCCTAGAATGTTTTGAACTTTACAACACTAATTTTTCTGAGCAAATCAAGGGTTAAAATAAACTGCAGTACATCCAAGAGAAGTTTCTCTTTAAATTTGTCCTTCATCAGAATGATGATAAAGGATCTTCATGAGAAAAAGAAAAAAAAAAACATTCAATCAGAGACACTTGAGTCAGCAGCATTAAGGACAAAATGAAACATGGAAATAATATGAGGCAACTTCATAATGCAAGCTCATAAGTTAGTACTAGAAAAAACTTCTTACATTTGATCCAAATAGAAAAACCAGTAATACTGTTTATTAAAAAGCTTCTGTAACAAGTAAACATGTTATTCAGTAAGTGTTTTTTTTGGTTTCTTATGCATTGTCATTTTAGCTGATGTTTCCCTACCTTTCATTATGTGAATTTTAAGTAGAAATCTGCTTGTCTATCCATCCATAATCATAATAACTCCTAAAAGTACATCCTAGAATGTTGAAATTTTAGTAGCTGTTCTGAATCAGATCAGTAGTGACGAGTTAAGAGTGAAAAAAGCTGTCAAAATGTTCTGTTGATAAAATGCAACTTATGGTAACTCAGAAACAATAGAGGCATCCCCACTTATTGTTAGGGACCAAAGTGCTGTAAAAATTCAAAACCCAGTCTTTTTTTTAACTCACAATGTGTTTTGGCTGCTGAAAAATATAAATATCCTATATATCACTTACCAATGTGTGGGAAAGCTAATAAAACATTATATATATATATATATATATATACATACAGTAGAACCTCATTATAACAGACTAATAGGGGCTGAAGGTTGTCAGTTTTAATGAAAGTCCGGTTTATAAATAATTCATATAGGGGTGTAATGCAGCAGGGTGTACATCAATGAAAGTACAATAGTTAGCTATAAAAAGTGTTTATTATACATCAAATAAAAAACAGCCTTCAACATAGCAGGTTGAATCAAATAGATGTGTACGTATACACTGCATTAGTCTTTAGAACAAGAAGGTCCTGGTTCATGTTGATTGCTTACATTCATTCGTTTGAAAAAAATAATTTATTTGCTGCTGCGTTTGTTTAATCGCTTGCTTCGAAATATAAAACTCGTCAGATAAAAATTAGCATCCTTTTTTATTAATCTAACTCGTCAGATTATTCTTAGCATCCTTTATTACAATTTTTTTTTAAATTGTCCGTTATAATGAGGTTCTACTGTATAAATATATATATAGGTTTTTTTTGAAGGTAGCAGTAACCATCTGGACATGGTTCTACAAAGACAAATCAGTAAAAAATGTCCAATAAGCATAGGGTCAGAAATGCAGCATTATAAAAAAATCGATAGTAAATATAGGGACTATTTGATGATGTGGAAATTGAAGAAAGTTCTGTATAATTCAGCCATGCTCTGTAAGAATAACTATCTAAGCCCCACTCATCAAAGATTTCACCAAAGTTTTTTTGTGAATGTGCTTGAATGTGTTATTAAAAATCCACAGAAAAAATTGTTTCGTTGTTTTTGTTTTTTTTTATCATATGGAGGTAGTTGCCTAACTGCTAGCAATGAGTTTGCACAGTATTGGCAAAATCAACAGTACTGAAACATTCCACATCCCACGCGATAATAGGGCATGTCCAAAAGTTACAGTATATTTGAATATAAACTGTATAGTAACTGATATTAGGTTTTGAATAAGTTGAGGCAATAATGGCTCTGAGCAGAGAAAAAAAGGTATTTTTAGGCCTTTTAATATTAAATTACAAGCGTTCATACAGATTAGTTTGAAAAGTGCTTACCTCTCATACAACTGTGGCGTGCATTCAGTTTCTTCATGAAAACGTTCATGGCCGTGTCATCTCAAGTTTCACAGAATTTCCATATCCTTTCATATCATTTCCCAGTGTTGTGCCACCTCAGGTGTATCTTTGGGGGATGTTGAAGCAGTTGGTGTTCTACACTACCACCGAATACTATGCAGAAACTCAAGGAGTAAAGTTTGCATGAAGAAACTGCCTGCATGCCATAGCTGTATGACAGGTAAATGCCCTATTAAGAGATTGCTGTGATTCTCGTTTATTGTTACCGTTCATGGCTGTCGTATGCACGGTATGCACTATGTCAACACACTACCTATCCCTTGGAATTTTTGGATGAGGCCAACAATCACAATGTCACTTGGAACATGCTTCCGAAATGTAAGCTGAACCGCTCCTTCACATATGCAGGGCTGGACCCATCTTTTCCTGCTAGTCTATGTAAACAGTTGTAATATTCGACTAAAAACACTTTTTCTTCTGTGATCAGAACCATTATTGCCTTGATTTATTCAAAATGTAATATCGATTACTATACAGTTTATATTCAAATAGACCGTGATGTTTGGACATGCCATATGTTGGGATGTGGAATATTTCAGTATTGTTTATTTTGTTCTTTTGTAATGGCAAACATGCATTTGATGTATGGACTGACTCATAGAAACGAATATGAAGCACATCAGCAATTTGAAGGATATTTCCGAGGTAGGCATATACTTCATCACACGTTTGTTGCCATAAATCGATGCCTCAGAGAAAGGGGCAAATTTGAGCCATAGACCAACTAAAGCTGGTGGCTGTTGATGTGCCTCGGCAGCAAAGCTATTGAGGTCAGATGCATTGCCCCAGGCCATGCAACAGAGCAGTATATTCCGGGAAGGAATGGGTGTTGCCATAGAGACCATTTCAGATGTATCCTTGCACAACTCCACACGCTTTATCAATGGATTCCTTTTCCTTTTCTTCTATCAGAAAGGGAAACGTTAATTGGCCTTTAATCTTTTCATATCAATGGCTGTAATCCGTTGCTGTGCAAGGAAAGAAAAGCAGATTTTCTTTGAAAATCAAACATATATGGAAAATTCCAATTTCAGGATACACCTCAAAAAAGATTTATAGCCATTAGGAATATAGCTTTTATTCATTAAAACATTAAAAATATCCATTTCTGAGTCAAATGACATTTTGCTATATTGTGAATGTGATCCGATTCAAAAGATATCAAAATATATGTACAGTATGCGCCAAAATATACAGTACTGAAATGAAAAGATGAACAAAATTACATTATTGTCATCTGTGAGTTTATTTCTCCTCAAAAGAAATTAACATACACACTACCGACATACATACACCCACTGTTAGCATGTTGATTTACCACGGTATGCGTAATGTAAGTGTTCAAAGTGTGCACCGCCTCGCTGTAGACAGTGTTCATATCGTTCACGCAGATTCTCAAACATATCCTGAAACAAAGGTTGCTGCAGACTCCTGCAAAAGGAGATGATTTGCTCACGTAATGCAGGCACAGTTCTTGGTGGATCTTCACAGTTGTACACACTCCCCTTTAACATTCCCCACAAGTAGGCATCAGGCGGTGTAAGATCGGGGGAATGGGACGGGAATGGGAAGTCAGTACCACGTGAAATGATTTGTCGTGGAAAGTTTTCCTGCAGCATGGCTAGAGATGCTCGAGCCATATGGCTGGTCACCCTGTCCTGTTGATACCACTGTCTATTCATCTGAATGTTCCTTGCACGACAGAACCTTCTCAAATCCTAAAGAACTAGCTCAATCACTAAACCCCTGTAGCATTCTACAGAACACTACCAGAACGGCAAAATTTCATAACAATATACAGCATAACTGTGTTACTTGGTACCGTCTTATTAAACACCTCTTGGAATTGTTCTGCCACCTTTTTCAAACTTGGTCCACCTTCACGACCGCTTCTGTATGAGCGGAAATAATGCTCAATTATGAATACTTTTTCCTGCGTATAGAGACCCATTTCCAACAACAAGTGCACAACACAACTTCCTTTTCACTGCTGCGAACACGTGCAGCTAGAGCTATACCCCGTCGACAAATGCAACCACATGTTCGAGATGTGCGAGTTTCAGTACTGTATATTTTGGTGCATACCGTATTAATATGATTTAAAAAAAATATAAATATCAACTGCCAGCTGGCTTGAAAAATCTAATGAATCCCCTTTCTTCCCATTTCTGTATTTTTTTAATACTTAAATTACCAGTCATTTACAGATATAATCTTTTAATAACTTAATGGCTGTAATCCATTACTGGGCCCATCAAAAGGGAAAGGAAAGAAAAGCAGATTTTCTGGAAAATTCCAATTTCGGGATACACTTTGAAAAAGATTTATAGCCATTATATCCATTTTTGAGTCAAATGTCATTATGCTAATTAAATTGTCTTATTAAACACAAGTTTTGATTCTACAAAAAACCAAACAAAAAGATATCATAAAATTAATTTGATTTTGAAAAATGGATTTATCTTTATTAAATTGAATTCCCTTATTTTTATAAATTACTATAACAAATGCAGACATTTTCACAATTTATTTTTGAATCTATTTGTTTCCACATAGTAGTTCAGAACGGTATTTATTTCGATATTTTTGCTACAGAAAGCAAGCGAAACTAGTTTGGATGCAATGCTTCCCCATCCCTAGAAGCAAATGGATGCAGTGCCACTTTTGTCATCAAAGGCAGTTGAGATGCGTTCGTCCCCATTGAAAAGCTAGAGCGAATGAATCTAGGGAGTGGAGGGGACATTTCTAGACACAAGGTCATGCGTGGCAAAGACGCATCTAACCCACTCAACCTTAAGATTCCAATTATAATTCTTCAAATGTTTTATTCTTGCTTGAAAAATACTATAATTAATTACTTGATGGTATTAATTTAATATCATAGTACAGTGGGAAGAACCCAAATAAATTCCCTTGCACTGACATACTGTGCTATTAATTTTATAAATATTAATATAAAAAAAGATAATACCTTCCTACTGAATGGCTAAATCATTGTTAAGTAGTGCTGCTATAAATTCAATGCCTTGTTGGTGCACGTATTAGAAACACTAATTGCAGTAATAAATATTTTTTTTTTGGTCGGAGCTCATTCATCTTATTTCCTTTCAGTGTGGCTTTATATCATCAAAGGCCGCGCGGTTGGCATTGTTGCTATGACATCGGCCTCTCACCTTTGAGTACCGGGTTCGGTTCTCATGTGGGTTTCGTGCTGGTGGACGATCTGCGCTGGGCAGGTTTTCTCGGGGTTCTCCCGTTTTCCCTGCACTTCTCCCACCATACTTTCTCAGTCTTTCTCTCCGTCTGTCCTTATTTCCGTGGGATAGTATAATAGACCTTCGGTCACAGTGCTTGGCTTCTCTGCCACCCACATTCACTACATAACATAACATTATATCATCAAATGTAAGACAGTACAGAAGGAATCTAAATCTTTAATAATTCATTCATACATAAAATAATCCTAATCCCCTAAATCCATTATATTTTGTCACCAAGATCTTTTTGTTTCTGTGAAAGTTAGCAGCCCAAGTACAAACTCATAAGTGAACTCTGCCTCCCTATCATGAAAAAAATGTTTGTTTTTTTTTTTTAATTTATGCAGTTAACATAAGTAATGACCAGATAGCTATCTAACAATTTGGAAACAATCAATGGGCTCCTGACATTATCTTGTATACTTTCTGTAATCATATTCTACGCTGGTTCTTCCTATTAAGGTATGGTTCACTTCACTGTTCCTTGTTTCCTGATGAAAGAAATGCTCATCTTTTTTGTGTATATCACCTTTACGTTCTGAGTCTTAAATAAGGATTTAGAAGCTACATCTTTAAAACCAAATAATTTCTTTACAAGAGGATTCATCCAAAAAACAATTAATTTACTTTCTCCTAATTAGAAATAAATAGTAAACTATAAAATTTCTGGTTTGGATTTTCAATTCAGTTCACTGCCAATTCAGATCTAAGACAGCAGTTTATCAAATGGCTGCTATCTAGGTTTGAATCCCATAAAAGTTTTGGCATAGAAGTTTTCTTTCTTCAAATGAGTATAATGAAGAATCTTATGGTGTACGCTGAACAATGATTTATTTGGCAAAGTTTTCTAAATTATTGCCTCAACTGAATGTAAAATGGCACAGACTTAAAAGCTAGAACCAAACCAAATAAATTTAAATTCACTGATATAGTATGAAACATATAAAAAGAAAAAAGTACATGTCAATCAATGATGAATCTTTGACAAAATAATGAAAATTAATAACAATGCAGTGATCTGCTACAAATCTTGGTTGTATAGGGAAATAATGTATAGGGAATAGAACTGTTAACTTAGTTCATAAATTATAAACAACAGTCGATCTGTGGCAGAATACGATTACATTAAATTATTCATTAATAATATGAATTTTCTTTAACAGTTATCAAACAGTTCAGCTTCTACTTGATTAATCCTCGTAGCTTCTTCAGTAATTATGTTTATATATAATTTATTACCTCCTTCTTATGGAACACCCTATACAGTACTGAATCTCTAACCAGATTTTCTCCAGTAGAGTGTTCATATCTGATATGTAGGAAATTAACTTTTCATATAGTTAATTATATAGTTTTTCATATAGTTAATATAGTGAATGTCTTTATATAAGACATTCACTATAATGTCTTATATACTTTATATACCGGTATAACAACTCATCAATATGACATAATCTTTGCTAACAAATAAATCTTTAGTAATAATTAAAGATAATATTTAAACCTTTTTAAGATAGCAGCCAAAGGGTTTTTTTTGGGAGGGGGAGGGTGTAGTGAGCTACATTTTCATAAGGAACTTAAAAACCTGCTGAAAGCAGTAGAATTTTGTAACAAACATATTTGTCACAATAGAAACATAATATTATAGTAAACTAGTAATATACCCGTTCTTCATACAGGTTACAATGATGTGGATGAGAAAGAAATTGTGAGATCACTTCGATCACTGGTACAAAAATCACATGATAGGTACAAAGTAATGTTATATTTGAATTTTGTAACTCGAGATTCATAGATATGAAATTAATAGAGAAATCAGAGAATATAAGACTTGCCATTCTCCAAAATTAAGTTTTATCAGGATACTGAAAATATATATATATTTTTTTTGTTATTAGGTTGAGGGTTTACAATAATCCTCTTTCCCTCTTCTTCAACTATTGCTGAATATAATATGTGTTAAATTTAATTATTCCCCATTTTATAAGTTTTCATTTTTTTTTCTTCTTATTTTTAGATATAGAGTAATTGTGATAATCCAACTTAAAATGTATTGTCATACCATTAAGGAATTAAGTTATAGGACAGCAAGTTTGTTTTGTAACCTTATTTTTATTCTGTAAATAAATATTTTTAATGTTAAGAAAAGGGCTTCTTACATATATTATATCCCATTTTAATAATAAGTTAGAATTTACCCATATCCTGAGTGGATTGGCTTTAGGCTTATCCACATGTATTGTTGCAGTCGATTTAATTAAGTAATTTACTTCACCAATGAGAAAACTCACCGCACACAATTTATATGAACATCTTTAGAGAGAAAATTTTAAGTTAAATTCTTGTTTCGTTTATTTATTTTTTAATGCAGGAATTTATATATAAAACCAAATATTCTCTCTTTTTTTAACATTAGTATTCTTTCTTCACTTTGCAAATAAGCCATTGTACTTTAATTATCATCTTATTATATCTAATACTGACACTGAATCAGAATTAAATGCTACTTAATTTGTAAGATATTAAAATATGAATTTAAACAATGGAGGTAAAGCAAATAGAAAACCAATCACAATGCTTCGCAACATATTCTGATAAGAAAATACGATTGATATTGCTTTAAATTCCTTATTATTATAAATGTGATTGTTCCAAATGCAAAATGTGCAATTTTTGCATTTTCTGTGATTGTTGTAGAGCTGCATTATAAATGTGATTGTTGCAATTGTTGCTTAATGATATTTTAATGATTCTAATCTATGTGACAGACAAAAGGGGAATATAAGTCTGCTGATCGTATCAGAAGACTAAAATCATCTCTTCACTAATATCATAAAGAAATTAAATACAGTGAAAGGAACAGCTTATTTTGATCTGAAAGTTATTGGTAATGACTTCTGTGGTTTTCAAGGATTCTTAAACAAGACCACGATAACAAAAAGAAGCAAAATTTATTCATCTTTTCATTTATCAAAAAACTGCAATTTCTTTAAAAATGTTATGGAAATTTGTAATAAAAAAAATAACTCCATCCTTCTAATCCTCCCATGGAAAAGCATGAATATTGAGATACTACTAAAATGTAGATCTTTGTAATTCCAACAACTGCTGGTGAAGTTTCTCTTCTTTCATTCGACGTAGATGATATAACTGTAGGAAATAAAAAATTAAATCAATAAATATAATACTAACTTTAAATCATTGCTATTTAGCTTTAAAATAAATTAATTCAAGAAAAATATTACAACTAAAACATAGTAGCTCATTTTTCTTTTCTTTTTTTTAAAGCAAAAGCATGAACTCGAATATTGTCTTTAAAGAGTAACAACTACGTATCAGACAAAATGATCATTTTTTTTCCAAATTGGAAATCAATAAAATATACAATTATAATTTAAGATAATATCATTGATACTATAAAATATACAATTATAATTTAAGATAATATCATTGATACTAAGGGATATGCTACTGCAGCTGAATGACAGCTGTGAACAATATGGAATGAAGATAAATGTAAACAAGACAAAGACTATGGTTATCGGAAGAAAGACAAAGAAGATAAAC
>JAFIDM010000001.1:153417711-153466575 GCA_023159025.1 Thereuonema tuberculata | reverse complement strand
ACCAGGATACCTGTACCTCCGAAATGATCTCGTTCAATAATGTTCTCTTGGTTATATTGATTTCCAAGTGTCCGCCATATGTACACACACTGTGAATCACTGTGCAAAGAGAACCTGGACTCAGGCAGGACACATGACTGTCGTAGCAATTCCCCCCTCCCCCATTCCCTTTGATCTTTAATTTATGGACACGAGGGTATTTATACGTCTGTATTGGAGTATTCTATTAATGAATTCTCAAGTATAATGCTTAATTTAAAACAAAATCTTTTTTTCAATGGTTTTCCTAAAGGTGAAATTATTCTATCAGAATCATGCCTTTCTGGAATACTACTGCTTTTTTTGAACATAGACCACTATGGTGGGGGGGAGACTCCTAAAATTTAACATTTTAACATATTTAAACATCAGTGCAAAAGCAATTTTAAAGATCATAACATTATAACAAGAGTTACTTGATAACTAGAATGTCATTAAGAGTTTAATTATATTGATTGTTAGTAAAAAGAAAAAAAAATACTATTTTATTTCTGTTTTATATTATAAATGTTATTTGGAAGATTATCAGTATAAAGACTATTTATTTTTTGTTTTACTTCCTAATCAGAAATTATAATATTTATTTAGTTGGTCTTTTTAAATGGTGATTGATTAAAAATGAACTATATCCTAATACTTACTCTCCTTTTATCCATAAAGCATTCAAGAAATTCTTCAACTGTTACTTTGCCTAAAATAAAGAAACAATTGGTTCTCACTTAATCAATTCACTACAATGTTTCCAAACACATTAACAATATTACTTAACAATAATAAAAATAATAATACTATCATCTCTAGTATTTTTTTTAATGCCAATCAAAATTCAACAGTCATCTTCTATTTATAATTGTTCAGAATAATCATAAACTGAATTTCAGGTAAAAAACAGAACATTATCTTTGTTTGCCTAAGAAAACTGAAAAGAGGTTGATTGTACTTTGATTTAATACCATCAATTCAATTTAATTTCACATCCTATTGAGGAAGTGCTTTTATTTGTTTCAATTACATATTTGGAATCTGCTCAGTAGTTCACACCATCTATATGTTGTTTCAATTTCTTTCTTCGGATGAATTACCTAAATGGTGTCACATAACCTTCCAATCCTAACTTTTAACTTATCTAAAATTTCCTGTCTTGGGATTGGTGGAAAACAAATTCAAGATTCCATTATGTATTAAAAATAAAGACAAACAGATGGCGTTTATTGATTGATGCAAATAACCATTCAAGAAGGTATAAATACACAAATAACCAACTTCTTACAAATTTTGATTTTCCAAGGATATTTTGTTTCCTTACAGAACCTACTGTTTCTACTCACTTTACTTCCCACTCATTCTCATCTTTTTTAATTTTATGGGAAAAGACGGAGAGAGGAAAATCATCCATAAAATACAGGCCCATTACACCATTTGCAGATATGGCACAGAATGGAGGAGTTCTGTCTGATAATGTCTGATTGCTGAAAATCAAGGGAAAAAGTAGTCATCTGTCTATTGACATAGCCATCAAGACGAATGTGACATTCGTCCGTAAACCATATGTTAGAAAAGAATATCCACATATGTCTTAGCCAACAATGAACTGCAATACATAACTGGCACAAATGTTAACATCGCTGAAACACTGTCCAATCTGTATTTGATACGGAAATCCACCTAGTCCTTTGAACAACTGATGTACCGACATCCATTTAGAAAGATGTTCGTCAGAGACTTATCTGCAGAGACTGTAACACCTGGTTCAGGATCTGTCCATGATTCTCATCATTTGTCATTGTAACTGACCAACCCTAAAGCCCTTTTGTTGTGTGAGAACACTTCTTGAATGGCGAAATTTATCAACCTCTTGTAACATAACTGTGTTACTCGGTGCCGACTTGTTAAACTTTTAAACTTCTCACGATATTCATTTAAAACGTGTTTCAAACTTGGGCCATTTCTAGATTCAAGTCCATATGAATAGAAATAATGCTCAACAATAAAAACTTTTTCCACTGTTGTGAGAACCATTGTTACAACATTACACTCAGCACTACAAAATGATTGTGTGTACTATCAAATAAATCAAGCCCTGGTAGTGTTGAGCACGGCCATTGCAGTACTGTTTGTTTTGGTGCATACTGTATATACTAATATGTATAATATAAACTGTGTATAGTGTATACACACATTGGCTACAAAAAAATAAGAACTGGTACCTAATGTGATTAGCCCATCTGCAGCCAGCCGTTAAGGCATGAAAGCAACAAGGTCTTGATGCCTCTGAGGAGCAAGATCTCTCAACACCAGGAGAATAGAGGCTCGCAGGTGGATGAGAGTCTGGTGTTAATCAGGAAGAGAGCACATTCAACAGCATTCCACAGGTTTTCAATTATCGGGCTCAGATCAGGTGAAATCTGGGACCATATCATTGGCCAGTTTTCCATGGAATGGAACCTTATGACATGGAAGACTGTTTTGTTGAAACACACTATTATCCTCAGGTACATGATCGCCATAAAAGGATGAATCTGGTTAGATGTTTCTGTAGGTCTCGGCATTGATAGTAATGTTTCCAGGTATCAGGATACCAACTGTATACTAAAAGAATGTGCCCCACACCACGACACCTCCACCAACTGCTGACACTTGTGTCTCATATCATGATGGCTCCAATGGTTCATTGGGTTTCCTTTACACACTATAATTGTGCTGATGTCATTTTTCATCTGATCATGTGATTTTCTTTCACTTCTCCAATTTGTGTGGTCATGCACCCATTGTAGACATTAATATGAAGGTCAGTTATTGACATGCCGTTTCAGAGTACACCTCATAGTCCTTTCTGATATCCTTTGGGCACTGCCTCACTTGTATTCCTCTGAGTTAACAAATGATAGCATGTCTGTTTTGAATTACTGACACATCAAACCCACTCATCCATCAACCACTGTCTTCTAACCACATAACCATTGCAGAGATGTTACTGTTCTGTCACTTATTGTACATCCTCGACATGATGTCAACCCAAAAGTGCAATTGTTAAATAATAAAGATCTACTGAAACTGTCTTACAAGCACCCACAATCTGTCCTTTTATCAAACCCAGTTAAATCCTTTGTAAGTCCCATTTTCCACATTTCACATGGGCATTCAAGTAAACACAAGCGTTTTTCAGAGTATTCTCTGTGATTGATGGAGTTATGCTCGCCCAATGTGGGAATCGGTGTTTCATTACAAGAATCCTGTACTGTGGGCAGTGTGTGTGTGTGTGTGTTTTTTTTTTATATATATATATATATATATATATATATATATATAAAACACAATTTATATTTTAGAAAAATGTCACAATTTCTTAAGTGTAGTAAACTTGATTACCTCTTTCATCATTTAGACCCTTTTCTATGAGACTGTCATTAACTAACAATATTAGGACTTCGCTTCGCCAATTGAACATTTGTTGCACTCAGGACCATGAAATATCTGAAAATATCTTCTTTCCTTCTTCATCCCCTGTAAAGTCGCCTGCTTACAAGTCAAAAACATTTTCTTCCATCTTTACTATGTTTTGTTCTTGTAACCTATTTTATTTTACTTAATCAAAGATTCATCACGAAAACCACTGATTTCAATATTCCTTGCAGTGTCAAGCATTCAAAGAATGGATTAAAAATATGTGGTTAATTATCCAGGTAGCATATTAGAAGATTTCTAATGCACTTAAGATTGTCTGAATTGGGTCTTGCAAGAATTGAAAGTTAAGATACTAAGACTAAAAGAGTTTAAATTCGCTTATAAACATATTGGCTTTTTGAATGGATAAGAGGGGGGAAACTTTTTCAAGTAATTACAGTAATCCTTCATGAAAACTGAGAAATATCTTTATTTAAAAACTACAGTCGGATCTCGATAAAAGGTCATCCCTTGCAACCTCGCGAAAGTGACCTTATAAGCGGGGTGACCTTATAACCGATTCATACGTATTTGTCAATAAATAAGCATTATAGAAATAGAGTATAATTCTTTATAAAATTTAATATATACAAAAATATCAGTTTATTAGGTTATAATTTTTTAATTTAGTTGAACCAATTAAAATTAATGGAATCAGAGAGAAATTATTTTTTAAAAATTTTAATTCGGAATAAAGTTGTATACAAATAGTACTAGTATGCTCAAGCAAAGTACTGATGTACAACTGACCATACTTAAAATAATCCATAATACAGGACTGTCACAATTTTGGTTTCATCTTTTGTACAATATTGCTGGCGTGCCACTGAGGTTCTTTTTTTTCAATTTTAATTTTATCCTAATAGACTGAAGAGGATTTTTTTTTTTTCCTTCTCTAATAATTTAATAGTCAAATAAGTCCTTCAATGATGGTGTCAGCTTGAAACCTCTCTTCAAAGGCGGCCCAAAATACGGGAACATTTCGGTCGTCGGATATGGCCCTTACTATCGAAGGGATTTTTCGCTTCGGCCACGTCCCAATCTCGTCTTGCTTCTGCGGGGCTGGACTGTTTTCTCTTCTCCGATCTCCTGCTGGAGAACGACTGCTGGCGGCGGCTTGCTGCGAGGGCAATCGGGCTTCTCATGTACTTCTCGGCGGCTACTGGCTGCTAAGATTATCGGGCTCTTCTCGTACTTCTCGGCGGCTACTGGCTGCTAAGATTATCGGGCTCTTCTCGTACATCTCGGCAGCGCACTCTTCTTCTCTTTACTCTGCTTCTATTCTCCAGGTGGAGAAGCTCCTATGTGGCGGGCTGCCACAAACACACTCTTCTTTTACTCTTCCTTGGCTGGAGAGCTCTCTCTGGGCACCTGCCCACAAACGCACTGAAGTCTCTGCTGCTTTTAAGCCCGACAATGCGTCCATTTCCGCAAACATGGGGAGGGAAGGGAAGCGCTGCCGGCTCAGTTGACTTGATTCCAGGGGGGAGACGCTGCCGTGCCAATCGTTATGTAACAATATTTTCTAAGTTTTGTAGTTTCTGAAAATATTCTTCAGCTCCCTCATGGCTCGTAAAAAAATGTCTTACGACATTTAATGCTTTGAGTGCTTCTGCTTGTGTCATCGCTTCACTATCAGTATCACTAACTCATATTTGTGATTATCTTCACTTTCTAATGCATTGGAATCTAAAACTTGTGAAACAATTTCGGAAATCAAAGCTTGAGAAGTGGTGGCAATTTCATCATCAGTTCTCACATATTCACTTTCCCCTTCTATAGCATGGCCGCGATTTCTGAGATCTTGTATTAAAACAGGTAAAGGAATATCATCTTCATCATCTTTTTTCCTAGAATTTGAGGGGATGAAGTGCTTTGTGAAAAAGCTGTCCCCTCCGTCAGTAGCAGAAATGACGCTGATAAAAGATCGTATCCACGAAAAAAATTCTTGGAATTGAATCAGTGTGGCACTGAAATCACAGACAAAAGTGACCTTATATGCGATTACGGTATTTAAGACCTGACCATATATCCGATAATCCATATCATAGAATTCCTATTCAATGAGCCGGGACTTTAGAAAAGTGACCTTATATGCAGGTGCCTTATATCTTGGTCCGACTGTACTTTAGTGGAATACTTGCACGAAAATTCAGACCAAACTAATAAACATCTTCTATTCCATTCTGCATTAGAAAATTTAGAAGCAGCCTTCCAGAGCATCAGAGGTCATTTAAATATCATATTAATTTAGCTGATATTACACTACTTCTTTCTTTCTTTTTAACAAAACAAATAATATAAGCTAAACTTTATAAAATCAACCAAGTTACTGCCATTAGATATTCAGTAATAGCTGTGGTATTCCGTATAATTTTAAGATTTATTAGAAATATTTTACAAATAGCACCAAAAAATACAAATTATTGTTGAAGGATCAGTTAGTATGTAATGGAAACAACATGAAAATGCATTTTACCATCTAAGAATTTCACAGCATGTAACTCTGAATCCTCCTCAGCTTGTAATGCAGCTATTTTCAAGTTTTCTTGAATCCGGGATGGTGCATATTGCTCACTCAATTCCTGATACTGCATCATCTGGTCCTCAAATTCTGCTTTTAATTTGCTAACTTGATCTAACTTTAGGATAAATTTATAAGTATGAAATGGAATCTTAATAAAATTTTAAAAAAAAATATAAAAGGAAAAATACAAAATCAGGAAAAAAAAACCCTAAAAATTAATAGACATACTGCTATAGGAAAGATATTTTGAAATGGAAATTTGTTCATGTTCAATGATGCAAATACTATTTCTCTTAATTTATCAACAGAATAAATCAAAGTTTCATTAAATAAATAATTTGTTAAGTAAGAAAATACCAGCTTTAAGGATTTGATTCAAGAGAAACCTTTTAGATAAAATAATTTGGTCTTGTTCACAAACTGGTAAACATTATTATTATTATTATTAATAATATTATTATGTGATAATCGACTTATACATGGAAGTTAATGTAGTTTGGCACCAACTGATTCTAATTTAAAAAAGATCATTTTATTTGGAATGTTTCCAGATGGGCTTAAGAAGAGAACACCTGGGAGTATGTATGTTACATGGATCTTTTAAGTGTTCTTTTAAGAGATTAATATTTGGAGAAATAATGCTTTAAAACCATAGAAACATTTCTGGAAATGAGGAATAAATAAGTTCAACAAGAATACAAGAATTCTGGAAATTATATATGAATGACTAAGTCTAAATATAAAATGTTACATGATTTCAGATCATGGTAAACAGTGAAGGAGGTGACAAGAAGCAATGCAGAAAATCTATCAGGAGATAAATCAAGACCATTTATTGGACAAAGAAAGTGAATATTTTAACAATGAATTACTGATCTAAAAAATTTTAAAAATAAAAAAGTAATGATAGTTTTAAATTTGGATCAAGTTGAGCTGGCTTCAAGGAAAAATGAGAACACTTCAATGGTGTGACAATGAACCTTACACCAACACTTGTCACTGTCAATAAAATAATGAGGACTGTTTCCTGAAGAGTACTAAATGCCCTGCAGTTTATAGGCTACAGAAAGTGCAGGTTATCTCGGCAAAATTAGTGGTGAACAATACTGAAAATGTAGCAGAAATATCAAGCCAGTCCAAGAATCAAACCCTGATAAGTTAGCATGGACACTTGAATGGCTGACTAAACTAAATGAACAGAAATCCATTTGGAAGTAGCTACTAAAACAAAAATCTGTTGAATATTAAATAATATATGGAGAGACAATTCAGAACCATTTTCTGACATAAAAAAATATTGAAGATTCAAAGTTTGAAGATACTGATCTTGTCATTTGGAAATTTCAGAAATAAGAGTAGTGTATAAGTTTCATAACTCCTTTAATAATAGTTCCATGGAGAAGTTAGAGCTACAAAGACTGAAAACCTGCTAAGCATTTAGTTAATTAGCATGAATGCAGTGAAGAAAGAACATATCATCCACATGTATTTTTGTCTTTGTTAATTTCCAAAACATTTAAATCTCCGTTGTTTTGACAGAAGATGAAGTATAATAATACTAAATCATTTGAAGAAATCATTGTGATGGTATCTGTGATTTGAAGAAAGAAGAAATTCAGGAAAGACATGAACAGATTCCAAGAGAAAAAACTCAATTTCAGTTTTCTTAGGATTAGGCTTTTAGTTTGTGGATGAGCTAATTTCTCTAGGAGTGAATTTAATAACTCTATTACTATTATCCATGTCCATCATCAAAGAAAAGCATAATTACAAATCTATTATGTCAAAGAAATTTAGATGTCAAGCCAAGTGTATTATGATGGCATAAGGAATTTTCCGAAGGGAGGGAAGGTATGGAAGATATTCAGAGAAAAGATCATCTGAGCACATCAGTAACTGAATTGCCTGTGAACACAGCAAGAGCTATCATTCATAAAAACCATGCAGATATCAGTTGGACGCACTCATGCCATTGTTGTAGAATGTCTGGACATGTCTGGACACTCATGCCATGCTTCTGCTCATTGGATCCTGGAGTTAGCATCTGATAGGTGGATTTTTTCAATTATCATGATAACACGAGACCATATATTTCTTACCATGTTGCCAACTTTATTCAGAAATACTGCATCCACCCACCACACAGTCCACATCTCGCTCCATGTGATTTCTGGCTGTTTCCTGAACTAAAGAAACCTGTACAGAGCTGCAGATTTTCCAGCAGTACCAAGTGAATCAAAGCTTTGGAGGCAATACTGCAGTCTCTCTCAAAAGAAGGGTTAGTGAGGGTGTACAGAAAAGTGGACTGAATGTTGGGACAAATGCATGCAATGCAGAGTACTTTGAAAAACAGTTTACAGAAATTGATGAATAAACTTTTCATTGAGTTCTGAGAGACCTGTCTTATTACTTTTTGAACAGACCTTATACATCGGGTTGGGACATGAAATAATTATAATGTCAGTGAAAATGCACATTCAATTTTGGAGGAGCACCCTTTGAACTTTCCAGTCTTGGGTATAAATAGGATGCTCAAATGAGATATTGCAATCACTGAAGAGCCGGCACTGAGTTGAAAGGGTGTTTCTTGGGTCTCACTATGCCTACTCATCGCAGTAGATCACATTATGAACACATGATGGACTTTGAGCAAGGAAGGATTAATGGGATGAGAGAACTGGATTTTCTTATCCTGAAATTGCCACTTGTACAGGAAGAAACACCAGTACAGTAATGCAAACATGATGCCAATGGACAGATGAGACTTGAAAGCAAAGAAATTCAGGAACTGGATTGCAAAATTGCATGACTGCATGGAACAACTGTTACTTCTACCGCAAGGCAAGGACCGATCACACAGCGACATCCATTATGTTAGCACAGCAGTGGAGAATTGTCAAAGGCAGGCTTTTGTCCTCCAGCACAGTTCGACATCAACAGAGGCCTCATTGCTGGCAGTCCACTGCTCCAAATTCTTTTGCAAATTCTCAACAAACAGATGCCTCAGGCTGCAATGGGGTCTCGAACACAGACATTTGAGTACTGATTAACAACAGGTTGTATTTTCTGACAGGTCATGATTCAACTTGATGTACATGATGGTCGCATACTTGTTCAAAGACATTATGGTGAATGCCAGCTTGCAGCATGAGTTTTGGAGTGTCATAGTGGCCCAATCTCAAGTGTCATGGTTTGGGGTGCTATTGAGTTCAAGTCACGATCTCACCCTAATACGAATTCAGGGAACCCTCAACAACTAGCAATACATCATGGATGTTTTAGAGGCAGAAGTAATATCCTCCTTCAGAGTTGTCCTGGCACTACATCCCAGGAGATGAATGATTGCCCAGATGTTGCCCCAAATGTCCAAGACCTCATTCATGCATGGCAGATACATCTTCTTCCCTGGTCTGCACGTTTGCCCAATATATCCCTTATCAAACATGTCTGGAACATGAAAGACAAGCAACTGGCTCATCAAATGCCTCCGCTATCCATCACAAATGAACTCTGGACTTGCTTATAAGCAGCCTGATATATTCTTCCCCAGAACGATATCAAAAACCTCTTCTATTCAATGTCATGCCACATAGAATCCGTTATTGCTAGAGGTTACTTTACAAGATACTGAATTTTGAAGCGATAAAATCTTGTTTAGCTCTACAAATGTAATCAGTTATCTACTGTGACATAAATTTTATTTGAATAGCATGATTCTTAGTATAATATTGTTACCTGTGGATCTGTCCAATTTCCCCCCCTATCTTTTTTTGTTGGATTTGACTGACGCTGACTCCCTTATGAGAAGTATAGGTTCAACCAACCCAATCTCCCTTTCGGTAGTGGACTCTATCGGAGTGAAAGGGAGGCAGCCGGCGGGCATATAAGGCAGCGCAGAGAGCTGCAAAGGGAGTGAGGCAGTGGCAATCGTCCTCGAAAGGTTCTCCACCTGGAGACAGAGAGTAAGAGAGACATTTGTTGGGCAGCCGCCCAGAGAGTGAGAGTGAGAGAGAGTAAGAGAGTACCTTTGTGGCTGCCAAGCCACGGGAAGATCTCCAAGTCCGGAGATAGAGAGGAAGCAAAGCCGAGCTAATCGCACTTTTTATCGAAGAGAACCGGAGGAGCTCGCTGAACGTTAGAAGAGTACGAAGAAGTCAGAATTACGCCGCACTACTCAATCCAATTACCGGAGAGGATACCTAGGACCGTCCCGTTAACGAGTAGTACGAAGAAGATAGAATTACGCAGCACAACTTAATCCAGTTATCGGCAGAAGACACCAGGACCGTCCCAACACAAGAGGGCCACGAGGAAGACACCTCTGGGCCGCACCACTTAATTCAGTTACCAGGAGAAGACACCAGGACCGTCCCGACACGAGAAGGAAACGAGAAAGACAACTCTGGGCCGCACGATTAGATTCGAGTACCGGGAGTGTTTGAGGAGGACCGTCCGGACACAGAAGGTTACGAGGAGGATTACGCCTGCTAGCCAGAACACGAGCGAAGCCACCAAATCGATATTTTGAGAACTGTAATTGACATATTTTCTTTTATTTGAATAAATTCTCTGATTTTAATTTAAACCTGCTCAGTCGCAATTTGTTCCCCAGCGCCACCGAACTTGTGCAAAAGTTCGGTAGCAATATTTAACATGCGTGAAATTGTTTTTAGATAAAAAGTACATCAGCCACCGCACTTAATTTTTAATCAAGTGTGGTGGCTGATGTAATTTTTATCTAAAAAGCATGATTCTTTCTTGGTGTTGAATTTTTACAAACTGTGCTGTATATTAACTGCATTTTTTACAGATCTATAGAAATATAGCTTCTGTATTCACCACATTAATGGTCTGTTTGATAAATCTTGTGTTGTTAGCAAATGATTTGAGTAAAACTGAGTTCAAGAAATAATCTGATTTTGAACTTCACACAATAATTCTGCAATGAGCTGAAACATCAGATTACCAATTTCACTATACAGAGTGGTCCACCATGTTATCCCCTAGATTTTTCATTATTTAGGAATGAAGACTTTGATGGCAGATTCTAAACAAAACCATGTGTGTTAATGATTTTTTTTGTTATCATCAAATTTCTTTTAATTCCTTTTAATTTTTGGACAAATAACCACAGAAATTTTCCCACAGGAATAACAAGAGTCTCAACACTTAGCGTAAAGAAACAAATTCAACAGAATTCAAAATCTTCCACAAAATACATTAAAAATGGTACTCATTCATGCCAATACACATCTGTGTGTGATAATGGATCTATGAACTGATATAAAAATAGTTTCAATGATTTCATTACAGCATAGCATTATGCATCATTGCAAATCCTGTGGTATAGTAATTGGTATGACGTACATGTGATCTTTCCCTACAATAAAAAGGCCAAGGTGATCTCGCCAGCCACTGTAAGGGCATTTGGCAATCTATCCAGCAATTTAAATGATCCACGTGAAAGCGATCATCTAAAAATCTTCTACTTGATTCTTGAGGCATAATGAGCATGCGCTCCATTATGTTGGAACCAGATTCTCTGGTATGTTGCCAATGACACTTTGTCCATATACTTATCTAAATGACTGCTCCTGATTATGTCATTCAGCATACCATCATCTAAGTTCTAATAATCCCACACCACATATTGAATCACCAGTGCCACTGATGATTTGACTCTCCATCAAGGGTTTTCCTCACTCCAGTAATGAATGTGGATATTAAACCATAATATCTCTTATGAATTGGAATTCGTCTGTCCACAGAATATGCTATATTATTTCTGGATGTTCATCATATGTTGCTGATATCCAATTGTAAGACTACACATACTTGATAATCTTCCAAGTTGGTGATGCTCTTCTTCTTCAATTGATGGCATTGCTTGTAAAGAGTGATACTGGTGAGCTCTCAAAACATGGAGGACTGACTTGGTGAGATTTATTTCTAATTGAGGGCCTTCTGCTTTGGATTTGCAGCATAAATTGCTAGGATCAAGATAATAGTCTCCTCATCTGTTGCAAGTGTTGGCCTCATTGCTCATGATCCTGGAATCTTCAGATAATTTGCATCATTGCTTGTCTTGATGATGTCCTCTGTCAGGACATGTCTGGACATACAACCTGACTGCCAAATAAATGCATGTTTGCTGGCTAGCACCGTAACATAGAACCATGTCTACAAGTTCACTTACTGGATATGAAGCCATCCTGAACATTCCAATAACTGGTGTTGTGAACTTGAGAGATACCTTTTTTTATTATCCATTAACTGGAAATATGTAGAATAATCTGCAAACCTCCTTGGCATTTCCTACTAGGAAGTGATTTAGCCTGATTTGCATACTTAAAATTGCATAATTTAGGCCAGCTCAAATAAAAATTGTAGGGAAAAAAACACATTATTTCCTTTAGAATCTGTCATCAAATTCTTCATCATTCCTAAATTATGAAAAATCTAGGGTTAAAACTTACCTGGACCACTCTGTATACTCCTATCAGTATTGTACTACTGAAAGAAGAATGGTGCTTAATTTCAGCTTCTATTATCATGAATTGGTTAAAAATCATAGAAAGCATTAGTGCTGTCATTCAGAACAAGACGAATGCACATTCATAATTTCCTTTGTCAATATTACTTGAATCTGAATATTTCTAAGAGGATAGAACATGTCAAGAAGAGATATTGAATGGACGACAGCTGATCAAGTTAGTAAGCCTAATATATATATTTTTTTTTTTCAATTTGTATAAAATCAAAAATAATTAAGGAAACATTCTAATTAAAAATGGTTGAAAAGATGATTTAGTAAACTAATATTGGCACTATAACATCATTTGTAATTCGAAAGGGAATCTGAAATCCTCCCTCCCCCCATTCTTTTTCTGATGAGGTGCATTTTTCTGACGAGATGTAATGTGTGTGCATTTGTTGATGCAAAATGTGAATGTGTATATTTTACAAATCTTGGGATGAGGAGATACAGAGCATTATATTTTATATTTCTAAGCAATATAAAGATGGACAACAAGATGGATTTAAATTTAAAACTCTTGCAAAATCCAATATTTTTGCAACAAAACATTCGTATGCTCTGGGAATGACAAATTCAATAGATGTACATAAAGAGTTAATAATTTTGTTTAGAAACAAGTGTTATTTATCATTTTATTTTCCATAAAATCATCAATAATTAAATAAAGTATTCTACTCACTCTCTCCAGAACAGATCGTTTAAGCTCTTCAATTTGTGGTTCTTTTTCAATGTTTTCTTCTGTGAAAGAAATAAATAAAGTTCCTCAAATTTTCAAGCAAATTAATTTATGTCTTCTGCAAAAATAACAATAAAAATAATATAAAGTAATCAAAGAAATGAAAGGTGGTGCATAATAAAAATGCATTTTCATTTCCTAAAAAAAAGGGAGAAAAGGTTTTGTATGCAAATCTTCCTCTCTTTCAATTGAGCAATTTCATTTTACAGTTTACTGCATCTTCGGCTAACAGATCTACTTACTTCTCATCAATTAAGACTAAAAACAGACAGACTGTTCTCCTACTCATATGCAGAGAAAAATCAATAATCTATAACATTAGGCATTTCCTGGACAGATCTAATGACTATTAAATTATTTCAGAACATAATGATGGACATCAAGAATTTGGTTACTTCTGTGATTGTTGCACTGAACCCCAACAGCTTTTTATCTTTCTGAGTCCTCTCAACATGGCAATAAGAAAACTTAATTTTTTAAATTGAAATTATATAGAATACAAAAATATTTACTGTAGATGTCTGATTTACAGCTTTCTGACTTCACTCATTTACATTCTGAAGTTCGGCATATAACATACCTAATGTTAACTTGGCAAGTAACAATTTTCAATAACAAAAATCTTCTATTACTACCACCGCTATTTTTATTCTTATTTAAAGAGAAATTAAAAATAAAAAACACTTACTTGTAAAAAAAAGAATAAACAGGATAAAAATGTTGATAATTAATTGACAGTTTTGAAATACTAATCGTATTCCATCATCAGGGACAGCGAAAACATACACTGTCCGGCAACTTTATTAGGTACACCCCTACTGTGTGCACAAATGGTATGTTTCACTCATTTGCAAATCACATGGACAGTTGTGGCTATAAATACAGCAGTACTGAGAGCAAACCACAGCGATAATGGGAAAGTGTAGTGATCTAATGGAGTTTGAACGTGGCATGATCGTCGGGGCTAGACTTTCCTTTTGCTAGACTCAAAGCATATCCGAGATGGCAATGCTCTTGATCTTTTTGCATACATCAATATCAAGGGTGTACAGGAAATGGTACAACAAACAGAAAATGTCGAGTCAGTGGCACTCCTGTGGATGAAAATTGCTCGTTGATGACAGAGGCCGTGGGAGGATGTCTAGAATTGTGCAAGCCAGAAAACGGGTCACAGTTGTCCAAGTGATATTCGCCTTCAACAGTGATGCACAGCAAATAATCACGCAAAGCATTACTAGACGTACCCTATTGCAGATGGGCAACAACAGCCGACAGCCTCGTCGGGTACCCTTGTGATCAGCAAAGAACAGGAGCGCATGCCTTCTGTGGGCAAAGCAACACCGACACTGGACCATCGACAACTGAAAAAAGGTTGCTTGGTCTGATGAGTCGAAGTTCCTGCTGAATCCTGTTGATCGCAGACAACATGAATGTCTTTGTGATGTCCTATATGTTTGTGCCGTTCCTGATAATAGAATACGCTCCTGATGATAGTATTCCGAAACTGTCGGTTAATTACTATCTTTTTTAAATGTAAATACATTTTTTTTTTAAATTTCTCTTTGTTTTAATACATGCATGTTAAGCCTTCTTGTTGTTATTATTATTACTCATCTCTGATTTTTAAGTTTACATGCTAAGTCTCCAAGTGAAACAAAAAATAAATATCCTATTTCTTCATCAAAAATTAAAACTTTATATAATGTTATTACATTTAAGCTTAATGCTTTGAGCTTGTGATTGAAATCAAATTGACCAATCCTATGGTCCAATCAAGTTTGCTCCAAGATGCATGTAAGGCAGACTATGGTAGCTGCTAATAATATGATGAGCATAATTTCCTTGTCAAAAATTACGCAGAAAGCTCTTAGGCTGGCCGCACACCGGAGCTGACAAAACGTCAGCGACAAAATGACTCGAGGCAAAATGTCAGTGACAAAATATTTTGCTTCAGGCTGCCTGTGACATCCAATCTCTTTTACTCTGAGTCAATATGGCGAGTGATGACCAAGTAGCTATGATTATGTATTATTATTTGTTATGTTTAGAGGAGGAAAAACCAGATCGTTCGTTTTGGGTTCATCCTATTAATCAAAAAAGGAAACTCGACATGTTTTTAGATGAATTAAGAGAAGATGAAAAGAAATTCTTTAATTTTTTAATATTCGTTGCGGACGAAGCTTATCCTCTGAACCCCAATTTAATAGACCTTTTCCCAAAAATTCCCATTTATAATTCCCATATATAATTACCGCCATTCTAGAGAATGTCGAATCGTCGAGTGCGCGTTTGGTATGCTTGCAAGAAAATTTCACGTATTTGAAACTATCATATTAGTACCACCAGAAAAGGCTGAAAAGAACACGCTTGCTTGTTGTGTTCTTCATAATATGCTAAGAGAAAAGGAAGGAAAACTATCAGATATCCAGCAGGAGTTCCTTGACCTTAGTGAAGATGACAATGATAAAGATGTTCAAAACCTACAGTGGGGATTAACACAGCATACGATATTAGCAATAAATATATGGATTTTTTTAATTCTAGTCATGGCAGTGTTCCATGGCAAAATAAGGATAGCCCTTTTGGAATGACTATAGTGAAACTACTCACAAACAATATGAACGTACATGCAAAAACTTCGACTTCTGTAATTTGAAATGTTATGTATATGTATTAACAGGAGGTGATCAGATACAAACCAGCCATTTCTAATAAATTTAAGAATCTAATAAAAGATTATTACATATTCATAAAATAAAATAAAATATTATAAAATCATCGCCTTCATTGTATTATTTCCTAAGGTATTTTTAAACAACTAAGCTGTTTTTATTTTATTTTTTTCATCTCTGGGAACAATTTTTTTGAAAAATCCTTTTTCACAAATTTTCATTTCCCTGTATGTTTCCTTCAAGCCTTTTCTAATACTTGTATTTTCATTTTATTTGTATAATAACAGCTTGTTTTATTTTGATCATAATATTTTTTATTGTGAATATAATAATAATTAAAAAAATTATATTTATTGAAAACCTGAAGCATTCATTTCCTTTGCTATTTCATCCCATAATTTCTCAGTAACATCTTTTTTAGAATAATCTTTTAACTGATAATTATATAGTGTAGGCCTTGCCTGAACTAAAACAACCAATTTGTCCAAATTTATTTCCATAATTTTAAAAAAGAACCCGTTATCGCCGACAGGACCATCGCGTGGTTTGTTGGCGCCCAGGGCAAGATTTCGTCAGGTGCCCTACACTTGATATTTGCGCCCCCCCCCCCACCACCACCATCCCAAAAATCTACAACCAAAAAAAAAAAACGGAATTTCCAATTCAATAACTAAAAAAAAACCGGAATTCCCAATTTTTTTTATTTTTGCCGTTGCCGCGGCACCCAGGGCGCTCGCCCCGCCCCCGTGACGGCTCTGATCGCCGAACACAACGAAATCTCATTCAACTAGCCTCGTAATGAGTGATAGCTAAATGACGCGCATGCGCAAAGAGAAATGTCTCGAGTGGCCAAGAGACGAGACGTAATTACAGAGAGGTTCACTGTTTTGTCACAGACTGCCTCTGACTGAGACAATTGTCAGGAGCGATGTGCGGCTGACCCATAGAAAACCATTGTAACTTCTTCGTCGAGTCAGCCTCTGACAAAAATGACTCTTCTCGAGGTGACTCGTCTCGAGCGGTGTGCGGCCAGCCTTACCCAGTTAATCCTTTCTAAATTGTTGAAAGACAATATATTATGATGTCTAACATACACTTTTATCTTGCAGTACGGAACTTTCAAAAGTGTGTTTTACATCTCTAAAAATTTCTATTCATATTATAAACTATGTAAAGTTCAGTAACAAAGATATGTAAGAATTTTCCAAAATAAATTTAATGGGAATAAAAGCCTTAGAATACTTACTTGCTAATTCTTCATTCTGCTGAGCTATATTTTCCAGGTGAATTTGTATACTATGTACAAGAGGTATGTGGTCAACAAATTCGATTAATTTTTCATCATTAGGATCATCTTTCATTTCTTGAAGTTCTGCTATACTGAAAGGAGAAAAATATTTATAAAATTTATTTTACATGACAGCCATGAGCCATGGGACTTGCAGAATTTTTTCCTGGGGAGGCAATAGGGACATTAGGACTTTTTGAGTAGAGAGAGGAAGGGGGATTTGAAATATCCTTACTATAATTAATGAATTAATTAATGTTAATATTTAGCATTATTTTAAATATAAACATGTAATATTTTACAAAATTTTTATATATTTATAATTTCTAATAAAGCCATATATTTAAATCATAGTAATCACCTCTTGATTCTATCAACATGTTCCGTCCAGACATAAGTTTGCTTATAGATAGTCTTTCTGGGATGACCAAGGGATTTATTTAGTCTATTCATCTTTGTTTAACCACTGTTTGGATCTACGACGATTATCAAAGAGGATCTTCCCTTTTTACAGGTTACAATTCTGTTGAGAAAAGAATCATTTTTGTTCCAAAGAAGAAGAGAAGAGTAAATCTCATGTCAGTGCATTTGTTTTTTCAGTAAGTTTACACCCAGTTGTCCAGTTTTTTTTCACCGTCCCAATGGACAAGAGCTATCTTGAAATGGTTCCAATAGATGCCAAAAGCTCCAAGTTCACAGGCAGTTTGATGGAGTCTACTTTTAACCAATTCTCTCAATTCATCATCATTAATTATTGTTTTTGGTCTTCCTTAAGGTTTGTTTTGAAGATCATAATCTCCAGACCTCAATTTCACAAAGTAATGTTGGGTTTACTAGCAGTTTCTTCACCAAAAGCTTGATTGAAATTCATTATGTCCAAGTTTGTATTCATATAAAAATAATAAAGCAGAATAACTTCATTCTCCATTTGTTTGTTTTGGATGCAACTGGTCAATACAAGAGGATTGAAAATAGTAGCTTCTAGAAGTTACTTTTCTCAGTTTATAAACAATTTTAAAAATATTGGCATTTTTTACAATTATTTTCTAGTGTAACTAAAAATCCCCAAGTTCCAATGTAACAACCTAATACTCAGAGAACACAGATGAAATTCAGTGAAAAATTACAAGAAACTGACAAAGTAAGATTATTTCTACCTTATTAGGAATTTAAAGTTGTTTTTTTTTCATACTTGATTAGATACCAACTGTTTAATTGAAGTTAATGGAACTAAAGAGTTTTTGTTTTGAACGGTAAATAAATCAACAAACACATCTGTGAGATTCGTATCCTTATTGTGTGTTTTATAAATATGAAAATAAGGGACCAGACACACAAATATAAAATATAGAAAATAATATAAAAACTTCATTACATGTTACGAGATTAAAACCTCCTCCTCTTCAGATGATACAAGGTAATAAGAAAAAATAAGAAGAAGAAAGGAAAAACAGGCATATTACGAATATTCAAGTATGATAATCATGGATTAAAATAACAATATATACACTGCACAGATATCAAGTGTGCAAGAGAATTGAATTGATAACAATACGATGAAAAAATTAACATAGATTGTATTGCAGCACGTTAATGATTGAAACATCAGTATTGTAACATTTTTTGGATTTTATTGTAATGAAGTTCTAATATTATTTTCTATATTTTATATTTGTGTGTCAGGTCCCTTATTGTCAAACACATCTGTGCTATCTGCTATTAATGAAAAACGGGATTTGCTTATGATAAAAGAAATTTTATAACTGAAAATGGACGAAGTTAATTTCATTCCATCTCTTAATTTTAAAAAAAAAAATATGAAAAAAGAATTAATAAATTTAATTCATCAGGTTTTTTTTTTTTGTTTTTTTTTACAGTCCTTTCTTTCGGCAAAAGAAGAAAAAAATGAAATGATAAACTGTAATGAATTTTACGACTCTCTTCCCTTGAAATTTTATTAAATTTATGAATTATATTTAATTTTCTTTCCCATTTCAATCCATTATATTCTAACCAAAGATAAACACAAAGCTAAGCAAACAAAACAAAAATTATATGTTCAAAAATTGTTATTTTGAAGAAACAAGCTTAAATAAACATTCACTGATGTATCAGCAGCTGTTCTGTGATATGAAATCAGTAACATTTAGCAGCAACAGAACAGTATCAAATTTATTGTTGGTTCAACTTTCTTTTCAAGGTTTTCACAATTTTCTTTGAGTATTTTACATGTCCTAAATGTTCTTTTTGCACACCACCAATGAGAATTGTGATTTGAGCAATGATCATCCTTGTAATAGCATGAGCAATAATTGCGACCCTGCAATGTGAATAGCAAGGGATTCAAAAGAATTAAAGTAAGGTATTTCCCTTTAAATATTTTTTAAAAAATGATTACTTAATAAAAAAACTGTGTTTGGAAAAACTTGAAAAATTCTTGAAATGATGCATCCCTCCACTGGGTATTTTCTGTATGTCAACAAATGGCAGATAAAGATTAATATGAATAATAGAAATAAGATGGTGAACAAACAATAATGAAAAGAGAATTTTAAGAAATTTCCCATATTTTCTTTCCCTTAAAATATTTTTAAAAAATGATTATTTAATAAAAAAATTTCAAAAAAAAAAAAAAAACCATTTAAAACCACATTTTGCTATTTACAGAAGTAGAGGCTCACCTAAGATCTTTTAATTCTGGATAAGTGTAGGCATCAACATCAAAAAGTCTTGTTGTAATAGTCTGAAATTAATAAAAAATGACAATTGCTTATTAGAAAGATTGCTTATGAAGTAAAATGCTTAAAATGTCCACAAAAAAGAAAAGTTTTGTTTCAATGTAGTTCATTTGTACAAAGTTTCATTTACCTACCTATGACTGAGTGGACACTACATAATTATCTTAATGTCTCTTAATACAATTAAGACAGAAATATATATAGATATATATATACACACACACACACTCACTTCCAAAGTTAAGCACGGAGCGGTAAAATGCGAAAAAATGGAGAAGTACTGCTTTGATTGACATGAAATGCTGCAATTAAGTAGCTCTATATTTTTTCATGAAACAAAACAAAGAATTACATACAGAGATAAACAAAATATTGAATTTTCATAAATTATACAATGATGTTCTATTTGCGTCATTAACAAAATGATGTTTAAATTCAAAACAAACAATAAAAACCGACATTAACGGGGTAGGTGAGTACCCCTCACCTGCATACAAAGTTTACAGCGTGTTATCATGCTTGTTACGAGGTGATCAACTACCGCAGAGTCCAGTAATCGCCATTCCTCTTGGAGGGCAGTTTCCAAATCTCTGAGAGTGGCTGGAGGTGGGAAACGTCGACATACAGGACGGCCGAGGGCATCCCAAAGATTTTCAATTGGATTAAGGTCCGGCGAGTAAGCCGGCCACTCCAATCCCCTCACTCTCCAGAAAGTCGTCAACGATGGCAGCTCTATTGGGATGTGCATTATCGTCCATTAAAACGAAAGAAGGACCAACTGCTGCAGCATACAGTTTCACAATGGGGTCTAGGATTCATCTTGATACCGTACAGCCGTCACAGAACCTTGCCTGTAGATGTGCAGGTCGGTGCGATATCCCAATGAAATCCCTGCTCAGACCATGATGCTGTCTTGCTTCAATGCGTCCGACAGCCTGCCAGCGCTCAGAATCTTCCATTCGTCTTCTGGAAGCCATAAAAACACGTCTAGCTTGAAAACAAATTGTATGAATGTCCTAAACACCTTTCATCAGCACTTACATGCAACTCCTGTCACCCTTCACAATGCAGGCTTCATATACGACTGCCTGTTTTGCATATTTCTTGACGCGAAACCGTGATTGGCTGTTACCTATATAATTTGCATACTTCCTTCTACCTTTGCAGCAAATTTCAGCTTCTTTAATTCATATTGGCTTACGGAAATTAACTTTTTCCTCTCAGTGCTTAACTTTTGGAAGTGAGTGTGTGTATGTGTATATATATATATAAATATATATATATAGGGTGTTGCAAAATTCGTGTGTAATATTGAAACTACGTGTAGGGGCATGGCTAAGGATCATATATTCCTAATGAACCCATGTTCGGAAACGCCCCATTAAGGTGCCTAAAGTGAGCCTTTCCGAGAGAACATATCCTTTGCTACACCATAAGAAATCTTTTGCAGGCGAGCAAATTAGGGTTCATTAGGAATATATTGATCCTTAGCCATGCCCCAACATGTGGTTTGAATATTACACACGAATTTTGCAACAGCCTATATATATAGATAAAACAAACAAACAATATCTGTTTGATCTGTTTATAACTTCTGTAAGACTGAAGGTAAGAGCAGAACTAAAATTCTTTTCACTGACAGGCCAAAGAAAATCCTCTCTTTTCAGCCTGAATCTTTATAACTTGTACTAAATCATTTCTGATTCTTCATTAAACAAAAAAAGAACTAATTTAAACCTATATTTGGAATGTTCTACTTTCTCACATCATTAAACATGCTAAAGATCAATCCATCTTAGTCAACTTATCATGATATTCTGTGCAGGCAGTGGATGAAAATACAGTGAGTTTCTGCCAAATTTGAAGAGAAGGAAACTACCTGCAAGCAAAAGAGGTAATTGTTGTGTGAGGCTGTCAAATCTTTTTTAATGACAGTGTACGATTATGTAAATGTAAATTCATGAGACACTACACTTATGCAATTAATGGCAAATTTAAGACTTGATACAAACAATTTAAAATTAATTATATTATGAATTTGCAATAAATGTGTGAACTTTTATTAGTACAAAACATCAAATAAGTACCTACACTAAAGTGAAAGGAAAAACTTATTTGGATGATTTGAGAAAATCTTCTGAGTAAAGGTGCCATTAAATTCCTGTATTCACACCAACTTCCTAAAAAGTAAACTTTACAAACTTTAATAAGAAAGGCATGTTGCCTTCAGGTTTTAGCTCAATGGAATTATGAATTCCCCTTATGCAAACAAACCTTTTATCTGTCATTACCTTAATGAAAAGTGTAATTTATAGCGTTTGTTGAAATGTGAAAGAAAAAAAAAAAAAAAAAAAAAATTACAGTAAAATTACTCTACAAAAGTAAAAAAACACAATGGAAGTATAAGAAAAGGACTAAAAACACTTAAAATTGAGAACATATATTTAAAAGAATTCTGCTACATGTTACAGGAACCCGTGACCAGTTCACTTTGTCAGGCAAGTTCCAACGAACAAAGGAAGTAAATTGAAGACTTTAAAGAACTGCATTCATGTGATATGGAAGGTTTCCATTGCCTCTACACAGGGGCGTGGCATGGGTTCATTATCCGGCAAGGTGTATAATGATTCTGGGAGATGAGTCACCCCCGCTATGTAGACTAATTAGCCCAGCAACTCCAAGATATTTGGATGAATCTTCCACAGGAACCATTAGAAGTTTAAATGCATCAATGCCACATTGAATATCTGCAATTATCGCCACAAGAGGCGGTCTGACAACATACCGATTCTGAGTCTGTTGTTCTGAAATAAACAGCTGCACTGCTCTCACAGCATTTTGACATCATTTTCTTTCCATCCTCGATGTCGTGCTTCATCGTGAAATACACTGTATTTCCAAGTGCATGGTTTTTTTTTGGTCATAGCGTGTCATCAAGTTAACATCTGGTATTTGCCATATACACTGTCCAGCCACTTTATTAGGTATACCCCTGCTGTGCGCATGAATGTCTGGACCCGTTGTCTCTTACAACAACTCTTCAAGCCGGTGGGAGCAGTGTCAGGGTGTGAAGGATGTTTTCGTTGGGTCCATTGATACCTCTGGAGGCACTTCAGGATGCTAGAGCATACCTAAACATCGCTGACCAAGCGGAACCGTACATGTTAACAGCTTATCCTCATACAGATGGCTACTTCCAACAGGATACTGAGCTGGTGCACAAAGCCCGCATCACTATGGGATGCTTTGAGGAACATGAAGATGACTTTTCTTTGCTGCAGTCGCCCATTCAGTCTCCAGATCTCAGCCCAATTGAAAATTTATGAGATGAGCTGCAACGGGTTGTTTGATCCAGGCCTACACCTTCATCAAATCTTCAGGAACTGGTGAAACACTCATGTCTGCATGGAACACAATAGCTCAACAACATTTTCAGCATCTTGTGGAATTCATGCCTCGACAAATTCAGGCAGTTTTGAGGGCTAATGGAGGTCCAATATGCTACTATATAGATGTTCCTAATAAGTGGCCGGACAGTGTATATCAGCATCTCAATGGCACCATAAATCATGTGTTACTGATGATATACAATATATATATTTTGTTTTTTTGCAGAACTCAAAAAGGTGTTCACCACATTCATTTCTGATCTCAATCCATACTTATAGACTGAATCATCTTCTCTTCTCTTGTCACTTTCTGCATTCCATATCCTTAAGAACAAAATTTGAGACAATGATTTTAATAGAAATGCAATAAATGATGAATAACAATGGATCATAATTTTTGGAATATCAAGAATTTTTTGTGCTGAAATTTTTTACAGTTTAATTAGCTTACTGTAAAATATCAGCACAAAAACACTGTTGTCTGAACTGTGGGATAACAGCAGACATTTACAGAGAGGCACCTGAATAAAATCTATCATTCATTCTAATGCAAAGAAAATCTCTTTATCACAGTTTTAAACAAAATGCAAACAATGAAATCAAACTCACTTCAAGACTCAATGAAAGTGCTGATACACCTGCCTTTGTTGAAGTAATATCTAAAGGAACTCCAACATTATGTAATGATTTACCAAATTGGTAGGTACATAAAGGAGGTAATCTGAAAAACAAAAATAAATAAAATCTTAATCATAACTTAAATGATTAAAACTGGAACTTAAAACTACTTATGTAAAAACTAAAACTAATGACATAATATCAGATGACGTAGTGAACAAATATCTACAATGGGGAGACAATAATTTTTTTCTGAAGAAAGATTTAAACCCTAGCAATGTAGCATTACTTGCTTGAAAATTGTGGTACATAAAACTATGATGTATGATTTTGCTAAATACGGATAATTAAATCAAAAGAAACCTATTTTGACTGTCAATTTGCTTCAGAAGTTTCATTTTACTAATTGACAATAAAATACTGAATAACAGTTCATTTTAACGTAATTAAAAAGTTCTTCAGAGCTTACCTCCTTCAGATATCTATTGCCTGAAAGACTACCATAGGTAATTATATTTCAAAATTTAAATCTATATTAATATCAATATGAAAGATGGACTTATGACTGATTATGGTATAAATACCCAATTAACAATAGAAGACATGATTTTAATTAAAACAGAAATTAATTATCTTGTTAACTTCATAAAAAATAATAAAAAAAATCAATGTAATATTTATAATCAATTATTCCACAAGCTTTGAATTATTGTGACTTGATAAATATTAACAGCAATGCAAAAGTTTCAATAAGTTTTATTTTAGCATTAACCTTATGCTTATATGTAATAACTGAATTCAACCTACATTAAAAGTTAATCATTTGAACTACATGGGGTGCTATTTACACATTAAGTTGTGTATTTGTGCCATTGTTTATGTTGGAGAAATAAGAATATCTTTGCTGAGCAAATTTCAAAGAATAAAAGAAAACTGAAAAGAGCAAAACTGATATTTCAAAAATGGCTGAATTCTGCTATTCATATTATGCTCATGCATCTGAAGTCCAAAGCTGACCACCATGGGCTCAGTGTGGACCTGATATAGCAGACATTCAATTAAGAGAGGAACCAAAATGGCATCAATTAATGTTTCACGAGAAACATTAGCAATGTCAGACTCGCCATTTTGCATGAGAGATATCAGGAGTAAAGAATCAGACACTGATAGGAAAAGCATTGAAACATGATCATTAGAATGGAGAATAAAGAAAAGAAGGCCACTAAGTTCAATAGCAGAGGATTATTGATTTAGTCTCAACATCACGAGACAATTAAGGAAGGGACTGTCAGTTGTAGGTCATGTGAAGCACTGAAAGTTTACAGGAAGAGTGCAAAAAGAAGAAAGGCATAAATATTGGTCTGACCAAATGACATAAGTAGTGTAAGGGTATAATATTAAGATACTTCATACTGTATTACAAATGGCAGTGATGATGAGATTTTGTGAATCCTTGGTACTGGGAAGAATGGATGGTACTATGAACTGTGATGGAATGATTCTTCTAACATGGCACTAGGAATGGTAATGGGGGTGGCTTGGTGTGGAGGGGCAAAAAAGTTTTAATTACACTAGGAATAGTGACAGGTTAATGTGAATGGATGGTATTTCAGGCTAGTTGAGAGAATGGATGGATTCATTGTGAAATAAAAAAACAAAGTCTAAATTGTAAATAATATGGACATACGAAAACAAACAGTTCTCATTGAGTAATGTATGTCTGGTTTTGCACCGATATGGCACTACAGTTGTTTTAGTGTTGGGGTTGTTGGCCATGTGGAGGAGGTAATCGAGGTCCCCATCCCATGGCCTGCACAACTAACGGATCTTAATCCGATTGACTTCTTCTATTGGGGCCATGTGGAAAGCCTCGTGTATGCCACAGCTATCAATACAGTTGATGAATTATATCAACGAATTATTGAAGCCTGCAACATCATCTATACTATATCTGGCATTTTTTGAACGAGTGTGGTAATCAATGCTCCGTTGATGCCACTGTTGCTTAGAACAAACGGGGAGTCACTTTGAACATTTTCTCTAATGCACAACACTACAAAAAGGCAGGTGACAATGGCTCTTCCATGAACGATTGTCTACCAGCCACAACACTAAAACGACTGTAGCACCATATCGGTGCAAAACGGGACACACATTACTTAATGAAAACTGTTTGTTTTCAACCCTCTAACTACAATATTCTTCTGTAACGTAAGTTCGGAAACACGCTGTTTATAATATATATATACATACATACACATACATTCACACACAGTAATACCTTGAGATATGAGCATAACCCGTTCCAGGATCGAGTCCGTAACTCAAAGTGATCTTATCTCAAATCATTTTTTCCCCATTAGAAATAACAGAAAAAAAATTAATCTGTTCTGGCCCTCTAAAAAATTTCCTTATTAGTGCTAATAACAATGGAAAAAACATGTTTTAATTGCTATGAAGACATACACACAAAAAAAAATTATAGTATATAAGGATTCCTGTTAAGTAAAATAAAATGTGGTTTTAATTATGAGTTCTTACTGACAGACGATACAGTAGTGGCTAATGGTGGCATGAGCGGAGGAGGAGGAGGGAGGGAAGAGAGTTGATATTGTGGATGTACTGCGATCATACATGCTAGATCCCTCACGCAGGCACCATGCTCATATTTATCGACAATTTCATGCTTTATTCCCATGGTCATCATGCGTTTCTTCTTCTCGCTACCATCGTTACCACTCACTTTCTTAGGACTCATCACTATTATGAAGAATAATGCACAAAATAGAGAGGAAATCATGTAGTAAATGCAATATGGAGGATTCGCAGGAGATGCGTACGGAAGCAGGCGAACACGTGAAGTGAACGAGTGAGGCGATGTGGGCTACTCCGAGTGCTCACGTCGGCATCTGTAAGCGTGCTTGTATCTCAAATCTTTACTCGTATCTCAAAGCACAAATTTGCTCGAAGGCTTGCTCATATCTCAGAATATTCGCATGCCGGGACGCTTGTATCTAAAGGTATTACTGTATATATAAAGTGATGACATAATAATAATAATTTCAATTTAGAAAACATGGTTTTAATTTTTTATAAGAGAACTTAATATACTTCTATAGAATATTAAACAATCATAAATTAAAACATTTATTTTATTCTTATAATCATATTTCCATAGGACATTTTAATATTTCCAGTTTTGAAATTTGATTTCTTAACAGTTTAGCAATTCCTACAAATCTTGCAAAACTTATTGTCAACTGATCACTCCCTCCATTCATGAACCAACATCTTTAAAGTCTAAAATGGCATCATTCAAACAATCATACTATCAAAACTTGCATCTCCCACCTATCATTCCTAGTGCTATGGTTTGACAAACAACCAAATCACCATTTGTAATGTACTAAAAACTTATGGTTTTGTTTTTCCTCATAAACGATCATCCCTCCATTGTTCCTAGAGGTCTCAAAATCAATGTTGTATAACCATTCATTGTCCTCTATTTAGCAAAAGTCACTGTTTATATTACTCTCAAAAACTTATGTCATCCATCCACTGTTCCCATTGCCATGGATTTACAAAACCTTCCTCATCATCGTATAATGCAGAGCATAGTAAATTTGTAGCCTATTGCTACTGACACAAATAGATCTTTAATGAAATCTTCCAAGTTCAGAGAAATAACTGGTGTTAAAACAGACAGTTAACAGTTGATGATGGAAGTGAACTGTTAACCCAAATCTGGAAAATGAATTGAATACAGATGCCATTCGTTTAAAAAAATGTTGTGGAGTCATGATAATTGATTAGCCAGCTGATTGTGGAAACCAGGTAATTGAAAGGTAGTAAGAGTGAAATTGTACTCAACAAATACCAAAAATGCAAGTTAATTTTATGACTAAGGTCATAATCCACGTTTCCCCTTGTTTATAGGAAATGGAAGACGAATTGTCAAAATTCACCAGAATACCTTGTCTCAACAACCGAGTAGCAAGTGAAGCCAGGAGAATCGCAAATACTTCTAAATAATTGATAGAAAAGGGCTAATTCAAAAAGCTCTAAAAAGCTCATATGAATGATTGGTTGATAATATGAGTAGAAGTTGTGTGTTGAAAGCATTTCATATTAATATGAATAATAAAAAACAGCACACCTATCTTCAACTTGTTACATAAAAAAAAAGCATCATCAGTCTTAGTGAGCAATTAAGTTTTTAGACCAGAAGAGCCACTGAGAATGATTGATAAGGAATCATCACTGTAAGCTAACAATGAAGTGAGACATTTTTGCAGTCCTAGAAGCTAAGTAAAGAAGCAAGTGTGAATGACAATAGAATATAAAGCATTACAAAGAAAGATTCAATGCACAAAGAACGTCCAGCAGAAAAAGAGCACTGAAGAAATTAAACCATTGGGCTAGTTCTAGTCTTTGATTAATTTTAAATAAAATTCCAAGATGATCAAAGAGGTGAGACAAAGAGGTGCTGATTTAACATCCAATGGCTTGAATCAAAAAGCTAGTCATTAAAGTATATGTAAATGGAGTATAAATATTGGGCCCCGAATTTCATCACTAGTGAAAAAAGTTATGCGGAGCAGTGTTGACACTGAAGGAAAGAACATAAAAATGACAGCACTTCATGATTTAGAACAAAATGATGCCGATATTATGAAATTGTAGAGGAGTTGGAATAAGAAGATAGGCCTCCTGTTGGTCTTTGGTGATTGCCCAATTGAGCATTTTAAGTGCCAAGCAGAAAGATTTAAAGGTCTCTGAAGGAAATATAGGAAATAAATCTGTCAAGTAGAAGTCAAACAAAACAGAATATACAATATACAAGTACTTCTGTATCATTAACATCAAATTACGTACAAGAAATAATAATTTACTCCAAATTTCATACCGATATTTCGTCTTAACTTAACATCAAGACTTCCTTAAGAATAATTTTCTTCTTTTCATTTGTATTTTGTATAAGAACCATGCGGAAGTCTTGATGTTAAGTTAAGATGAAATATCGGTATGAAATTTGGAGTAAATTATTATTTCTTGTACGTAATTTGATAAAAACAGAATATGCCTGTCTTCTTTAGAATGGGAAAGAATCAAACCTAGGGCTACAGAACTGTTTGAGGCATTTTTGCTTAATAATCCTTGAACAAAGTCCAAATTTTGGTGGTCAGTTGTGCTGAAGCCAAGACTGAGGAGGAGCTACAATCGGTGTTAATCTAGATGCAGTAATTGTGATGAATCACGAGTCACCAAATGTATATGGATATAGATAATAACTTGCCCTACCAACCCAGAGGAAGGTATCCATTCTCACTTCAGGACTGCTGAGAACCTGTTATGTTCTCAGCAATCCTGAATAGGTGCTCTTCTGACTGAAGTTATTTACAGACAAATTCAACCTGTCTTTTCGTCTATTCTATAGAATCCTATACAGCTAAGCTTAATGCTATATTTGTTAGTTAAAATCAAATCTTATGTTGAGAGCTGCAAGGGAAATGGCTGTTTGGACAATTCTAATGGTATTATTCACCTAAAAATCTCAACAACTATTTCTTCTGAATGCTTGTGTAATGTATTTGAGTTCATTTATTTTTCAAAAATGACAGCTACTCTTTTCGGATATTTTATTAGGAGGGCCCACTTCAACTAGAACTTCAATATTTATTTTGTTGGAAATACTTTAATAATCAAACTGAGAACTGAATAATCACAAAAATATAAAACATATCCACATGAAAACCATTCTTCTTCTTCTTTTATTTCTTTCGTTTTTTGTTTTCAAGACAATGGAGAAATTTGTGTAACTCAAAACAATCATATATTTATGAAGTTCAAAATATATGAATAAGTGTTCATTTTTAAAAATTTACAGATAATCAAAAATACTTGGATCTGCTTATTGAAAAAAACAATAAATCAACTTATCATCAACATTACTAGGCTTCTTTTATAACTATTACTGAATAATAAATGTAAAACCTGTAACTTACGGAGCTGCTGCACCAACTACAGGCACTCGGGTTTTGAATTCCTGAATAATCTCAGTGACTACCTTTCCTAATTCTGAATGCATTGAAAACTAGAATAAAAGAACAATAAATCTTTAAGAAAAACAATCTTTTAATTTAAAAAAAAATATTAATTAGCAAATGTAATGTTTCTGGTGTTAAGTAAACATTAAAAAAAAAAAACTAGAACCACTTTCTTCACTGTAATGGAGAATCTGAATAAAATTTTTGCCAAGCTTTTCAGGTTCATTGATGAATCCAATGCATGGTAAGTTAGAGGTGTAACCACAGGTAGATACGTAGGCACTGTGATTACTGCCTACTAGTAGACACTGCAAAATCAGAAGCACTTGCTTAGAAGTCCCAAAGTCCAAAGGCAGTAAATAAAGAAAAAGAAAAATATCCAAACATAAGAGAAACAATTACTCAACAGATGCAATTTAATCTGAATGAAAGATCAAACATTACAATTAAAATAATATTAAAAAAAAAAAAAAAAAAACTATCAATAGATAGGAACTAATACTGGAAAATCATATAAGAAAAATATTTTATTAACAGGCACTAATAATTAAATTTAAATGTAATTTCAAGAGTTCTCAACTTTTCTCTTTGTCAATTATTGGCTAAGAATGTGCTTATCATTTCACAAGATAGTGAGGTGTAGGACATTTTCTAAATACTGGAACATACGTTAATATCAGATTGGAAACCTTAAAATCTCGGTTTGGTTGACCTGCAAATATCACCACTTCTAGGGACATAATTAAAGCATACTTTAGTATGTCAGTTGAAGGATACTGCATTTGGTATAGCCTGGTCATGAGGTTTTTTTTCTGCATTCTGCATTCCATTTTGAATCAAAATATGGAGACGTCGGATATTCGACAAGTGATGCTTTATGAGTTCTTATGAGGCTTAGCAGCAGCTGAAGCGAAGCAGAGCATATGTAGTGTTTTTGGTGAAGACCATGCAAGTGAAAGGACAGTGCTGCGTTGTTTCCAAAAATTCCATGTTGGAGATTACAACATAAAGAATGCTCCTTGAAAAAGTGGTCTCAGCCGAGGAGGTAAAAGAACTGATCAAATCTGACCACATCAAAGTTCATGGAAGATGACTGAGAAACTAGGGGTATCTCACACAACATACACCACCTGGAAGAACTTCGCAAAGTGTCGAAGATGGACAAGTGGGTATCGCATGAACTCACAGAAGTAAACAAGTTGATGTGTTACATAATTTGTTCTTCACTTCATCTTTGCAAAGAAAAAGAGCCTTTCTTGGACAGAATTGTAACCTGCTACAAAAAGTGGATAATATAATAATAGGAAGTCATCTTGGCTGGATAAGAATGAGCCCCGGCAGCAACTCCCAAACAACCTCTGCACCCACAAAAAGTTCCTGTGATTGTTTGATGGGTCTAAAGCTGGAATTATCCATTGGAACTTTCTTTCCATTATGGAACAAACCATTACAGCAGAGATGTGTGTGTCAGAACTGAGTGAAATGCACCAGGAGCCAGGAAAGATACAGCCTACACTAGTCAATCAAAAAGGTGTCATTTTGTTTCATGCTAATGCAAGATGGCATATGGCAGAATGCACCTGCAGGAAACCTCACAAATTTGGAAATGAGATTTTGTCTCATCTGCCTTATTCACTGGACCTTTCACCACAGATTTCACCTATTCAGACACATGAACAACTTTCTGAAGAGCAGAAGAATCCTCAAAGATTGTGATCTCAAAAAGGACATAGGAGGATTCCTGCAATGCCAAACCATGGATATGTGCAATAAAGGAATTTATGGCTTAAGACAGCATTGGCAAGATTGTATAAATGCAGATGGAGCCCATTTTGAATAATAAAAATTATATCCGACACTCAAAAACAGTTTTTGAATTCAATCACTCCAAACTGACATTTTAGGGTTTCCAACCTGATAAATGACTTTTTGGCTTTTGTGAAGCAACAGGAGGAGTGAAAGTAATTGGGGGTCAGATGATTTAAAGATGAAGGGGAAAAAAAAAAAGTTCAGTTTGAACCACTTATTTAGAAGCGAAAAAGTTATCTCAAAAATTTAATTTGACATTAATACTTCAATGATGTGATGGGAAAATGATGGTACATCTTCGCAATTATGATATTACCAATTAAAAAGTCTTACAGTTGTATTTCCTGTGACTGAACCACTAAGCATGTTGACTAAATCTTCCTCCGTAAAGACAACAACAATCCACGAAGCATTCCATTTGGAAAATGGAAAGTGGAGATTTTGATATCATTGGGTAGGTTGTCCTACCAAGTTAATTATTTTAAGGTGGCGTAGTAAATCTAAGAAATATGACTGCTGGCATTATATACAAAAATAAAAGGGTTTTAAAGTTTTCAGCAACTAAGACAGATGAAGGATCTCTTTTCTCTTATTTAAACAACTGTGAAACCACATGAAACAAACAACTGATAGAGATGAATGGAAAAGAAAATATAATTACACCATTAGCAGTAAAGTGACTATGTATGAGGGAGAGTCAACTTAAAACCTTAAATATTATTTTAAATTTAATTTATTGAACAAAAGTGGAACACAAGTGAATCATTTTTCGAATTAGTCTCCATGATGTTCAACACACTTCCTCCAGCGCTTAGGAAGTGCACGGATTCCTCTGGAAAAAAAATCTTATGGTCGTGTGCGCAGCCACTCCTGCACCACCTGTTGTATCTCTTCATCGGACTGAAATTTCTTTCCTCCAAACACGTGATAATCACTTGGAGCGAGGTCTGGTGAGTATGGTGGATGTGGAAGAGTCACAAAGTGAAGGTCATTTATGGTTGCAACTGTTGCACGGGCAGTATGTGGCCGCGCATTGTCATCTTGCAAAAAGACACCAGTAGTCAGACGTCCACGTCGCTTTGATCTGATTGCAGGCCGAAGATAATGTTTTAACATATTGGAATATGATGCACTAGTGAGGGTGTCTCCCTAGGCGTGTAGTGTTCCAAAATAACGCCTCGTTCATCCCAAAAGAGAGTCAGCACAACCTTTTCTGCAGATGGCAATGTTTGGAACTTCTTGGGTTTCAATGATGAGGAATGACGCCATTCCTTGCTTGCTCTCTTTGTTTTGGGTTAGTGGCAGTGTTCCCAGATTTCGTCTCCTGTACCGATTCTCGCAAGGAAGTCATCACCTTCTGCTTCAAAGCGCCGCTGAAGTTCTTCGCAGGCATCTATGCGTCGCACTTTCAGTTCTTCAGTGAACTGCCGTGGCACCCATCTTGCGGACACTTTGTGAAACTTCAGCACGTCATGAATGATGTAATGTGCTGAGGCATGACTAAAGTTCAGATTTGTGGCTATTTCATCTATGGTCCCACGGCGATTTTTGATCATACTGGCTTTAACAGCTGCAACAGACTCTGGGTGTCACAACACGATGTGCCTGACCCGGGCGCGGAGCGTCTGCCACAGAAGTCACCCCATTCTTGAACTTCCTACTCCACTCATACACTTGATGCAGTGATAAACATGCATCACCATACTGGACCTTCATTCGCCGATGGACTTCAATAGGTTTCACACCTTCACTGCTCATAAAACTTATGACGGACCACTGTTCTTCCTTGGTGCATGTCGCAAGCGGAGCCACCATTTTGCACTGGTCATGTGGCAGCGTTTCACCTCTCTCCAGTATTCTGCCACCTGTCGGGCATTCTTGAAAGCTTTGGTAACACTCCTGCCAACTTATAGAACAATGGAGTGAATTTTCGATTTTTAATTACATTTTTAAGGTTTTCATTTGACTCACCCTCGTACATGCATTAAGAAACTAATATTAATAATTTTTCAGTTTGTGTTTTTTGTTGTTGTTGTTATTCATACTAATAAGTGCCACAAAACTGTTGAATGGAAATTTAAACCTCGATTACTTATAATACGAATTAAAACAATCCAGGAGAACTCCTAAATTTGAAAGGGATTCATAAGAAATGAAGTTCAAGATTCCTACTGAGCCGAGTTATCATCTGATGGTTTCAGCAGTGCAGCGATAGCTGCAGGTTTCAGATAATAACATCTGAATGACAATGGCCAATAGAGAAATAATAGTGTTAGGGTTCATAGTAGCAAATACTGCAATGTACCCTTACCTGTCTATTGCAATTAGTTTATATTTAGGGTGTAAAATGTAAGTTATATTAAAAATTACACATATATTATTTTAATTAAAAATTTCCTAACTAATATAGCTATTTCTAGCTATAATTTGTAGCATTTCTAGAGGAAAATTTGAGAAAAGAGTTGGCAACTCTGAAAAAAAGACTGAAAATGGGTGTCTACGTCAAGGAGTACAACACAGACAACATACAAAGATTTGAGATTGGAAGTTGACGAGTCCAATTAACACATGCTAACAAATAAAATACTGAAGCGGCTTAGGAAACCATTGTCCAACCTCTTAACTAGTACATGCTCTAATCACTTGTGTGGCTTTTCTTTAATCATTCTTGTGAAGAATATTAATTTTACAATTTTATTAGATATTTACCATATTTATAATTTTACAATGTTATTAAACATATGAGGTTAAAGCTTCGACAATTCCTCTCAAAATCCATTCTAGTATATCCACATTATAGGGAGTGCAAACAAAATAGGGGAATGCCTCTTGAGGTGAAGTATGGTGGGGATTTCATGGGCCCAGAGCCGCAACGGTAGTTGTGAAGGCCCAAAACGAACCCCTGAATAGACAGCCAAATCTAGAATGGTGAAATGTGAAAAGAAGCGCACAAACAATGTGCTTCAGTGGAGTGGCTGAAAAGAATCCTGGCAGTAGGAATAAAGTGCTTATAATAAAACATAATTATTTTGCATTTGCTCAGCCGAGAGAGTAGATGAAAATTTTATTAGTGTGATGGTAGAGATAAAAGAAAAGGAGTGATTACAATATCACAGTAGCAGGATGATGTCCTTCGGGGCTGCAGTACACAATAAGCTCACCTTTACTACAGTGGAACTTGGCTAATTCGAAGCTGAAGGGACCATAAAAAAATCGAATTATCCAAAATTTCGAATTAAAAACGTTTGATTGCATTGTATAGGATGTCAATTTTCATGACCCCCAAAAAATGAGACTTCTCGATTATTTACAAAACCTGGGACCATTTTCAGAATCCGGGACATTTTCCAGGACATATACTGATGCAGGACACTGCACTAAATTCCGGGGATGTCTGTTCACCCTATACATATCATGAAGCAAAGCTTGAATACAAGAGATCTTGTAGGCATCCGTTGCAGGATTTTCCGTATAGTTGATTATGGCATATCCAGTTATCTTGTTATTGCCCAAGCACTTGTAAGTTAAACATTCCATGTTCCACAATGGCAGTTGCAACTTCAACGCCAGGAATAATAGGTTTATTCAGCCTCGTTCTGGCTAAGTTGCTAATGATCTTCTATTGTCAAATCATAAAATCATTTTTCAAAGATGATTGTCTTGGACCAGTTGGAATTCTCAAAATGCGGTATTAATGTTACCGCATTGTTGATAGTAAAACTTTAAAACTAGCAACAAATGTTCAGCTAAACAAGAGCCATAGCAATTCAGTCTTATCAGAATAAAATGAATCAGTTTCTGTCTTCCTTATATCTACCAACTAGTCAATAGCAACAGTGACAAATTTCACGTGCTTCCAGCACCAAATTTCACCTCGAGGCAAAATTTTATGCTATTGTATATACTGTTTATTTATGAAAGAAGGCCTTATTCTATTTACTTACATTATTAAGAGATGGACAACCTACAACTAATTGTTCTTCATTGACCCAGGGATGTTGCGCAGGAGGAGACACTCTTACTAGAGGTCTTTCTGAAGGAAAATGAGACGGCAAGGCTCTAAAGAAAAGATAAGACCAGAATATATAATATACCAATCTTACAAGCTCAAGCTACAGCACCATATACATACGTATGAAATTATTAAATTACTCTGTAATACAAAGAAATTGTTTATATTTTGTATTGACTGCCCATCCAAGATCAGCTATGAAAGATTTTATCACCTTTTAATTTGCTTTTTATAAAAGATAAAAAGATAACATTTTATTTTTTTATTTGTCTTTTTTTTTTTAAGTAAATGTTTTTGTATTAAGAAAAAATAATTAAAAAAAAAAAAGACAAAAAAAAAAAAACACCACCACCAACAGACTGAACCAGTATCCTCAAATTTATATTTTTGGAAGTACATTTTTAATTAAAAAAAAACCACATTTGTCGGTTAATTTAAAAACATTTTATATATTTTGAATTATCATATATAATATACTTTCATAATTTTTTTATATTGAACTAATTATTTATTGGTCTAATATTTTCTTTACTGTTATATAAAATTATAAATATAATATTCGTTGTAATTCCGTCATATGCTGGTACTTTTCCTGTCGTCATGCATTTGATTGACTTCTCTTTCAATACTGAAGCTACTTCAATTACAGTCTTACGCCATTTCACCTAAGACTTTATTATTTTTCCATATAAATTGCTGTAAAATTTTCAACATATTTCATAATTTGTTTATGATTTCTAATAGTAATGCAGCTTCATTTCTAAAACTGTCATGAACTTCTTATCAGTACATAAATAATATTTAGCAGCTTTTAGATTTCCTCTTCTGTTTTCTTACTAGTTCACAATTGTACTTCCTGATATTCTCAGTAATGTATTTACAGACTGTTTTACAAAGCTCAGCATATTCAATTTCACATCACAGGATCATCTTTGTTCATCTTCATATCTCTTCTTCTGATCATTAGTTATTTAGTATTAGTAGATATTTTCTTCTCAGCTTTCCTTCAATTTTTACAGCTGTTTTGATAATGGTTTTAGCTAACTTAATATTTAATTAATTCAAAATGTCTTCTGTAATGCTGTGAAATGATTTCTCAATTGTAACTTGAATTCCCATGGGTATAAGGGACACTTGATAAGTGTTCCCTTATACCCATTAATTTCTTTGGTTTTTGCTGCATTTCCTGCATGAAGCTAAATTGTAACTTACACCTTATTAATAGATGGTCACGTTCAGTATTAAACTGATTAAGCCCAGTTCTCAAGGCTCCCAGAAGGACTTCCCTAGGTCCATTTTTTATTAGTTTTATTCTAAAGAAATTCTCATTTTGGGCAATTTCAACCAACCAATTTCCTCATTCATTTCTCTTTCCATATTCAATCCTACTAAACTTTTGTCTTTTTGTTGTTTCCCAATTCTTGCATTAAAATCTCCCATAATTCTTAAGTATTCTTTACCTTTCTTGTTAGGTTTTTGTATCTCTTCATAAAAATCTTCAATTTCCTCGTTAGAATGATTAGTTGTTGAAACATATACTTGAATTAATTATCTTAAGCTGATCTCTATTTGATAGTTGTAAAACAAGTGCTATCACTATCTGAATTAGTGTCAATTGACACCACATTATATTTAAGCCATTTATTAATTTATGAAACCAACTCCATTACCTTCATTCATCTTTTATACCTCTATTTTGTACCTTTTGGTTATTTGGTAAAACAGATGTCCACACCTTAAGTACAACAATTCTTCTCTTTTTCTTCTGTTTTCATGAAGTCCTACGACATCCCACTTGATGTTGCTAAGTTTTTCCTCCAACTTCAGTAATTTCTTCACGCAAAAGCATACATCATTTATACGTATCCAAGATTATCAATGAATGGCAGCCTAGTCCTGTAACTAGGTAATTCTTTGTGCTCTGTGCCTTCAAGTACAGCTGATCATCACCATGGTCAGGAACCTTCAAGCCTTCAGAGAATGAGGCCTTGGTTTATTGTTTGAATACACTACGCAACTTGCAGATATTGGCCAGTGCATGTTGATGAATAGCCCATCCCAATTCGTTCACCGTGTTCTCACATGGATACTAACAGATACGCAAAGTTACATTAGGCAATGGACACTTGAAGTTATTGTTCCAGTTGGTTCCTATAAGTCTTAAAAAGAAACTAAAGGGGTTCCGCCCAGTTAATACAAATACATTATGTAGTCAGTTGAAATATATATTACTTTTTATATTCAAGAGATTCTGTACAACATTCAAAAGATATTGTCTCAAAAGTTGTCAATTTCGTTATTTTGAATCACAGTAAATCCGAAATCCACTGAATTTAACCTTTTTTTTTATTTGTTGATTTTACAAATTACAAATCATTCATTGTCAAAAAAATTAGTACATCCGAAATGAATGATCTGGGAACAACGAAACCCAGTATGTGTGCACTGTCACAGAAAGTCGTGTCACTGATTGCAATTGGGGTGTGACTGCCTGCAGAGAACTGTCACCAGGAGCATTAGTAACGGCAGTCATATTGCCACTGTGTGCTTTGAAATCAGTGCATTTTTGGAGTGCAGATCTCCGAGTCCTGAGCATGCCTCGACGACACATTTGATGCAGTTTTGAACAACTGACAAAGTTTGGAAGAGACAGTATCGTTGAATTGTGGGAGGCAGGCTGGTCGTTCTATCGAATTGGCCACCACCTGAACCATTCTGACAGTACTCTGTGAAAGTGTTGGGAGCATTGGAACACATGCATGTAGGAAAGGCACTGGGAGACTTCAACAGATTACCAGAAGAGAGGATCACGTCATTGTCCGACTGGAGCGAACTGATCCAAGGGTATCCCTGTCTAGAGATTGATAGAGGCATCACTAGAAACCTCTGTGTACCCACACAACTGCAAGGTAGTTTGCAGAATGAGACTTACATTCTCGGTACCCTTTATTCTGTCTGCCATTAATACTCCACCATCAACAGCTTCATTTGTAGTGGTATAGGGTCAATCCATACCAAACGGTCCAGAAAACATTAAATTAGTTGCTCGACCATTTAAAAAAAAAAACTTAAAAGATTTTTTTTTTTTACTGTTGTTTCCCTTATGCTTAAATAGTTCAAAACAGGCATTTTTTTTTTTTATTTGACAGCATTTAAAAATGGCGTTCATTTTTGTGTTATGATTTCCAGCATATTTGGCCTGAATTGTATCTAGTGACGAATCTGTCTGGACAAGGAAAACCACCCTACTAGAGTATGAAGAAGCACTGGGCAGCACACAAATCCAGATTTCTTTGTTAAGCGATGCACTGCCAGGACTGGTAGCATCATGGTGTGGAAGGCCATCTCCTATGATTCTCGGTCTCCGCTGGTAGTCATCAGGGGATCACTGATGGTGCAGTGGTACATTCAGAAGTGGCCTCTTGTGCATCCCTTTATGAAGGGGCTACAGAAATCCATTTTCCAACAAGATAATGCCTGCCCACACTGGTTTCCCTTGACTGCCTTGATGCTTTGACACCCTCCTTTGGCCTCGACTTGTCACCCATTGAACGTCTGTGAGAGACAGCAGCTTCATGAGTTGCAATCTGGAACAGCAGTTGTAACAGATGTGGGAGGATCTTCCGCAGAATAGTATTAGACATCTCTATGGCACCATACCAAGCTATATAATTGCTTGTTTCCACACAATCAGCAGTGTAATGCAGTACTAACGGGAATATTGACCTGTAGTGTTTTGCCCAAATAAAACAGCCCATTTGCTCCAATATTGTAATCAGCTATTTTATGCCTATGCCATGTGTCATTTCATCTCGATGCTACTTCTGGGTGAACTCATTTTTTTTTGGCAGTGAATGCTATCTTGATTTACTTCTCAGGATTAATGTTTATTTCTATGAAATAAAATTAAAGTTTCTGCACATTTAAGTTTCTACAACTCTGGTAAAACATAGTGATTCTTTCATAATCATTTATTTAGTTCAGTTTGTTTAATGTTTATTGTTATAGACTTCTTGCAAGATAATTTTACCATATAAAATTAACGTCTTTATTAAATTGAATTTCTCTGCAAATTATCCTAGGAATGAATTTTATTATAATTCTAATTTCTTTTTCGTTATTTCTTCAAAATAGAATCTTTATTTGTGTGACCATAGCTTTCAAATTACTTTTCCTACAATTTCTATGAAAAAAAATATGGTCATTTTAATATTAACCAGTATAATGTTAATTATTTCTTTCTTCAATGTTCTTTATCCTTAATGATGTTTAGTTCTTCTTTGATGTTAATTACTTCTTTAATTTTAAGACTGGATTTAGCATTCTATTTTTTTCTATCACTAAGTTCACCAATTCAAATTTAAGTTTATTAATGTATTATATAATAAAAGTTTATTAATATATGGGGGCATTTTACTTTAAATAAAATTGCTTCAACACAATACTTACACATCCAAATTTAAGGTATGGTAACCTGCAGTAAATGTAATTCTGTATTCAATGTCTTTGATGATTTCTTTAACACTAAAAGAAAAAGGTGAAGATTAATTATAACACAAGACATCAAAATGCACTTATATAAACTATGCTGCAATCAAAAATAGCAAGAAAATCAAGAGATAGATAGATATAGTGAAGCAAGAGAGTAATTACAGCTTCTCAAGACATCTTCCCCCCCCCCCCAAATAAAAAAAAATAAAATAACAGTGGTTTATTTCAAATGAAGATTAGTTTATATTAATTACAAAAAAAATTATGGTTTTTAAATACTGTATAGATAAATACACACAGAAAAACTAATATACTTGTCTAGTAAAGTGTAGGTTCTCCTATTGTTACTGCAGCAACAAGAAAGGCATGGACTTCACGAGCTCCTTAAAGTTCTTTATAAGCTAATCCCCAATGCTAAGAAAGTTTGATTATGTCTTTATTTTGTGATAATCTTGCTTGACCAACAAAACCATAAACTAAAATAGAATAATTATTAAGTAATCACTCATTATTATGAGATGACTGACTGTAAAAGTGAAAAGTCATTTATAGCTAAGTTATAGAATTTATTTTAGATGGTTTCATAGACTAAGAAGAATTTAAAAAAAAAAAAAACTTCAATCTGCAGAACTCTCTAAATTAATATCAAAAACAATCAAGAGCTTCATGAATCCCTGAACTATGTTATGACAGTAGAGGAACTTTAAATGTGAAGCAAAATGTAACCACTACTGACAAAATTTAGTTATTTGGAATAAATGACTAAATGGAAAAGACTGCAGGGAAAAGCTTGCAAGCTTTTGGAAGGACCAGGAAAATAGTGATGAAAGCAAAGGAAACTCAATTTTTAATTATTGAAACTAAATAGTTGATCATTCTATTGGGTTGTGTAATAAGTTCTAACGTTTTTGTTTAGTTTTTTCCTGCCATTTTGTATTTTGCTTGGTAAAATATATATATTCATTCGCAAGTATGAATATTTTCTTCCTCTACAAACCTATATGCTTCAATTTTTCGAATGAATTAATTTTAATTAATTTTCAGGCTTCTGAAATGGAAGTTCCAGGAGGTAAAAAAAATGCATTTTCGACATCTGCTTTATTTCGCCTTTCGTCGTGGTCAAAAAGCTATGGAAGCAGCTCGTGACATTTGTGACGTGAATATGGAGTAGATGCTACAGTTTGAGAACCGCTCAAGATTAGTTTTTCAAGTTCAAAAATGTCAATTTCGACCTAGGCAACGCACCTCACTCCTGCCGGCCTTCCGATTTCAACGAAGATTGTCTCAAGACGTTTTTGAAGGAAGATGGTCGTCAAATAACACGAGAGTTGCTCGAAAAGATGGGCTGTACCTTTAGACCATCGCTCACCATCTTCACTCCATGGGCTTTACTCAAAAACTTTGGAGTTTGGATGCCACACAACTTGAGTGATGACAACAAGGAAAATCATTGAGAGAAAGCAGCTCAAAATCTTGCCCGACATCATGCAACACGAGACCACAAGCAACGATTTTTATACAGAATTGCCCCCGGAATGAGAAATGGTGTCTTTACGTTAATATGAAACAAAGAAAAGAGTGGACGGCACCAGGCGACACACCACAGCCAAGAGTAAAGCAAGATCTCCATCCCAAGACAATGATCTGCATCTGGTGGGACTGTGAAGGTGTGATCTACTGGGAAATGCTGGAGAAGAACAAGTCTGTCGATAAGGAACGCTATCTCGCCCAACTTCATCGTGTGAACAAAGCAATTCAGCAGAAAAGGGCTGATTGACTTGGTCAAGTCATCCTTCTTACGACAATGCACGCCCAAACACCGCAAACATCGTAAAGGAGGCTCTGAATCACCTCGAATCGGAGGTTCTTCCAAATCCGCCATACTCTCCAGATCTTTTGCCAATAGATTATCACCTTTTCTGCTCCATGTCAAACCAAAAGAGGGGCATAACCTTCGCCAACGAAGACCTCAAAAACTGGCTCACCCATTTCTTCAACATCCAATCAGAAAATTTTTGGCGAGACGGCATCGACCAGTTGGTTGATAGGTGTGAACAGGTCGTAAATAATGATGGAGAATATATTATTAATTAATTTGTTGTTATAACTATTGTTTTCTTCAATAAAAATTAATCTTATAAGTAAAAAAATATTACACAACCCAATACTTCCAATTTACATCCATAAAATCCAGACTCTCTGGAACAGACTCCATGATTATTTATCTTATTGTGAAGAAACAAACCATCTTTTGTATTTTTGCAATTCTAAAAAGATAATTCTTGTAAAATTTTTATCCTCTTCATAAAATTAGAACTTTTTTCTTAGAATTTACCTTTAGTTTTGCAATCCTCTGTATACACACTATGGATTATACAAAGTGCAATATTTACACTAAGAGGAAAATAAATCAAGAATTTGTAAAACAGAAATGTAATCCTATAATTTAGTAGTTTCTCGAGATTTTAAGCATAATTTTGAATTTAAATCTGAGCCTAATTCAAAATTTACAATTAAAAAAATCAAATCTGACTTTTCTTGTCAGTAGACAAGCACCTATATCATAATATATCGGGTCCTTAAAAGAATGGAAAGCACATTCTCTCCTCTATATAAATTCATGATTTATTAAATTTATCAAAATGTAATATTGTTAACAGTAAAATGTGCCCAGTCACTTTGGATGCTTCCCTTCCCCTCCTGAAATGATAGTTGATGGCCTAATTCAGCCAGATCAAAACCATATATATTGAGCAGCTGAACTCAAGGAAGAGAGAGCGGTGGAGGGCAGTGAACAATTTACTTGTCTGGCAGAAGACTTCCTTAGTTAGGAGAGCTGTAAAAAAGCAGTGGGGTATCAGCATAACAGACAATTTGAAGAGGAAGACAACAGCAGTTCACGAGAATACTGAGCAAAGAAAGACAGCGGTGACGAATACTCTTCATTCAGCCGAATGGAAGAGGAAGTCTTCATGGATCCTTAGAAGAACAGCCAGAAAGAAGAATCTTTCCCATATCGAAGCTAGGCAGGAGTGGTAGTAGTTCCTGGATTTGCAGTTAAGAAGATGGCGGCAACAGTTACTCATTCAGAGGTTCTGCAAGGACATTACATTAACAATGGCAGTTCAACTAGCAGGCCTCAGCAGCAGAAGTGCATAATTGGACAAATAGACATCCCACTAGTCTTTTCAGATAGCTGGCGAATAAAGAAGAGAACCTTCGCTAAAAAGCAATCCCAATCAGTGAAATAGACTGTCTAAACCTTTCAGTCCCCTTAGTATAAATAGTGAAAAGCTATTCAGAAGAGACTTGCTTATGTTCTAATAGGAACATAATCTTAGAAGAGCTGTGGCCAATATTCAAAGTTTGAAGTATTGGCATATTTACGCTTGGCTTGCCACACAGATGGTAGCAATATTAGAAGTGCCCTTTGAAGCTGAAGAATTTTTGAACCAATAGCACACATTTGCATTACTCATATATAAAGAAGTAATACATAATATCATTTAGCAACTTAAATAAGGTAAAATAGATTCATCATCAACAAGGCAATTCACAGTTCTATAATAAACACAAAACCAAAGACCCCCATGCAATTTGCAATGCATCAAACATTGCAAACGTTTGACTACTAAAAGTGACACTACTATTGATTGGAGCTCATTTACACAAGTTGATTTAATTCTAGTACAATTTCAAGAAATGCCTGCAATGAATATGTCTAGAATCCATTTGAGTTAAGAGCCAGTGCACAGTAGTTCCAACAGACAAAAGTCATTTTGGTCACTACTGAAAAAGTGGATGCTTTCACTGTAATTGTCTTCTAAACATCTTGCCTTATCATGTTTCAATTCCTAAATAATTGTTCTTTAAAATAGTACAACACCGCAAAATTTGATATTGAGTTCGTTCACAATGCATCCACTGCCAGATGCTACGTGACATTCTAAGTCATCATTTTTTTTTTTTTACGAGACAGCATTAATGAATAAAATCTGTGATTCCAATTGAACATTGGGCTCTGACAGCTTTTGAAATAATATTTGGGTAATTCTCATGACTTTCAACTAAGTAATATCCAGTAGTATTTTATTTGTAAAAACAGTTCCATTTTCTTTCTTTTCAAATCTTCAGAGTAACTTATTGAAAAAAAAAAAAAAAAAAGAAAAAAAGATCCAGACAGAACAGAAATTCTTTTGGCGTAGTGTAGAGAAAGGCAAGGTCTTGAAGGCTTTAAATCAATTCTTGTGCCTCTTCTGTATTTTTGCCCTTCGTTTTGAGAAAGTTTACAGCTTTGTATGATATTCTCAATTATGATGATAACCAAGAATACTGAATCTGATCAAAATCAATTGGTAAAAAAAAAAAAAAATCCATGTAAAGGTTTTCAATATGCTATATTTGCAAGATTTTGTGTTTATTAATCATTAATAGGTAATAAATATAGCTTTAATTTAAAATAATAGCAACAACAATAATCTTGGAATTTTAATCTTGTAGTTTTATTACCCATCACATATTTATTTTAAAACTTAAATGATAAACAACTTTTGAAACTTACAAGGAGAGGACACATCCTGTATCTTTCAAATTTCAGTGCCCTTTTGTGAGATGAAAGTACTCATGGAGTACTTCAAAAATATATATGGGTTGATATATATATATATCGGTAGGGACCAAATCTCAGGCATTTTCGAGACATCTGACATTGTTTCCATCAATTTTCAAGTCTTAGCTTATTAACTTCCTGCTTGATTTCAAATTAAGTGTTCTTGTGGTGTGATCAGTAAGTTATTGGGGTGGAGATCACTGTTCTCTACAAAGCTGGAATGGAGGAAACAATATCTTCAATATTTGACGACCTCAGTAGAGGCCCAGGAGAGCTTTAATGGGGCAATCTACAAAAGAACTCACGCTAGGAATTCTTCTGTTTTCTTCATTAAAGAGTCTATTCCATTTTCCCCAATTGTAAGCTACATCCCTGACCCTCTCTTGATGGAGGAAAAATAAAAGGAACCTGAGGTTCCTGGACTCGTAAAATACATTGCACCTCTCCTGACCAAGGGCAACAGTGAGGACAAAATACACTCATAGCCCCTTCCAAGTATTATTATATCAAAACACCCGACGGGAATAGATCACTGTGTTATCTCAGTGAAAGTGGAGATGAGTGGACATCAGGCCACGTGCAGTATCCCTTGTCAAGATCAGTTTTCTGATTTCCGATTCCTGTATGCCAGGTCTTGGTGGCCCCCCAAATCACCATTTTCAAGGAGTGAGTTTGTACAGCGATTTTCCCAAAACATCTCACTGTCCAGTTCTGACAGATGGTCAGCTAGAGAGCATCAACAACGGAGTGTATCCTTGAAGTACTAACTAGGTCCTTCTATCCACTCCACCACTTCCTGTGTGAAAACTATGGACTGTGTAGAGAATCCAAAGTCCTGTAATGGCGACAAGACTGTGAAATGTGTTTGCTCTGTAACATTTCACACCTGTGCCAAAACTTCTCAAAAGGATGAAAAAGGTAACAGAAGTGAATCCTCCCTTCAGTTGCAAACCAGTCGGTGATCGCCTTTTCTCCAGTGAATATAGCCCCGAGTTCAGACTTCTAACAAGCCGTCCTCACATCACTCAAGCCTGGATTCACCTCTTATTAGCTCAGTTGTGTAAGCTATTATTTTCTAAAATTTTGTTTGTTTTCCTTCTCATCTAAATAACCTCAATAAAACCTGTTTAACCCTTTATCTGAGTTTGCCTCCCATCTTATTGAAACATGCAGGAGAACAATGTGATCATTTATCACAAAACTGTTCCTTTTACCTATTAGATGTTTTTTTTTTCTTTGTGGTGAGCGTTTAGCTGCCCAAGGATTTGTTTTCTACATTTTGTTATTTTCTTAACTTTAGTTTCTGAGGGTCACTTGTGCTTAGGATCTAAAACTTTTCCCCTCATACGCATTTTGAATCTTTCTTTGTTGGGCAGCCCTGGCTGAAGAGTGTAATAAACTTGAAACAACTGTCCCAGGGTCTCAGCTTGAATTAAAAGACTTCCTTTTATCATTTCATCATAAATTGTTTCCTTTGCCTTTTATCTATTAGGTTTTTTTTTTCTTAGTGTCTCAAATGCCTTTTGTGATTAGTGTTTAGCTGCCCAAGGATTTGTTTTCGACACTTTGTTGTTGTTTTTATTTCCTTACCTTCAGTTTCTGAAGGATCACTTGTGTAAGAATTTATACAAAAGAAAACTTTTGGGCAAATGTTACCAATAGTCCTCAAGATGAAAGATTATTAAGAAACAATGAAACACTTCAGTGACAAAGAGCAAATGAAACTGGGGAAGAAAGAAAATTTTGGTTAGGAACCAAACTAGTAGAAGCAGTGATCACAGAAACTGCATGTCTCAGTTATTGATTGGCTGATTTACCATTCTCAATGTTCAAAACCTAAGCTTTTATAAATAAAGTGGTAGGTTAACTTTATGTTGTGGTATTCTGCAAAATAAATTCAGGAATTGCTGCTCCCATTGAAATAACCTTTGATTTATATCAAACTGGATCAATCTAATTGGCTTTGAAATTTTCCTTTGAAAAACTGATTTTTTTTTTTTGATAAATTGAATCAATTATCTATTCAAAGAGCACCAACACACATAGTCTGATGGACTCTTAACTGTAATTTGTGGAGGATATTGGGGAAGGGGGGGGTATAGGTAATGCACTTTACTGTAGGCTGGAGGAGTTAGGTTCAATCCTTGATGTTGGCCAGGGATTTTTCCATACTGAACCCCAACAACTCCTAGGGCCTGCCCAAAGAGTGCATAAAGAGTTTCTTTCCCAAGAGTTAAAAGCTGACAGGCATCAGGCTGACCAACTGACCCCAATTTAGGCATGTTCTCTCAGACAATGAAAATGCGACGAAATCTTGTCTGATCAATGAACAATATCGAAAACCTGAAATCACTCTGCTGGTTCATAAAAAAACTTGGAAATGCAGCTTCAGGTGGAAGTCAGGTTCTCAATCGAAAACGGGATGATACTTAGTATCATTGGGAATGAAGACTTCAGCAAACATATCAAAATTGTACTAGTCGATCAATCTATTGTCGTAATCGATCATCTCAAAATTAAACATAACAGTTTTGAATTTTCGCTCCACTTCAAGTTGAATGACGAGTTTTTACAAATTTACTATGATTGCAGCAAAATTAAGCATTGATATGAAACAATCTGTTAGTTAAAAGCTTTTCATTTAATGCCTTAGACTTTGCCAGGGAATGTTGGTAGTTTGAAAACTGGATTATTGTTATCAATGTGTGTCACAAAAGATTCTGGGTGTGGAAAAAGTTTTTTGAAATTTGGCATCATGTGACAATGTTGAACGTCTATTCCAATTGGTCGCTGTAAATCTTTCAGAAAAAAACATTGCAGAGAAACTCACCACCCTGTAAAATAGCTACAAAAGATTATTTTTTCATCGGTTGGGCATTTTTATTCCTGTTAAAAATGCCACAGGCAATCATTTCGTTCTTTTATTTTTATTAATATACTTATTTTTAATGTTTATTAATTTATTTTTTTTTTTGTGGTTCTTCGGATGAAGTGGAGATTTCTTTTCTGGTTGAACGGCCGAATTTCCTAAAATATATTAAAACTCAAAATTTAAACTACACTTCAGAGGTTTTTTATGAACCCGCCGAGGGATTTCAGTGTTCGATATCATTCATTGGTCGGACATGTTTCATTCGCATTATTGTTGGTGATGAAACATTGGGACCTTTGCTTCTGGCAACTCCAAGGATCACATAGGCTACAGCGGGATACCTTAACTTTAATTAAAGAGATAAAAACTATCTTCTACCTCTCTTCTTTTCCTACTTGATCTGCCATTTTAATGTAAAGAGCAATTATCATGAAGTATTTAAAATTCAAGGAATCAAATATGTGAAAAAGTAGTTATGCTATTTTATTTTCTGCTGCTATTGAGGTAAAAATAAGTCTGTGTAATCCCTTTACTGTTCCTTGCTCCAAATCATGACTGAATCCCCAGGACTTCCCAGGCTTTGCTTTTGTTGTGGTTAAGTATCAGTCCCAAGCAAGCCAACATTAATATCAGTGCCACATTTGGTACAGGTTTCAAATAAATGACAAGATAATTCTCTGCCTTAATATAAATCCACTGTTGTTTATTTCGTAATCAAGATTACGATTTCATGAGCAGCAAAAAACTGCCGTTAGATTAAACTAACCTACACTCACTTCTAAAAGTTAAGCACGGAGCGGTAAAATGCAAAAAAAATGAACAAGTACTGCTTTGATCGACATGAAATGCTGCAAGTAAGTAGCTCTATATTTATTCATGAAACAAAACAAAGAATTACATACAGAGATAAACAAAATATTGAATTTTCTTAAATTAAAAGATGTCGTAATATTTGCGTCATTAACAAAATGATGTTTAAATTCAAACAATACAAACCGACATTAATAGGGTATGTGAGAACCCCTCACCTTCATG
>JAFIDM010000001.1:153395499-153417701 GCA_023159025.1 Thereuonema tuberculata | reverse complement strand
GTCCAGTAATCGCCATTCCTCCTGTAGGGCAGTTTCTAAATCTCTGAGAGTGGCTGGAGGTGGGAAACGTCAACATACAGCATGGCCGAGGGCATTCCAAAGATTTTCAATTGGATTAAGATCCGGCAAGTGAGCCGGCCACTCCATAAACGCAATTCCCTCACTCTCCAGAAAGTCATCAACGATGGCAGCTCTATGGGGACGTGCATTATCGTCTATTAAAACGAAAGACGACCAACTGCTGCAGCGTCCAGTTTCACAATGGGATCTAGGACTTCATCTCGATACTGTACAGCCATCAAAGAACCTTGCCTGTAGATGTGCAGGTCGGTGCGATATCCCAATGAAATCCCTGCCCAGACCATGATGCTTCCACTGTGGTTTGTGTGAGCCTTGTTCCCTCCAGACCCTTACACGTTTATCATCGGGTTGTAGGGCAAATCTGGACTCATCTGTGAACATAACATTACCCGAATCGGACATAGTCCAATTCACATGCTGGCGGCACCACTGTAATCGTGCCCCTCTGGATTGGACGGAATAAGGAACACAAACTCATGGTACCCGGACGTACAGACCAATCATGTGTAGCCTTCGACGAACAGTAGTGGCAGATATCGTCTTACCAACAGCCGCTACAACCATAATTGTCACACGTGTGGAGGTCGATCTTCGATTCCGCTTGGCTACAACAGCAATATATCGATCTTCCGCAGGAGTCGTAACCCTTGAACGACCGGCTACAGGTCTTCGGACAACTGTTTTGCTGGTTTGGAATTGTTTCCTTAATTGTGAAATGACGGAATGATGAACGACGAAGAAACAAGTAGCATCTGTTATAGACTGTCCTACTTCAAAACGTCCGACAGCCCGCCAGTGCTCAGAATCTTCCATTCGTCTTCTGGAAGCCATAGAAACACGTCTAGCTTGAAAACAAATCGTACGAACGTTTTAAACACCTTTCATCAGCACTTACATGCAACTCCTGTAACCCTTCACAATACCGGCTTCTTGTACGATTGCCTGTTTTGCCTATTTCTCGACGCGAAACCGTGATTGGCTGTTACCTATATAATTTGCATACTTCCTTCTACCTTTCAGCAAATTTCAGCTTCTTTAATTTAGATCTCTTACGGAAATTAACATTTTTCCTCTCTGTGCTTAACTTTTGGAAGCGAGTGTAGTTATGTTAGATAAAGATCTACAAATAAATAGATTCGTATTATTTTTATTCTCTGGGCTGAAATCATTTCTAAAAATTTGTCTACATATGAGTCACTGGTAGAACTGTTTACAGTTCAGCTGCCAAAGAAACCTGACTGCAATGCATTTTCTTTTTATTTCTTTTTCATTGTACAGCACAGGGCCCACCTGAAGAACACACCAATTCCTATGTAAGGGTTGTCGTGAATGAATAAACTTTGGCAAGGAAAATAAACTGAAATAATAGTAAAGATTAAAAGCAATATTCCAATAATTAGGCAGCAGACTGTGGATCAAAATCAGAGGTAAAGAAATGATTAAGTAATTTGTGAAAAGAACAGATTTAGGAAAGCTGGTGAGAAGCAAAATTCATAGTTTAAAAAACTGAGTGCGATGGTGAAGCCTAGTAAGGTCCTTGAAATATCTTGTGTAAGATTGCTGGGACTGTCAGAGGACATCAGTTTATCTACATTAATATTTGCATGGCAATGTCTAGAACAAATTGTAAAATTTATTGTAATTTTGTGATGGCATTTACATATTTTTTCAATCTTTCGTAATAACGATGTTCAAACATTTTATTCTTAGAGAATTTATAGTCATTTTTTACTTAATAAGAAACTTCGGCTTTACCATGTTTGTCAATGTTTAGAATTAATTAAATAGCAAACCATCTTTAAGTAATTTACACTGCTAATATGGAAGGGAAAAATGGTTTAGAATATTCCTGTTTAATAACTATCTTCTGACGAGTGTGAAATCTCAAAAATACCGACAATGCAACTTCTAATTAATAAAATTTAATAACTCATAATTATTAAAATAGTAGATCAGTAAAATAAATTTAAATCTTTTATAAATTAACGATTTTTCTTTTTCTTTTTTTGAAAACTTTAATGTAAATGAACTTTTGTAACTATTTCTAAAAGTTTCTAATTTATAAGATTTTGGTAATTTTATTTATGTTGATAATGGAAGTAGAAAAATAAAAAAAAAGTAAATAACATGGCAACGCTATTCCATTATTCTTTAAATATAATTTCTATAAGCATATTATGGTATTACGCCATTATAATATAGTAGGCTATTTTAAAAGTAAATAAACCTGTAAATGCCTACCTACTTTTGATTGTAATTCTTTAATGTTTCTATTTGACGAGCTCTTTGAATTTGTAGTGGGCTGATGGTTGATAATTCATTTTCTTTTTTTCTAAAGAGACCTAAAAACATCACTGAGTCAGAAATATCTAATTGGTAAGATTTCTAAAAAGAAGTTTAGTTGAGAATCCGACCATTCGACCATCACGCAACGTCAAAAGAGTAAGCTGTTTATTCACTGCAGAGAGCGTGTAACACAAAGACGTCACTGTAAGCTTTCAATTTGAAATAGTAACAGGATTGCCTGTGATAGAAAAGTTTCCTGTGTCCCTTGCGCAGTAGGTAGAAAGTATCATTTGCGCATTGCAAACGCGAAAACTTGACACCATACGCCGCCATTTTCTATCTGAAAGACGGCTCATGGAAGCAAAGTGAATTGGTGCCTCTACATAAAGTGGGGTTTTGTGGTTAGCTACGTACTTCATATCCCAAAGAGCAAAGCGCATATGCGTAGTTGAGATTCACAAAGAGGCGAAACTTAAAATTTTTCTGCCAAACAGTAAACTGAAAAATATTTCATATTGTGTGATCATTATTCAATAAAAACATATAATCTTTCAGGTAGGTAAATAAAGAACTAATACATCAATTAGTGATTATGATTTGAAAGAGTTTATTTATCAGGCCAGAAAATAGAATTATTAGACCCGTTAGGCCTAATTTTAACCTTGTTAGGCTTATTCTTGAGTGAGTCGCTAGATTGAGGCGATTTGAAATCCTTGTGTTAGATCAAAGGTACAAAAGAATTACGAGAAGCAAAGTCACAGAAATGAACATGGGATGTAGTGGTTATTGTAAATTCAGAAAAGCATTTCATAATTTTAGTTACAGTGGTAATAAATGAAATCTTGGCTATTGCTTGCACTAAGGTATCTTACGTGGTCAAAAGCAAATTCACCTGCAAAGTGCTATGCATAGTCATTTTCACTAAGTGCTACATTTTGCCCAGTTTTCTCCTTCAGATCTGGCTTTTCGCATTACCAGTCGAGTCTTTGATACTTGTGTGATGGATTTTTAGTTCATTTTATTCGCGGTTATTTTCCTGTTGTGTTAATTCATCACCAATATTACATGACCCGATTTCACTGTAATCCATAACTAAAGTTATAGTTGATAATAAATCCAAGATTATTAGGAAATTATCCGATTATGTCACGAATGTCAATAAAAATACCATAAAAAAACATTAATATTATGAAAAGCTTTTCAAAGTATTTGGTTCAATATTGTTTGTCAGGAAAATTACCCAATATATCTTTTTTAGTGCTGTTATAATTTCCTAGTTTTCATTTGTCATACAATACACATTTACCAAAACTTGACTCCTAAAGATAACACCAATTTTTTTTAATTCAATGCTTTTTTTTTTTTTTTCTATTTATCAAAGTTTTTGTATTTTATCTGTTAAAAAAAGAAATGAACAGTATCTAATTTATGGTATTTATTCCCTTATGCTATCTACCTGCCATTATAATTTACAAATGTTAAATTTTACAATCAAGTGATCCTGAACTGGAAAGAAATATGCATTTAAATTATTTTATTTATTTTTGAAAATTACATACATAAATCAAATCATCGATATTTTGAAGCTGTGAAGGGCATTTTACAATTTTTTTTTCGACAAAATAACAGAAATCGAAAATGGTATCTTTTTTTTCATGCTGTTTCACTTTTGTTCACCAAGTTTTGACTGAAAAATGTTAGAAGCAGAAGAGAATAGTTCTGTGTTTAATCTGATAATTGCTAAATAGGATTTATTTATTTAATGAGGAAGTTATGATAAAATGAACAATAATTAAAGAAAATTATAGTTTAGGTACTCTGACAAACAGAATAATGCATTTCAAAACTGTAAAATTACAGATGAAATTAATGTAAATTAGTCACAAAAATTGCCTAGTATATAAATTGTGTTAAGCATTAAAATTAATAATGGTATATTTTTCCTATTTTCTTTTAACAAAGTTTAAAAAGAAGGGAAAGTTAAAATAAATTTAAATTACAAAAGAGTTAGTATGAGCAATTCAGTAAATTCAGAATATTTGTAAGGTAGATTTTTTTTTCTTTTGAAGTTTTTAACTGATTCAATAGCATGATAGGCAGTAGTTCATTAAAAAAATGTTTGATTTATGCTGATCTTTCCAAATCTATGCATCAATGAGCAAGTTTGAAGAAGAAAATCAACAAAACTGAATCTGTTATTGTATGTTATTATAAAATCCTGACCGTTCAGTTGTAAGATTATTCGGAATCCATGATAATCTTTGTTCCATCTGTTGTATCCACTTACTTTGTTGATTTGTCATTTTCATTGTTCTTTCTTGTTGCTAATTCCAGTGTTGAGATATGAAAGCTTTTCCAAAGCAAGTTACAAAATTCTTTAATTGGGGTTTTTAATCTATTTATTTACACATTTGGATCAAATCTAAATTCTCAGCTTAAACAGCAGTTGTATTAATCATGTTTTAATGAAGCTATATTTGTATTTGCTTAATATCTGATATAAATTTTAAGAGGTAGATAACTTCAATATATGATTTAATTAATCTTATAATCTTAGAATTAAAAAAAATAAAATACAGTAATTTCTAAAAGAAGTCAAGTTAACTTCAGAAATACTTGTATAAACACTTTAAAAAGAGTTCATCTTTTTTGGGATCTGTAGCTTTCTATTGAATACACAATTAATAAGCCTAAATTTTTAGATTACAGCTAATCTACTTCAGCTTTAAAAGTAAAAAATTTCATTTGGGAAGTTTATAAGAACCAGTGAATAACCTGTTAGGTATATTTGGAAATTATGATAATTCCTTGCATCTATATTGTCAGTTACTTCATAGACATTAAGGATTCCACTTACAGACCATGTAGGCTTCCTTAAGGTATTGGAGGTAAAGGCTCTAATAATTCTCAACTATTGGATGAAGTTGATGTCTGGTGGTCAAGTCTAAGACTCCTGCCTTTGAGAAAGAAACCTAATCCCCATTTTACAGAACAACCCTCGGGAGAAACCCTTCTCCAGCTCTCAGCCCAGGGACTATACTAGATCCATTTGATATAATAATTATTTTACACCAATATTAATAATTAAAAAATCGGATTTGTTGTTTTGCATCCTGTAATATTGGTATAAACCCCATAGATAAACTGTTGAAGTTTTGGACCTTTTTTATTTAGATGGTTTATTTGACATTTGAGAAAGCAATGGAGATTTTAATTGTGGACATGTGTATAAATAAGTTTTAAAAGTTTATGAATGAAATGAAGGATGGTTTTATATTGCAAAGTGGATCATAAAATTTTTTGTAGTATTAGATTGTTAGAAGTACTGGGCAACAAAATACTCTTAAATTAAGAAAGCTGCAGTTTGCTATCCTGAAAGGTTTTTGAAAAAGCTAGCATCCTATTGGCTCTAAAGCTAGTCTCATAAATTATGTACCATTTACCCTTTAAACTAGGCATGTATCCAGGGAGGAGGCTCGAGGGACTGAAGCCTCTCCCAAAATCTATACAAATCAGGAGTTGAAATCAAAGGAAATATCAAGTCCCTTAGTTGTCTCTTATGACATCCAAGGGAAGCCAGGGAGTAGTGCTATTCTTACTCTGGCTGACCATGACAAGATACTTTTTCGAGGAATGAACCTCCCAAAGAAAATTCTGGCTATGGGCCTGCTTTACACATTATACAGAAGTTATTGGAGGAGGGAGGGGGGGATAACAAAAACTGGTAAACAAATAAAGCATTTAAAAGAAATTATCCATACTTAAGTTTCAAGTACTTAGCTATAGCCCATCTATCTTGTCTTTAGTTGGTAACTGTGATACTTATCATCATTAATTAACAAATCATTAAACTGTAGAATGTAACAACAATCATTTTTTTTTTTTTTTTTTTTGCAAAAAGGAAAACAGCATTGTAACTATAGTAGACAAGAATTTGATAACAATAAAAATGGAGTTCTAAAAAAAAAATATTCACTTCCTTGTAGCTAGGCTTGATTTCCTCTTTTCGTATGTAGGTAGTTACAGTAAGGATGCAAAATGATACAGTATTTTGATGTAATGTAAATAAACTTCTTAAAACAATACTCAGATTTTTAATGATGTAGACTTAAGAGACTTTCACTTGAATAAGAGACTTGTTAGCTAATATTAAAAGTTACTTGAAATTGATTTATAGACAATTGTTGAGCAAAAGATACAGATGCATGAATCTATATAATTTATATATCATTCAATAGCTGCATTGTGAGGGTAACTTGTATTTCATGAAATGCTTTGACAAGATATAATTAAATGCTTAATTTTGATGTGCCTCTTGGAATTTATTGGAAGCTTGATTTATGATAGGCAGATGCTGTAAGTTTCTTTTGTTCTTTTTTCTTGTTTATTTTTTTTGCCAAAAATTTAAAACAAAATCTTAATAAATAATAATCCAATATGAATTTATTTATTGTATTATTTAAGATGGTAAAAATGTATTCACTGATAGTTTAATTTAAATGTTGCAAAATAATTTAGAGGACATTTTATAATATTGGATTTGAAAAGAAAAACAAAGCTAATTATTCAGTTGAGAAAAAGAAGTATAAGAGTGTAACAAATTTAAGAAATTGTAAATTTGCACTAACTTTTAGTCATTTTATGGATAAGCTGATTTAGACCCTAATCTTTAATAACATTTAATTCTCTTAAGGATGGATAAAGCTTTGAACATTGTGCAGAGTTTGGTTGTCGTTAGTATTGGCTTTATTTGTGCTCTGGTCACGAAGCAGGTAATACTTTAAAAGGAACAGTTTTTAGTCCACAATTCCGAAAACTTTTCATTTCAGAATTGTGAAAATATTAAAGCTACATAATAAAGAAATAAGTCAAACCTGTTGCAAACATCCCCTATTTGTTAGTGATTGCTGCAGAGTGAACGAAACAGTGACAGCGTGTAGGAATGTTTCAGCATTTCTTCATCCTGGCTTAGTGTAGCCATATTGTAAAAAAAAAAACCTTTTTTTTTTCCATTTTTTTTTAGGAAAAATTTTTATTTGTATACTTGAACTTATCTTTTTTATTTCCTTTTGGAAGATAAATATATTAAAGATATTTTGGTTTGTGAGTTAAAAACTGTTGATGTTTAGTGGCTTGCTGCCACTTGATAGAATGAATTCAACAAAAATTATTTATTTATATAAAAGAAGGGGTTGTTACTGACCATTTATGAATTGGGATCCATTTAATATCCAATACGGAATGGATATTAAAGATAACTGGCTCATAAACATCACGGATGTAAAGACAAAGTTATACAAGTTATCTTACTACTGGTATAATTAATGCTGAAAAATGTTTGTCTTTATTTATTTGGTGTATCTTTCATAATACTGAAAAGATAAGTAATCAGATAACTGAAAATTTTCGATATAAAGAATTATCATGCCAAGAGAAAAAAATTGTTAAGCTTTTGTAACTGTAGGCAAATTCCCTGTGATATGATGCATTTCAGTTATTATACTAATTTTGATATGACATTGGTATCTACTGACATTAAATAGGTTTTGTGAAGTAGTCAAAGTAAGGGAAGAATATACAAAACTTATTTTACATCTTTACAAACCATTGTCAGATCAAATTTAGTAAAGCTAATGCTAGCATGCACCAATGAATTTGCATGAGTTATGAGAATAAATTCATTGTTTTGTGCTTTATGATCTATTATGAGCTTCTTTGAAACAGTTAAGCAGCTAAAGTCTTTATATTAAAAACATTGTAATGTATTGATCCTTTTTGATATGAAAAACTGATGCATTGGTGGGCATTACGAGATGTTTTATCAAAGGGCGTTGGATGAAAGAGAGATTTCAAATGGACTTTTGTGATGTAAAACATGTAGTAATTGTTTGATCAAGAGTGATTGCTTAGTCAAGTATAGCTTTATAGAATACTCAAATACATGTAGGTTTTGAACATTAATTTCTAACATGCTTAACCAAAATCTGAAAAAAGCTAAAGCATTGTCATTTTCAAGCTGTATTGTCCTTTTTCTAGTAGAAGACTTTAATATAAAATTTTAAAACAAAACATTCAGTGAGAAATATAGTTTTAAAATTGACCTTGATTCTAGTTTAATAAATACAGTTATTGAATTAAAATTAAGTATTTAATAATTATCGTTAAGAATGTTGATGTTTCATACGAAGATCAAGAATCTGTATTATACAGGGCGAGTCAAAAGTCCCAGGACACCCCTTGTATTTTGGAAACGGAAGGGAAAAATGAAATATCTGAGTAGCCCAGCAAAGAATGGGTGGGGGTGGCGGGGGCCTACATTTTAGGATATTTCCAGAACATGGTCGCCATCTTGAATGCAAATCCAAAATTTTGAATGGAAACATGGTCATATGATGTATCATTTCAAACAAGAAAAACCCTAAAAATTCAAAGGTGCAATCAGTTTTTGTGTAATATCATTCATTTTAATTTTATGAGAGTTCAAAATTAAAATTTCATCCACTTCTGTAATGCACAGCAGAGCGAAGAAATTAACAGCCAATCTTCGTCAAAGAGGTACAGTTAGTCGACCAAGATCAGTCACTGTGATATATAAACCTCAACCACAGTGTTAGTGTCATTCCTAAAGAGCTCTCAGCAAAGCTCTTGCCTATAAGGGGATTTCTCCAGGTATGTTGTCGTTCGCTCATGCAGACTTTTTTTTTTCCGCCAATGGCTGGGCTTTTAATATTTAAACTATTGGCCTCAACAAGGGGCGAGAAATGTAATCATTTAGCCGACGAAACGTTGCCCAGGGTACGCCATAGGAGGCAGCTCACCCTATACTTGCAGAAACGGACGAAACACAGAAGGAGAAAGTAACATCCATGCCGACGCCAGGACTCGAACCCAGATTCCGACACATCGGCCTCACGGCATACCATGCTCGGCCTAGCATTAAAGCCTCATGTTGTATGTGCAGCAAGAAGTGCAACACATTTTGTAGGTGCATAATGTGCGTTCCCATGGGATTTCTGCTACGGGCAATGTCATGAATTTCTAACTTTGAACACATAAAATTAAAATGAATAATATTACATAAAAACTGATTGCACCATTGAATTTGTTTTTTTTTTTTTTTTTTTAAATGATATCTCAAATGGCGCTGTTCCCATTTGAAAATTTTTACTGGCATTCAAGATGGCGGACTTCCAGATTATGACAATGTTCCGAACAAATCCTAAAATGTAAGCTCCCTCATCATTTCTATGCTGGGTACTCAGATATTTCATTTCCCCTTCCGTTTCGAAATACAAGGGTGTGCTGGGACTTTTGACTCACGCTTTATAATCTAGTTGAAACAATAGAATATTAATTCTATAAATATAAACCTGTACTTATAAGTATTTGTATAATTGACATGAAACTTGAGATATGGAACAACGAAGATGAAAATTTCGTTGTAAAACCACTACTGTAGTGCATTTGAAGCATTGATAAAACCTAACTAGCCCTTGTCTTTGTCTTGCCTTACAGCCCTGTATTGACAGTGCATTTTGTTATTTCGCAAGACAAAGAATCATGGAGATATCATCTACAGATTAACAACAGTCATTTTGCAATTGATCTACTAATTCCCATGAGCTCTGTGATGATTAAGAATTGGAGCATAGTGAAATAGCATTGCCAACACACTTAGTAGGAGAAAGGTGTGGGCCAATGGCTGACCACAAAAAAGGATGTTGATGTTTGATAGGAATTCCTGATAGTTTTGTGTTATTGGTAAGTTATGTATAATTATATTGTAAGTTATTGGCAAAGTTAGCTAATCCTACCAGGAAGCAAAGCACCAAATGCAAATTGAGTGGAAATCTCAGTGATGTGCAGCATCCAAATTGCTGTAATCACCAGCAATTGAATATCATTGATAAAGACAATCCACATTTCTTACCTTAAAAAATGATGCCCACAAGTGTAGAATTACCATATTTTACTCAAATGTGACAAAAAAGAGAATAGCAACATTTATCACTGAAGAGGATTTGATGTTATTCTATCGATATTTAATCTGTCTAGATACAGTATCAATCCATTTAGAAGTTGCAGTGATGTGCAGTTGTTAGCAAATGTTATAATTGATGATGGAAATATAATCTGCTAGAGCTAACTGGCAGAAAGTTGAATGAGGTATGGTTGATTCTTTGAAGATGTCATTTTTTTGTGGATAATGGAAAGCAATGATAATTGGAGGTGTCCTATGATGTTAAAGGATCTTGGCTTCATTCATTCTCAACAAATGGCTCTTACTTTAGACAGCTACTACAGTAGAGTCCCGAAAACTCTGCCTAATGTGGACCAAAGGGTGGCCGAGTCTGTGAAACTGCCATATTATTGGGAAAGATGTTAAAAAAACAATAAGTACAATTTTCTCGTCATAAAATACTTTTATTTGTTGCTTGAGAATACAACAGTTTACAAAGAATGCTATAACTCAAACTGTCCAAATAAACTTAAGAAAATACCTAATACATGAACTGTATATAAATGTAACTTACGAATACTGTATTTAAATTTATCCTTAAATCAAAGGAAAATTATTTTATAAAGGCATAGAGACTTTACTAATGAAAACTATGTGATATTTTAGGGTCGTGTACGGTGGAGTCCTCAATCGTCAACGTCTTCATTTTCGTGAATTTCTTCATTAACTGTGACAGCAGCAATAATTTCTGCATCGGACATAATGTCTTGCTCGGTATCATTCTGGAACCACTGTTTGACTTCATTTTCATCGGCTTCTTCACATCCAGGAATATTTTTCACGAGGTTGATTAAGTTCACATTTTCTTCATCATAATGTTCAACGAAGTCATTCCCCTCGTGATCAAGGAGTTTTCTCCAGGAACGAAATAGTGTTGGTGACTAACTCGTTCCAGGAGTCTGCCACCCATCCAACAACATCCAGTAGGTCAATTTTCTTTAACTCCTGGATAAGATCTTGACCATCATCGTTTGCAGAAAGAAGGGAGGATAACAGTTTGCGCCTCTCTTGAGACTAACCAAAACTCCTTGGTCCATGGGCTGGTCTAACGCTATGGCATTGGGTGGTAAAAACATTGCTCATATGTCCCCATTTTTTAGCTCTTCAATATCTGGATGCGAAGACGCATTGTCCAAAATCAGAATTGCCTTCCTTGGTAGGTTTTTAGATTTTAGAAACTGCTCAACCGAAGGAACAAATGCTTCATGAAACCATTCTTTGAAAATTGCAGTGCTCATCCAGGCATTTTACTGGTTTCGGTACCAAACTGAATGCTTATCCATTTCACTGTGTTTAAACCCATGTGGTTTCTTTGATTTTCCAATGAGACCAAGTTTTAATTTGTGGTCACCTAGGTTACCCTCTCCTTGCTCCTTTTAAAACCAGGGGCTGACTGTTCTTCCTTGAAAACAAGACTTTTAGCTGGTAGCACTTTATAATTTAACCCTGTTTCATAACAATTGTACAATTGATCTCCGGTCAAACCTTCAACTTTGATAAATTTCTTAAACTTTTCCTTAAAATGAGACATACCCTCCGTTGTCACCAGATAGTTTTTCCCCACAAATACTAAGCTGTCGGACTCCATAGCGTTTTTTCCAGCGATCAAGATAGCCAGTGCTGGCGACAAATTTAGGATCTTTGTCTTTTTTTAATTCTTCATAAAATTTCAAGGCCTTCTCTTGCAAGATCGGCCCACTAATTGGCGTGCCCTTCTGTCTTGTTTGGCGAAACCAAATGTAAAGTGCTTCATTTACGTCATTAAACTCACTTTCCTTTATACTTTCCCTTTCATTATTTCTGTGGAAATTCGCTTAACACACCAAGACTCGATTTCCGTCCGCTTCTTCTTCTTCCAGTCTCCATTAGATCTCCCAAGTCCTTAGTCACTACACTGACATTTTCTCCCTTATTCAGTCTCTTTAATGCGCCCAACTTTTGCTCCATAGACAAGTTAGCCCGTTTTCTTTTAATGGAAGATGCCATCGCAGAGTACTGTAAAGCATGCAAAAACTTTGAAACAGCTCTGAACAATATTCACTCAGATCGACTTAAGCAATGCTGTTAAGAAATCGACTAATCCTGGCAAAGGCTGCAGGTAGACTGAGCGGCTGAGTGTGTTCCGGTGCCAGTCACGTGATGGAGGAGTGGGAGTGTGACGCGAAAGGAATTCGGGAGGAGGGGGACGCGGGCAATGACCTTGAACTGGTCTGCACGCGGAGGTTTTTCCTCCCTGGCAGGGGGTGGTTGAGTTATCCGGACTGCCAGGTTATCAAGTGCAGAGTTTTCAGGACTCTACTGTAACATCACAATAGTTCATTTGTCTCATGTGTTGTGATATGTATAAATGGTTTGTCAGCTGCATGACATAATCCAATACCACCATTGAGGGATTAACATGTTAATTCTTGTGAATTGTGAAGATGTCTTCAATATAGATAATAGGATCTAGATAAAGTTTCTAACATCACACCAAATTTAAATGTAAAAGCTACATTTAATATGAAAAAGCAAATTTTCGAAAAGATTACACGTCTTTTCTTTTTCAAGCCTTAAATAACTTCTAGATAAAGTTGTTTCTCTTTTTTTAAAAAAAAAAAAAAACCAGCAGTATTGTTCAGACAATTTTATTATTCACATGCATTTATGATGAATTTTTACACTAAGTTTTGTGTAGATTGGATTATTTCTTATAGTTGTAATGATTTTTTTTTTATCATCATTGAGTTTAATTTTTATACTTAATGGATTTTTTTTTTAATAAATTTAGAAATTTTGTAGGAGCGGATGAGCTTCACCCTGGTCCTACAATCTCAATTTGAGCTAATTATTACAGGAGCCTTATTCTAGTGCTGCCTATTCTCTGTTGAGGATAAAAGGTGTGATGCTCTAACCTAAATAGTAATCAAGGTTCTTCTTGCCTTATTTGTTACTTAGTTGTACTGAATTTAAAGACTCCTACATTTGGTTGTAGATGTTCAATTATTCTACAGTGGAATCAGAAGAGACCTATTTATGTGACTCAATCTTCTGTTTTAGCTAATTTTACTTATTTTTCAGATATGTCACAATAAAGCCATAATAAAATCCTCTGCACATAATTTAATCTTTGAAGTTTTAAAGTTTGCAAATAGTATTACTTCAACTAAATTGGAAGCCAATTAATAAATGTTGTGCTTAAACCAAATCATGATCAATTAAAATCAAAACTAATTTAATATAGTAATAAATAATGAAAGGTTGCAGAATCATTTTAAAACAGTATTTCTGAAACTTTTCTTGAGAATCTCTTCATAAAATCATCCCTTTCTCATATTTGTTTTTCTTTTACATTAAAATGAATGCTTAATACTTACATACATAAAGATTAGATAGACGGTGCAGTATTCTTTCAAATACTTATATCTGTTAGTAGAGCTTTAAAAATATATAAATTTTTAACTACTAAAATGCTCAAAAAAATGGAATTGTTACAAGAGGAGAAAAAATTCAATACACAAAATGGTTTAGTAAAAAAATCAAACAAAAATCTTAGGTTCATAATCAAGGTGTTCGTTTCGCTCCTGTCCTGATCAGAGAAGTGACATAAGACAAGAAAAAGATTGTATACATGTGAGATAAAACAGCTTGGTGTGCCTTAATAAAGAAAACAAAAACAGTTAATCCCAGCATTGTGCAGATCCCTTAAGATCACAGTTTGCAAATTGTTTTAAGAATTTCTTTAAATTACTGTAAATTTCAAAGTTGTGATCAGCTGAAGATTATTTTTTTTTTTTTTATTAATAAGAAAAAAAAATTATACTATTCATTTTTTTTATTGAATAAAAGAGATATATAATATAAATTGATAAATAAACTATCAGTTATAAATTCTGTAATGAATAACTTCCCTGTAGCAACCTTTTAGATCTTTTTTTTTAGTTTCTACTATAATTGAACAGCGCTACTTTCAATCCTCAAAACACCAGTAGAACCCTCAATAAAATAGAAATTTTAAGTGCAAGATTAAAGGTAGCTTATTAACCAATTAGAATGCAGTGATATTGGCCAAAGTAATTTAATTGTTTTCAGAGGTTATATTTTCTTCCATTTAATTCCATACTGAAATGGAGCCTAGTATCTACAACTTAATGAAATTAATAAGTTTCATCCAAGCATTTATTATTTCTTCTAATTTTCTCTTGTGTATGTTTTTAAGTTTTGAATCTCGGTATTTAAGTTTGAATTTATTGCCTTGTAACTTAAGGAAACAAGTGTGTTTTCTTTGAATTGGTCAACTATGTATACGGGTGTGTCAAAATTAGACCGACAAATTTGGTGATCATCAAGGACACCAAAACAAGTAATTTTTGTCAGCGAATGAGCAGTTTCGGCACAAGATGGAACCAAACAAACATATTAGCATGAGAGTCAGATTTATAGAAGTTGTTCGAAGTGTCTGACCATTAACCTAATTACAGAGATTGCATTGTCATGTATTCTCATACTCTACGGAATATTCTGGGAATAGCCTGCAAATGTGGACAAGCGACTTATCACTCTTACCAGCAAATCTTCCTCTCCCAGGATAGGAGTCTCGTACACTAGAGATTTCACATATTCCCTAAGAGAATCAAGGGCTGCACCATCAGACACTCTCTCAGGCCATGCTATAAGACCTCCTCTTCCAATCCATCAGTTCAGAAACCAATAATAGTATGAACTAATAACCGAAATTCTTTATTACGATAATTCCTTACATTTATACTGTCGGTTACTTCATATACAAAGGTCATACCGAAAGTAATGAGCAATGTTTTACAAATTATCCTGTTTTATTACTGAGAAACCAGGTAGACCATCTAAATCTAGAGACTTTTGTTTACTTCTCCACATAATCCATATTTTGTTGCACACATTTTTCCTACTGTTCTGGAAATTTGAATATTTTAGCTTGCCGAAGACACTAAACTCTCTGCTTTCTAGATTCTCTCCATTGTCTTATAACATTGGCCTTGCATCTGATCCTTCCCAAATCGAAAAGATGGTAATCTGAGGGTGCCAGATCAGGAGTGTAGAAGAACTTCCCACCCCATTGTTTTAATTTTTTCTGATGTGAAGTTAGTGGAGTGGGGCATAGCATTGTCATGCTTTTTATCGCATAATACACAACAGTGCTTGTACAGTGTCTGGACTTAATAAGCAGCATTTATGGTTTGCCAAGGTTTCAGGAAATCAACCACAATCCACCCCTCTGCATCACAGAAGACTGCTCATAATCTGCAGCTGATGTCTTTGCTTTCTTTTTTGATGGAGAATTCAAATGGTACCATTCCATGCTCAGCCATTTCATTTCAGACTTGAAATGGTGAAACCATCTTTCATCACAATATAGAGCAAAAAAATCATTTTCTTCGTTTCGATATCTCTGAAGCATTTCTAAAGTAATGGTTTTGCTCTGAACTTTGTAGTTTTTAGTCAATAAGCTTGAGACTTAACGAACTCAATTTTTTCCCGTAAACTAAGCTTTCCATCATCTCCTGAAGTGCATTGTGTCCTATTCTCTCTCCCTATTTCATCCATAGTCACACTCTTGTCTTTGTTAATGATCTCATCAACTCTTCTTGTTGCATTCAGTTGAGGCTGTTCAAGGATGACCGCTAGAGGCTGATTTTGGATGCTAGTGTTCCCATCTTCTGCTAGCACCCATGCACATTGAAGTGTCTGGTGAATTTCTGCAGCGGGAATTTCCTCTTAAACAAGAAATTCAATAATCGCCCTCTGACAAAATGAAACGTCATTGGTAACCATTTTGTTACTACTTGTGGTCAGGCGAATCGACAATTTGATGTCATATGTTACTCAAGGATACTGCAACAGATGTCGCCACCTACCAAACAACATTCATTCTTCTGCTGTTGCAGATTTGCCTACAAAAAAATGTTGCTCATTATTTTCAGTATGACCCTCGTACGTATATTAAGGATTCCACTTAACAGACCATGTAGGCTTCTTTAGGGTATTGGAGGTAAAGGCTCTAATAATTCTGAACTATTGGATGAAGTTGATGTCTGGTGGTCAGTCTGAGACTCCTGCCTTTGAGAAAGAAACCTAATCCCCATTTTACAGAACAACCCTCTGGAGAAGCCCTTCTCCAGCTCTCAGCCTAATGACTATACTAGATCCATTTGATATAATAATTATTTTACATCAATATTAATTATTAAAAAATCGGATAAACACTTTGTTGTTTTGCATCCTGTAATATTGGTACAGGGTGGTCAAAATAAAAGCGGCCTGGAAAAAAAAAATATATATATATATATATATATAGTTCAAATATTGACAATAGGACTGACCCTTGATAATGAACTGTCTTGTTAATGAACAGAAAATGCTGGAAACCATAATTGCAATGCACCAATCGGTTGCTGTCACATGTCACGTCACAGAAGATGCTTGAAATGGCCACCGTTGACGTCAATGCAGCGCTGTGCTCGATTTATCAAACTGTGAGACATGCGTAGCAGCTCTGCCTGAGGGATAGCAGTAATAGCGTTTTCAATGTTCTGCTGTAGCTCTTCCAGTGTGTGAGGATTATTGGAGTACACCTGACCCTTCAATTTGCCCCACAGGTAAAAATCGGACAAGAGAGAGATAGATCGGACGATTGAGGTGGCGAGTTGATTGCACTGCCTCTGCTGATTGTCCTCTCCTCACCGAATACCTCATGCACTCGTGACAAGGTTGTTAGGGCTGTGTATGCTGTAGCTCTGTCTTGCTGAAAATATTCATACAGTCCATCTTCTGTGAGTTGATCCACATATGGATTAAACGGTGTCTGGACATAACGGTTAGCATTAACAGTTTGGTGAAAGAATCGTGTTACAATGCGAACACTAGACATTGCGCACCCCACACCAATCTTGAGATTATGCAACTGCTTTTCAATGTCATGATGGGGATTTTCTGATGCATAATGGCACGTGTTCTGGGAGTTCACATACCCTGACAGGCTGAACCAGGCCTCATCTGAGGAAAAATGAATGAAAATGAAAAACTGGGGATCTAAAAGTCCTGACTCCACTTCACTCAGAAACCAGAATTCAACGAGCGAATTTACGTCTGGCCGCTTTAACTCATGCACCACAGTAAATTTGTAAGCTTACGGATGAAGGTCATGTTTGATAATGTTTTGACACGACGATCTCTTAATTCTCACTTGCACAAATAAACGTCGTCGAGATTTCGTCGGACTTCATTCCAGACTTTCCTTCACACGAGCTATGTTTTCTGGTGTTCGAACTTTTTTTCGGATAGTTACGGTGTTTATTCGCTACCGAGCTACCGTTTCCCACCATTTTGCCAATATTTTTTGAATTGTAGACTTTGCTGGAGGTTTAGCCAAAACATGTCCAGTCTTAAACTCTTGCGCAAACAGTTCCTCACAGGTTTTCCACGACTCATGCTTCGCATAACACTTGATAATGAACACGCGCTGTTTTTTCGTGAGCACCATTCAGTGTTGCTTTCAACTGGTCACTAAACACGTATGCTTCTCTCACTCATTAACACGTAATGACACAGCGACGTACTCGGGACAGAGCATGCTGGAGATGTGCACTCGCCGACATGTGACAGCAACCGACTGGTGCATCGCAATTATGGTTTCAAGCATTTTTTGTTCATTAACAAGGGTCAGTCCTCTTGTCAATATTTGAAATATATCTATACATTTTTTTTCTGGGCCACTTTTATTTTGACCACTCTGAAAAAAAACCCGTGGATAAATTGTTGAAGTTTTGGACCTTTTTTATTTAGATGGTTTATTCGACGTTTGAGAAAGCAATGGAGATTTTAATTGTGGACGTGTATAAATAAGTTTTAAAAGTTTATGAATGAAATGAAGGGTGGTTTTATATTGCAAAGTGGATCAAAAAAATTTTTTGTAGTGTTGTTGGAAGTACTGGGCAACAAAATGCTTTAAATTAAGAAAGCTGCAGTTTGCTATCCTGAAAGGTTTTTGAAAAAGCTAGCATCCTATTGGCTCTAAAGCTAGTCTCATAAATTATGTACCATTTACCCTTTAAACTAGGCATGTATCCAGGGAGGAGGCTCGAGGGACTGAAGCCTCTCCCAAAATCTATACAAATCAGGAGTTGAAATCAAAGGAAATATCAAGTCCCTTAGTTGTCTCTTATGACATCCAAGGGAAGCCAGGGAGTAGTGCTATTCTTACTCTGGCTGACCATGACAAGATACTTTTTCGAGGAATGAACCTCCCAAAGAAAATTCTGGCTATGGGCCTGCTTTACACATTATACAGAAGTTATTGGAGGAGGGAGGGGGGGATAACAAAAACTGGTAAACAAATAAAGCATTTAAAAGAAATTATCCATACTTAAGTTTTAAATACTTAGCTATAGCCCATCTATCTTGTCTTTAGTTGGTAACTGTGATACTTATCATCATTAATTAACAAATCATTAAACTGTAGAATGTAACAACTATCATTTTTTTTTTTTTTTTTTGCAAAAAGGAAAACAGCATTGTAACTATAGTAGACAAGAATTTGATAACAATAAAAATGGAGTTCTAAAAAAAAAAATATTCACTTCCTTGTAGCTAGGCTTGATTTCCTCTTTTCATATGTAGGTAGTTACAGTAAGGATGCAAAATGATACAGTATTTTGATGTAATGTAAATAAACTTCTTAAAACAATACTCAGATTTTTAATGATGTAGACTTAAGAGACTTTCACTTGAATAATGCTGGATTCCACTGAAATAGAAACAATGTGTAATCTTTCAACAAATTATATTTTTTAATTTTCATTACTCAATCTCTTATTGCTATTTGAAAAATTGTGTTAACGTTTTTTGTTATTTTAATGAAAAAAAATAATTCTGTTTTATTTTATCACATTATGCATAATATTTTCCAGCATTGCTTAATATTAAACCCAAAGTACACATTAAACAGAAGAAATATTATTCATTACTTAGATAATTTTATTTTTATCCGATGTAAAAGTTGAATAAGTAACATTTTGTTTTGTTTTAAGGTGATATTATTTGAATGTTTAAATATGCTTTGAAATCAAAAAACAAATACAAGCGGGTGTGGCTTTGTGGACTGCCATAGAATGAAAATTGTTTGAACTGCTGAACAAGGAAATTTAAAATAAATTTGTTTTAAATTTTTGTAACATGCATTGAAAACCACCTTTGTTTCTTTCTTTCTTTATAGTATTAAAGTCTGATATTACCTTCCTTTTATGTATTTTAGAAAGAATGTCTTGATGGGAGATGATCAGCCTGGTAGGTATTCTATAGTTTTCTATTGTAGAACTGTTATTTCTATCGTATTGGTAATGTCAGTTGCTGATTATAATAATCATAATTAGGACTAGGAAAAAAATAAATGACAAAAAGTTTCATTAGTATTTTGTGCTAGAATATTTCAATAGAAAATGTTTGCCTAAGGGCATGAAAGTTGATAAATATTAAATAAATAAAATTTCAAACGTCTGTCAGATATTTTGATACAATGAAATGGTATTTTAGAAATATTAGAAAAGATTTAAAATTTGATTGGGTTAACTATAATGCAATTTGAAGGTAGTTCAATGAATGTGCTAAAGCACCACCTTTTGCCAAGCCTTGATGGAAGGTACGGCACCCGAGTAAGTTAAAAAAAAGTTATTTTAATATAAAATGTGAAGCTTTTATTTTTAGTAATAAATAAAACTTATATAAAATTAGCTTTCTTACACTACTTCGTAAAAAAGAAAACGGTGATCTTTGTTTTTCGTTTCATTAACCTTTTTTTTTTTTATATCCATATGTTAAGCACAACTGCAAATGTTGTTACCAATTTTTATGAAATCTGTGTTCGATCCATTAACTTACATTGCAGAGAGAGAAAAAAAAAATTAGAACAGAATATGGATACTTTTTCTGTGGTAATCACTAATATGCGTAAGTGGATAAATAGAAATGTCAATGGCTTCACCTGTTAGGAGCATTTCATCGTTGCATATTTAAAATCTCCCTTGTGTAAAAAGTAACTTTCTGAAAAAAACGCTGTTTCACTTTCTTAGAAAAACAATGTGATATTACACACACTTTCTAAGATTTAGCCAAAGACAGCATTGAGTGGTCACATAGGAGGGTTTTTTTTATTATTATTATTATTATGCCAAGACATTAAAGCTATTTAAAATTTTATAAGAGCTAAGATTAATCTTAAAACATAATTGGTATTTTACAAAGGGGACGTCCATTAATTATGTGAGGTGTTTTTTAAAAAATTTCGACCCCCACCCACCCCCACCCGTGGTGAGATTTCAAAAATTTTAACAACCAAAAAAAAAAAACAAGATAAAAACGCAAATCTTGCTTTAACAACCAAAAAAAAAAAAACCGAAATCATCTTATGATATATATTTTCTCTGAATGAAAAAGTTTACGTGAGATTTTCGTTGCCCCCCCCCCCCACCTTGGTGAGATTTTGCCGCCGCCCCCTCCCCCTTTTGACCTCATAATTAATGGACGTCCCCAAAGAATAACTATTGCAGTTTTAAAACATTTAATTTTGTACAAATGAGGAAGAAACTCATTCTGCAATAAGCGTAAATTTCCAAATGTAATATCTATATTAAGTTTCCTAGAAGATCCACATGAGAAGATATCCATTGAAAATGTATTTATTTTGATCAACTTTCAAATAATTTAACTCAGTATCTTTAATTTCTGTAATATTTTTAGTAATGGATATTGGAAAACTGACATGCTTGTCTAATACCTTGTTTAAGTTTCATTGTAGCTCAAATAATTTTTTTGTAAATGTAAATTTATTTTAATAATAAAAATTATTATGGAAGTAATTGGAATTAATCAAAATGAATATGATACGATCTAAAAAAATGATTAAAGCAAAGGACAATTTCACAATAAACTTACAAAATGAAAGTCTTCATATTTTCTTTCATCTGTGAAATATTTCCAGGGGCCAGTTAAAACATTTTTAAAACAATAATCATTTGGGACATCAAAGTCTGGTTGTTTTTTGTGTGTATATCCAGAAGCATATTTAATTAATTATATTTTGAAGTTTTGATGATGGAAATTGGTTGAGTTAAAAAATTGGATTTTTAAATTTTGTTCTCTTTGAAATAAATCAATTGATTTACAACCATATCGGAGAAAGTTCTAACAAGGTTTTTATATGGTTTTTCGAGGTAATATTTCAATTGATAAGTTTTTACGTTCCTCCTGTTTGATTGATAGCTTCTGTGTCTTAAACCCAGCCAACTATCGACAATCCAAATAGAATCTGATAGAGTAGATGGGAAAAAGACTTTCTCAAACCAGTCCAAAGCAATTTCTTTAGTGATAAGTGATGACTTTCCAGCTACTGGATGAGATTTATATATTCTTGGATTCCTTTTTGAGAATATGTTTCAGTTGATACTTGTAAATAAATTAACTATAGAGACAATAATTTTCCTTGGTTAGATATTGTAGGTTGAATGCTATATCTGTAAGTTGTAACTGATAGTGATTGAACCAGAGATTCTTCAGGTTTTGACCTGAATGTCCTTCCATTGTGTAATTCTTTTTTAAAGCCAGTTTGATCTATATTAAAGATTTTATCATCAACAATTTTTTTTGTCTTATCTGTCTAAAATGGATTCAACAAATAATTTTGATTTGTGTTTAATATTTTATTTCTCAGATGAATATCTTTTGGTGACAAGCTTCATAATTTTTCTTTGAGACAATTTGATACCTTTTTTTTTTTTTTAATTTAGGGGACGTCCATTAATTACGT
>JAFIDM010000001.1:153375836-153390499 GCA_023159025.1 Thereuonema tuberculata | reverse complement strand
TGAGATGATCAAGACCAACCAAAAGCTTCCGAAATTCAAAGGGCGATCAAAAATCCACAAAGCAAAAATAAATAATAACTTTCAAATCTCCAGTTGTTGTGTGCAACAACAGCGCCATCAAGTTAATAGATTAATTCATATGATTACCTTCCATTCGAAACGTAGCATTAACAACAGAAAACCTCTGATGGATTTCATTCACAATTCTAATTCTAGACACTTTAATGACGTCATTCGATGTGGTTGATTTGTATATATCTCATTGTCACATAGCCCTTGACCAAATCATCAATACAGACCTGGATCATTACGAGGCGGATCATTAAGCCCTTTCTTCAAAAGTCATATTTTGTAATAGAATTCCGTAATTTACTGTTAATTTCACATTAAATAAATAGTTATGAAAAGAAATAGACGTAGACTAAGTTAATACTTAAATGTTGAATAAATATTAACTTACAAAAGAGAAAAATAGACGCGTTCTGACCCGCCTCGGCGTAGAAAGCATTTTCAGTAATTTTACTTTAGAATTTCTCATTAATTATAAAATGGATAGTTCACAATTTGTCGACCTCGTTTGCCATATTTGCTATAAATTTATTTATCAAAGCTTACTGTTTAACAACCATTTTCAGTTATCAGATAATGACCGAATGATAATAGTGGAAACAAGGACCCGCCTCGTCATTTGCTAGTTCCTAATGTTCGTCAATATGTAAGTGATGTTTTCTGGCGTTGACAGGTGTACAACAAAAGCTGTTTAAATAAACCCATCTGAAACAGTAACTACGACAATTAATGAAGTTGATTTATTTATTTTCATAAATGCGTGGTTCAAAACAATTTCAATGATTTTTAAGAATGTAAATTAGAATAAATTAGAATAATCTACATAAAATATTATAACATTACAATAAATTAACACAGAAGAAAAAATTAAATAATAGAAAAGCGTTTATATTTTTTAAAATATGATCCCTGGACTGTTTTCTATGTACAGTAAAACCTCAATATAGCGCTGTCCAGCTTATTACGCTTTTAGGTCACGGTCCCTTGATGAGCGCAATAACGGGATTTTACTGTATATATTTTTGTAAATAAAAATTAAACAGGTCTTTCAGATAAAGGCACTTTCTTCAGTGTAATGTCAGCAGTTTAATTATATGATAGAAAAGTAGACAAAGCTGAAATTGATGAATGATGTCATCATTTGATTGATGTCTTGAAAGATTCTGAATTTGGAGTAGTTGGAATGGTATCGTCAAGAAATGATAGTGAATAACAACACCATTCCACTAGTTCATGTAATGATGAGGTTAAAATTAGCTTGTTTCTCATTGAAGTCATCTTTCATCATTTTATTTTTCTTCCTCTTTTTTACTGGGCAATCAATACTGTTGTTACTTATACATTCATCTTTCTTCATATGATAGTAATGGGGAAGTATAGTAATCACACTGGAGACATGCAAATACTTTTTTTTTTTTATTCTAAATATCTCTAAATCATTTTGAATTTTAAAAAAGATAATACAAAACAGAACATACTAAATATTCATATCCCTATCTCAATGAAAATTGGCTTTACTTCCTTTCTAGAACAATTTAAACTATTTTCTGAATAATGTGTATGAGGATGTCTGTTGTGGAGAATCTTACGGATGTAATAACTGAAAAACTAAATAATTGATCATATTTACAGTGTTATTATCTGTATCTGATTAGATATTCAAATATACAGACCCATTTTAAGAGTTAGTTTGCATATGGGCAAAAATAGTAGAACAGAACTAACATTATCGGGTCAGACCCTTCGCTCCCTTACTTTTCCCCCCAGATCGTGCTATTTTCGCACATTTTCAAAGTGTATGTATCACAAACACAAGTATAATTGGAAAATGACTTTGGTTCAGTGATAAAGAGCTAATCTTTTTCTTCAAAATTGCAATTTAAGCTATAATACTTAAGATTTTATTGTAAGTATTATAATAAATTTAGTTACAAAGAAGAAAATCGAGACGAAAAAATGGTTTACATAATATCTCTATTAGGAAAAAGATACAGAATATGACAAAACAGGAAAAAAATATTACTAAACAACATAAAATTACATTTTATTTTGTCGTAATTAAAAATAATATAAAAATCTAGCCACTTCCAAATGCTTTGAAAACACTATACACGGGCTTCCAAAACACGGCGGCACAGTGAATTCCGTTGGGATTCTGCGAGATATTACTGACAACAAATGCCATCTGTTGGTGTAGTTTTTAACTACAATAGTATACATACATTTGTGCTGGGCTGCCTCTCACATAAACGCCTTGAAAAGGAAACAAAGCAATGGGAAAGTCGCACTTGGAGAATTGTCAAGAAACAGAAATTTAGGGAATCTATAACATCCCATAGAACCTCCAGGCAAAGACCCAAAAGTGGTTAAAAAAAAATTTGGCGATTAACATCAAGTCAGCTTGATAGTTGTTAAATATTACTGTCCAGCCTGACTAGCTTCTGGTGTTTGTATCGCCTGTGGATGGGCATTTCTCACAATAAGTGTCAAATACTATGCCTTTAAGTAATTCAAAGAATAATACAAAATTTTATACCGTTGATATTTATACAGCTGTAATTAGATTTTAGTATTCATAAATCAAGGGTCACTATCAAACGTGACCAAAATATTATGCCCTTAGAAAATTCAAAGAGAATTGCACTGACCAACATAATACTTCGTATTTGAGGGCTAAATATTGTTGGAAGATTAGATTTGGTCTTTGTAACCCTTCTTTTTGGGCTTTTTCCCAAATACTATATTCTTAAACAAATAATACATCTTCTTAAATCAATTTTCTTCACATTTCGGACTTCAGTGTAATTCCATGTACTGTGAGATTAGATTTTGTATTCTATAAACCCAGCTTATAAATGTAAGTCAATACATAGTGCCCCGAACAAATTCAAAGAATGTGCTGATATACTTTATATTTGATATTTAAAAGTCTAGTTCTTTAATGTACATTTCTTCAGATTTTGGTTGTCGTCTACCTACGTTAATGGCTTGTGTGGAATGTGGGACACAAATAATGGTATTCTAAATTATTGATCAACTTTGAACTTCATATTAAGATTCGAATCGGACAGCCTAGATTATGGTATATCGTGATTAGATTTTGGTAATGGTAGCTCTATTTGATAAGGTCTTACAGGGCCCCGTGCATAAAATGGGTTTGTGGTTAGGCTCCCTCTGAAAAGTGAAAATTGCTGAAAGTAAAGCACAGCTTTTTTTCTTGCCTCTGCATATAAAACCCCCAAAATGCAAGAGACTCGCTGCGTATGATGTAAACAGACTGAATGATTTGAAACAAAAACGGCTGCGAGCGTTCGGCTCAGTCTTAGATGATGAACACATCACCTTGTACATTTTTAAAATAAGGGCTAAAATATGATGCACTGATTTACATCAATGTTCATATTTAAAAGTTTAACTTTGCTATCAAGATTTCATTAAATCTTGGTGTTTATACACCCAAAATTATTTTAAGTTCATTTAAGAGCCAGAAGAAGCCCTTTTGTAACTGGGCTAATAATGCTGTTAAGTAATTGTATTTTTGATTTTAGAGCATGTTCACAGTAGGAAGATGGACGATTAGATTTTTAGCTTTCACTGTATTATGGTTAAGAGCTGCTTTGACTTAAGGCCAAAAGTTTTTGACTGAATAAAACATTTCTGAAGTTATTTACAGTTCCTTAGCATGGAGAAAGTCGTGCAATAAGCTGTTTATAATTTATTATTAAAAAATATCGAGTATTGTTTTTATTTCTTAGAAGCCAGATGTTAGTTGGTCTATGCTTAACATATGTAACACAATAAATTTAAGTTCTTAGAAAATTGAACTAAATATCTTGAAATTGCAGTAGCGTAAGTATGTTTCTAACAAATTTTTGCAAGAAATAGTTTTACTGTATCCATGGCCTTAACCTCAGATTTTTTTTTTTTTCCAAATGCAAATATAATAGCATCTGTGGGGATTGAACATTTGTTGTCTTCCCATTTTACCCTAGAGGATCTTGATAAACTCTTTGCTTTATCAGATGACTTTTTCCTTTCCTCTCACCCATATCAAAACAAGCCCCGTTTATTGTATCTGACATGTCTTTTATTTTATCTTGGCTGCTTAGTCATTCTGTTTCTTACTTGAATTTAAGTAGATATAATATTTTTTAAATTCTCGATGCATTATATTGTAGTTATATTTTTTTTTTTACAAAAATAATTTAAAGCTATATATATATATAGTACACACACACACACACACAAACCTCTACCTACCTATCTACCTATTGTCCTCCAAATGAGAGATGGCCGCCCTGTTTTTGTGAGATCTGCGCATGTATGATCGATTAGTCTGGTCAGGCACTTCCGTCTGATTTTATGACCGGACGCCGCCATTACGGTAATCGCTTGTTACTTTGCAAAAGAGAATTGTATTTATAAATAATATTTATTTATTTATATAAATACTTATTGTTAGCAACTGGTATTGAAATAACGCTAAATAGTCGAGAGAAGTTTTAATTTGGCGTTATCAACATGTCTTTCTCAGTGAAAACAGACGACGGCGTCCATTGTGACAGGAAAACATAATTGATCAGCTACCGGAAGGGCTGCGCAGTTCAAACTTCCACCGGCCAACTTTCATTTGGAGGACAGTACCTACCTACCTACCTACCTACCTCTCTCTTTATCTGATAGGTTAGGATTCAGATCACTGTCGACTAACAAAAATTGTCTGCCAAAGAAACATAAATACATAAAAACATGCACTATATATATATGATGCACTGACACAATGGACAAGACAACCATTTTGAAGATAAATAAAATGAAATGTTGCTCGTCAAAAATGATGAAATAGGTCAATTAATCAAGAGATGCGGTCAATTGTCTGGGATATGTTATTATTGAAAAGTGCCAGTTAGGCGAAGCATCGATTACTGGGTTATGTAAAAAAATTAGTCTACAATTGGGCAAATACTGTATGCTGCCGTTATTTCCCAAGAGTTGATAAATTAAAAATGTTTTACTTTCTTTTTGTCTATAAAAATACATGCTGGCTCTAAAATAAAGGAATAGGCTTCTGAAAAATTTGAGGTTTTATCACTTTTATTTTTTTCCCAAGCTTAGTGTATATATTTTTGTTAACCAGTGTGCTTTACAATTAAGTACTACTATATATATGCTTCAAGATTGACCTGGTATTGAAATATCTCATATAGTTTTCTAGTTGTGTGTTTCCGTCTGTGTATAATGCATTCCCCTGTTTGTAAAGCAGGAGAATTGCCCTGCAAATCTCATGTACTACAGCACAGCTCCATCTGTGTGTAATGCAACAATGTCTGCATTCGTAATCGTGGGAGGCTTTGTGAGTATTTTCACATGGCCAGCTTTATGTTGCATTGTGGCGATCAAACAGACATCCTCAAGGTAGTTATGGCTAGCGAAAGATTTTGCCCTTAATGTAGTACAACAATAAGCACATGGACTACACCTCAGTTGTTAGCTCTCACAATACAATAAATCAAAACAATGCAATTCACATTATTGTTGAACAGCTGTTATTGTGTTGCCAACTTTTTTGTAGGTTCAACATGGGATAAGCTTCAAACCACTTTGAGGTACAGTTCTGCGACATGTTTCATTTGATTTTTCAGGTCAACATCCATAAGAAACAACTGATTTCACCCCTTAATTTACCTTCCCAGACTTCCAGCAAGTTTTCATTTTACCCAGGCTACTACATTATGGGCGAAATCTTTCGCTATCCGTAACTCGATACTGAAGCATTTCCGGACCTATTGTAGAATGAGCTTTTACATGTAGAATGAGCTCCCGAAGTTTCTGCATATCTTCGTGAATCACCCTGTATAAAAGGGAAACGATTGTGTGTGTCTGTTTGAAATGCTTAGCATACTTCCCAATATGCTATAAACTTGAAATTTGGCATATGGGTAGAGTGCACAGTTTAGACAATGTAAAAAATATCAAAATAAATGTTTGTATTGGGGGGGGGGTTACATAACAATTAAGTGTATGGCAGCCGCTGGAAAACAAGTGTTGGCAAACCCACAATACCCCAGAGGTAAGTGGTCTGCGATGCTTTCCCTGCGTGGCGGAAGATGTTAGGTGCCATTAGCATCTCGTAGCTTCAATAGTTTATACGCATTTAACATCAATTTGGAACTATCATTTAGAATATAACATTAATTGGTAATGATCACGTGATGTTTTACCAACTGGGGAAGGTTTCAAGTGATAGAGGTTTGGAGAAGGCCACAAGGGCTGGGAAATCTTATATTCTCTGATCTGATATTAATTTGCTAGATAAATAGTGTTGTTTTTTTTTGTTTGTTTGTTTGTTTTTTTACGTTACAGATGCAAGGCTCCAGAGCAAAGCAAGTGTAACCGGCTAGTATTTATATATTATTTATGCAGAATTTACCTTTTTAAAAACAAAATATGTATTACTTTCTTCCTGTTGTAATATATATGTATGTTAAACATATCACCTGATATGTTTTCCGATGTAAACTTTTAATAGTGCTTGAGATTCCATCATTAATTTCCAGAAACAAAATAGTGAACTTGAAGAAGAAAGATCAAACAGTGATTTCTGTTAGAATAAAAATTAAAATTGTCATTGGATAGAAAGTGCAACGGAGACACTTTATTATACGAACAAAATTTTACATTTCTACAATTTCCTTCCGTTAATTAATAAAAATTCCATATAATTAAAGTTATTTTATTGAAATTTGATTCTTATTTCTTTTGTTTTCCAGATACAAGCTAGCAATGGGATAAGATATAGCTTTACATCATAGCAAGACTGGTGCCTGAATGTGATCAGCAAAGTAAATTTCACAGTCTTGGAGTTTGAGTGAAAATTGACGGGCCTTTATGTGTATAATGCCCACAGCGACAGGACCAAATAATCATAACAATCTTAATAATCCGAATAATCATATTCCCATAAACGAAGAGTGTGGGATACGTGACGTGTGGGCAGGAAATTTAGAAGATGAATTCCGCCATATTAGGCAAATAGCTCAAAAGTATCACTATGTTGCCATGGTAAGACAAATTGTAAATTTACATATTTTTAAAATTATCAAATTAAGATTGCTTTGTTTGCTATGATTTAACAATAGTTCTCATTAAAGTGAAGGATAGATTTTGTAATCCTGCTTTGCCTAATCCATTTGTCATACTCTGATTCTGTACTCTTTTCAGCAATCAAATCATATTTTTTTTAAATTCTGAAATTAGATTTTTTATTTTGCCGTTAGATAATGTTCAGTAATGCTGAACATTGAACTTAATAGTTTATTTATTTTGCATGTATACAGCTTTGTACAGTCGTGTTTTCGACATTAAATAATATTGATATTTTCACAGTAGGAATAACTTCCTAAGTATTGGTTGTTCCAATTCGACTAACATTAGTGCTTGCTATATGCTATTATTAAACAAATGCTGATTATTTTAAGTGTGTCAATGAAAAAAAAAACTTGTGATGGTTTGAAACTTTACAAGCATTAAAAGCATTTTTCTGTTGGTTAAAAGGTTTGTATAATAACAGTCTTCCACAAATTATTATTTTTATTTTTTATTAAAATGCCAGTAAATAGACACAATATAATTTTTTTGTTTGTCTGTAAGTTTTCTTGGATACAGAAATTTAGTATACAATAATTTAGTTATGCGACATCCAGTTGCCTTATGGGTGGTCCCATCATAAAGGCAGAAAGTGTGTCCAAATAGATGCAGTAATCAGTACATCAAGATATACAAATTGAAGTAAATATATCAGAAATACAAATTTAAATTACCAATATATCAGAACCAACAGTGAATGAAGAATGGGAAAAAAAAAAGGATTCGTTATCACAGATAAATAATCGGGTCACATATAAACAATTCATAAGTTCATAAAAGTTCAAGCCAAAATATTTACATCTATATAAAATTCATATAAGATTGATTTCAAAGAATAATATTTTGGTAATAAAATTGTTAGTGTGTCCGCTTAGTTCAGATAGTAAGCAACAGATGGGGAAGGACAAAAGGAGTTTAGGGAAGAGAGAAAGAAAGGTTGGGAATAGGTAATTTGAGGGCGGAACGTAGGCAGGGAAATGAGTTGTTGCTGAGAAGTAATTCTTTAGTTTTGTCTTGAGCTGAGCCAGACCATGGCTGTCCCATACAGCTTTCGGAACTTTATTCCAAAGGAAAAATTCTGCTAGGAGATCAACCAGATGAGGGCAGTGTAGTAATCGGAGCTTTGGGATGTGGACTCTACTCCATCTTCTGAGGATAGAGAGAGGAGGTGGTGATGAATGGAATCGAATGGTGAATATGTTCCCTTGTCGGCTCCGTGTTTTTTGAATGTAGAATCCTACTGACATGTTTGTTATGAATGTGGTACCTCAGTCTGATGAAAGGAGGAGAAACATCCTAGTCATGACATTTCAGTAGAAAAGTCTTTTAATAGCTTTACAGGTCAGTTGCCAACATGTGGATTTGAGCTCTGACCACACAGGGAGCGTCAGTTGACTGCACAGAGAGCTCTCACAGCGCTATTTAAAGAGATTCTAGCCCCGACATCTCTATTCATTTCCTGAAGATGGACGTGCAGTCCACATTCGAAAGCTCGGGAGTACTACACTGCTCTTAACTGGTTGATCTCCCGAGAAGAATTTTTCATTTGTAGATGCCAGGAAAGCTTCAAATCTTATTTTATTCCAAAGGTTTTGGAGCTGTGTAGCAACTGCTCTTCTTTCATAGTTGGAGATGGTTTTAGGTATTGGTAAAGAGTGAGAACTTGAACTGGTACCTAATGGAGCATGAGCATAGATTCTTGAATTATATTTTATAAGTGAGTTTGGTTACTTGTATTTTATAGATTAGATAGAAGGGAGTATTTTTTATTTTGTCCAAAGAGCATAGGTAGATGGTCTCTTGGTTGTTTGTCCATAAATCTTAAGTATTTTTGCACATTAAGGATCATATTTTTGTAGAATTTGGAAGGGGAGCCCCACATATTAACACCGTAACAGAGATCGGAGTGAATTTAGAGACCAATACAGGTTCTGAGGTATCTGTGTTGGTAAAAAAAGGTAGGTTTCTAATGATTCTAAGATTTTTAAATATTTTGCAATTTGTTGTGAATGTAAATTCCACAAGAGGCCATGTGATGGTGATACTTAAGTATTTAAAGGAGTGAACCTCCTGCAAAACTGATTCACTACATGTAAGGAAGAAGTTTTTTTAATTATAATTATTTAATAATTATCAGTCATGATGTGCATTATCATATTAAAGAAGGACCAAACACACACAATAAGTAAAATAAATAAATATAAACACTTCATTATAAAACTTCATGACATGTTTCAAGGATCTTTAATCCTCCTCCTCAGATGATAAACATAATATAAAGGAAAACTATGGCTCCGAACATAATATTATATTCAAAGCCATAAAGTTTTCCCTTATATTATGGCTGAGGAGGAGGATTAAAGATCCTCGAAACATGTCATGAAGTGTTTATATTTTATTTTACTTATTGTGTGTGTTTGGTCCTTCTTTAATATAATTATTTAATATTTTTGATAAAAAAACATGTAGACTGTTTTGGTTATATTTAATGTTATTTGATAATAACCAGATTCCAACCTGGATTGTATGAGTTTGTCAGAGTTTTTATTGGCGAATAAAAGATTTCTTTCATCAGCATAGAAAGATGCATTTTGTTAGTGGGTTAGGTAAAAATGAGGTCATTAATGTAAAGATTAAATAACAAAGGTGATAAAATAGATCTTTGGGTATAAGCCTCTGTGTATTGAATACCAAGATAAGGAGTGGTCCTTTACCGTGGGATGATATTGCAGTTGGTGAGATAGGAGGAAAGCCATGCTATTGGAGAACGTCTTATGCCTAACTATTCTAATTTACTGGGTAACATGCTAATGGCAATAGAGTCAAAGGCTTTTTTGAGATCTAGGCATTGACTTTTGACAATTTTGTTTGAAGCCATATTTTTTGTAATGAATTCAGTCAAGTCAGTTAGCACGGTTACATCTTATTTGACTAATCAATTGTTTCCAAAAAAAAAAAAAATGTCCATTTGCAAAATTTTATCTATTTAATTTTAGCAGCCACTAAAAAAGGCAACTAAAAGAATTAAGATGGAAAATATGAAATTAGTAGTTCCTTGCATTGCATTTTAGTTGAGCTTTGATTTGCTTGTTAGTTGCTAAAATAATAATAATACTTGTTAGGGATACTTACTATAAAAATGTATTACTATATTTTTAAATAAAAATTTATTCATTTATACAGTCTTCTGGTATCTATCAATGTAGGCTTTTATGTTTGGGATAAGGATAGCTGATTCATATCTTTGCCAAAATCAGTCAGTCAAAATTAGTTGATTTGCATTAATACTATTGTATTTAAAATACATTCTTTAGTATTTCTCAGTCTTTTTCTGTCTTGCCACTTTTAATATTTTCATCTTAATAGATATAAATTGGTAATGTGCTTCTCATCCTACATTTCAGATATGTAACCATTATCTTTGCCATCAATCTATAAAACTGACAAGAGAATAATAATGTAAAAGCTCTTCACAGAAAATAAAGGAAAAATAGACATGCTGGAGAAACAAGGGTTACTCTGCAAGTTTTTATCCAAAATCATCAGGTCTGAAGTTTTAAAAGAAGCAGATTAGCCTCTTCTACAGAATCAGGAATTAAAAAAAACCTACTTTAATTTATATTTTTCCTGGCTTATTATGTAGGTAATACATTATAAAAACACATTTAAAAATTTAAATTGTTTAATGGAATTGATGCCTCAGTCATATGGCAGAGCTAACTTACTTTAGAGAAAAGCTTTTGGGTTAAAGGAGAATGGTCGTCCTGATTCATTAAGTTTTCTGATCTTGAAGGGAGTATCAAGTGTGTTTTGATAATCTTCAGCTGATCACATTCTTGTTAAGTTGTGATGTAAAATGAAGCAGAGATGAGACTGAAAGAGAAATGAATAGTTGATTGCAAAGGAATCAAAAAACATTATAAAGTAATTACAAAATTCCTGAATTATGGCAGTTCAGGACTCAGGAAATCATCTTTAGAAAATAAGTGATAATTATATTCAGTGAATATTTTTATTCTGTGCTTCAGAATTTTCCCAATTTTTGGTTTTTTTAACTAGTTTTCTCAACATTGGAGAGAAACATATTTCTGTTCGCAAGGCATTATGGGATCTCAAATGTTCCTGAAGATTCATAACCATGTCATCACATGTTGCTAAGTTTGTCAGTAGAAAAATTCAAGTTTCGTTAATTCCAGCTGGTCTAAATCCATCTGTAGGCTTTCTATTTCCCTCAACCCATTCATTGCTGCCGTTCTGTGCAATGGTGGGGTGCTCCTGCTTGCCGTATTTTTTAGCGAGTTAAGCCTTACATATTCAAATGCCTCTTTCGTTACTTAATTTTGATTGTTTTTAACTCCAAAACGATTAGTTGCTTAGTTTTTTTATATATATGAAAATATTAATGAACAGTTTGAACTCAGTTTGAGTTTAATTTATACTAAATAATTTTTTGAAGAAAAATGTCGAAGATTAAAATTGATAGCAATATTTTAGTTTTATTGATAATAAAATAATAAAAAAATGAATCGTCTTTGAATACAAGCTCTCAAATGTAAGGAAATAAATTATAATTCACTGAAATTCAAGCCTTTTTGTTTTGGAGGCATTTTTAAATAAGCTCACAAGCCAGCTTATATTTGTAATTTAAAAGACTGCTGAAGTTCAAACTAACCTGAAGCGCCTTTTAGTGGCTAAAACAACTCATAATACTTGTTTCCATAACATTTTGTGTGTTGAACAGTGATTATTATCTAATGGTATAGCAAGAAAAACCTTCTTGTCTTGTACATTTCAGTTTCTACTTCTTGTATTTGCATTTCAAAAGTTATCTGATGATTGCCTCATTTGATATTTGCTTTCATGTGAACTCTGTGATCCATTTATTAGAAATTGTGATCTTCTTACAACTGGAGATGACTTTCTTCCAGATCATCTTTATAGAATTTGTTTTTTTTTTTTTTTAAAAAAGGGTCACCTCTTCTGCAACAGTGAAATTGAAGCAATGCAAATAACCATTGGCCTACAATTTTATGTAAGGATAAGCCCTGTGACAAATGCTTGATAGCAAAAATGATTTTTTTACATTGGATTGTACAGAAAGCAGTTGGCATAAGAATTTAAAATGCTTCATGTCGTCTTGATACTAAAGGGAAAAAAATCAATCATTCATATTGATGATTTAATATATAACTAATTTCTTCTTTATACTTTATCTGACAAATGAATTTCAGATATTCATGCAAAATTCAGTCATTCTTCTAGGATTTTATTTATTTATTCCTGTCAGTGTTTTCCTCAAGCAATAGGAAGATTTTGTTTATAAAGTGCATTTCCATTACAAGTAAATTTGACTTTTTCCCATTATCTGACTGCTGGGATCCATATCCTTATAAATGTTATCTTATTGTGGTTCAGTTGTAAAGTCACTGAACTGCAGGCTGAAGGAGCCAGGTTCAATTCCTAGTGGAGGTTGGTAGCTTTTCTATTCTCTTGGTTTATGTTTCCTGGTGTTAAAGGGTGGGAGGGTATCGAACTGACCACCTAACTCCAATTTCTTTCCAATGATCATGAATTCTTGGGATCTTTATCTACAGTGCTCTGAAGGAGCATACAAGGCCTAAAAAATGAGATCTTGTAACTTTTATTGCTCAACACTTCAGCTGTCTAAAGGCAGGGTTTCTGCTTTGGTTATTTACTAATCTCTTTTGCAGTAAAAATTCTTTAATAAAAATTACATAAGTAATGGTTTTTGTGTATCATTGTACATTTCTTTGATTTTGTTTGTTAGATGGTCATGTATGGAGTTCATAATAAAAACATAATGTTGAAACAGTTCATAAAAATAAATTTAGAAAAGTTGGTCTGTGAATTCCATTTCATGACGTTCAGTATTTGTTGCATTACCTCATATGACAGTGTTAATAGCCCAGGAATATAATGATGGGACAATCTTCATACATAGTTACTGTCACTTTATAAGTTTAAAAAAACAAAGCAACATACCTTGAAGAGTTTTCTGTTTTCATGGTGTCAGAATCTTTTTTATGCGTGTCCTCTTGTCAGCTGATTTGTTTTGTTTTTTTGCTAGGTCTCCCACTCTTTTTCATTTAATTGCTATTTTTTTTCTTTAGCTATAAAGTAGGAATATCCTAATTGTCACTGAACGAAACCCTCATAAAGTTCTACCTATTCATTAAATAGATGGTGTACTTTTGTAGACTCTTTACTTTTCCATTAACGGCTTGCTTTATCTAAATTGAAGAAAAAAAATGCATAAAACAGTAGAAATGCAACTCTGTTTTGTATTATTAAGAGAAAAAAATAATATGTATAATTCATATTATTCCTCTGTTCTGAAAGGACATTTATTTATGAAAACTTTGATTTCAAATTACTTGATTTAAATTTTCTTTAATTCCATTCTTTATGCTATTTCTACAAAAGCATTTGCAGCTAGTAGTTGACCGTGGCAATTTTCAAGCATCATTTGAGACCATTTATCTAAATTTATCAAATCCTATATTTTAACTTACAAGGAGAGAACATGGCCTGTATCTCACAAAAATCAATGCCCTTTTCTGAGATGAAAGTACTCATGGAGTACATCAAAAATATATATGGATTGAGGGGCCAACTCTCAAGTGTTTTCGAAATATTTGACATTGTTTTCATCAATTTTCGAATATTAGCTTATTAACTTCCTGTTCGTTTCTAAAGCCAGTGTAGTAGTTGTGTAGTGGGTTAAGGCATTGGTTGTATGTAAGGATCGTGCGTGGGATAAGTTTCTTTTTTTCAATTTTTTACCCCATTTGCTTTCTTTTTTAATATAGTTTTGTTTTTTTTATTGATCATGTCAGGAATATTAGGTTGAAAAATAATATACAATTTGAAATAAATAATATGTAATATTATTTATAATAATAATTTGAAAATAATATGTAATAATAATAAATAATTTTCCTTAACTTATTTTTTTATTAGAAATATTTTAATTTATTAAATATAAAATAAAACTATATATATCAAACGAGCAAAACTCAAAGCATGTCTTTCATGTTTCGCAAAGCAAAGATTTCAATTAATCATTTGCAATTTAGAAAGTATAGAATATAAGAATAAAATTAACTTATATTACTAAACGTATAAAGCTGGACAGTGATGTGAAATTTGAAAAATGCCAATACAAAAATCATATCACTGTTTCTGTGAAGACACGGCCAATTTATCCTCACGTCGTCAGCGGCACACATCACTGTCCTGCTTTATATGTTTAGTAATATAAGTTAATTTTATTCTTATATTCTATACTTTCTCAAGTTTTTAACTTTCACCACTTATTCCACTGATGTCGTGAGGATAATTGGCTGTCTTCACAGAAACAGTGATATGATTTTTGTATTGGCATTTTTCAAATTTCACATCACTGTCTGGTAAAATATATATATTTT
>JAFIDM010000001.1:153359977-153370836 GCA_023159025.1 Thereuonema tuberculata | reverse complement strand
CCACAACCGTTGAAATTCAAAAATAAACAGATCAACAGATAATTACACAGAAATTGAATAATAAAGATTAGAATACAGAGAAACGGAATAACTGAAATACAAAGGATAAAATAACGATAAAACTATGATACAACTATAAGAATAACTTTTAAAAAATCACTACAATTAGTGTGTGTGTGTATATATATATAGATATATATAATCAATAAATAAATAAAAAAACTTAATTTTAAAATACTAGTGAGAGAACACAAACTCAAAATCAAAATTTTAAACAGCAAACAAAATCCTTTAATATTTATATCAAAACAACTTAAACAGTACAGAAAAGGCCAGACACACAAATATTAATTCATTTAAATTAATGATTATAATTACAGACGTTTCGATTTGCTACATATTACAAATCTTTCTCAATGTGACCATTAACATTCGCAAGAAAAACACAAATAACCAATTCAGAAAAATATAACAATACAGCGCCCTCTAGGGAACAATGAGCAAAAAAAATTTGGATGCAACTGAAGGCAATAAAATATTAAAATTACAAATAAAAATAAAGATCATGTCATCAAGAAGCAATGATTGGAAATTTCTCAAATTTGTATCAAATTAAAAAGAAATGACCTACATAGAAATTAATAGAGTTATTAGATAAGGTCCTTCGATTTAATGGGGAAATCCATATTGGTACATATGTTTTATGGAAATTTGGTCATTATAGCATTTGTCATTAGTTAGGATAAATACAGACTCGGTACATTTGCGTAAGTGAAATTGCTCGCCCATGCCATAATGGAAGATCCTTGCAAATCCAATGCATGGCCCGTTTCGAGTATGTGGGTAACAGTTCTATAAGTTTAAGTCCTTTCTATTCAAAGCTCTACAGTGGTCAGCTACACGATCCTTTAGCTTCCGGCCTGTCTCTCCAATATAAATGCATTCGTTATCGAGACACGGGATGGAGTCCCTTCTTCAAGTAAGAGATCTACAATCTTCAGACTTCTCTTAGTAAGGGTTGCAGTGCAGTGTTTACTTGAGGCAGTAAGAACAACATTATAATCCTTTAAAAAATTTTAACTATAGGAAAGATGGTCGGATGGTAATCAATTGCTATATATTTGGGATTAACCCGATTCTCTGTGGAATTAGCAGGAAGTTGTGCGTCATTGTAAATTGTAAATAATCCTGCTTTTGAGCTATTAAGTTACCAATGAGCTAATGTTAACACACTCATTCTTACCATAACATTTCTGGTTTTTTAAACTATAGTCGGACCTCTAACGAAGTCGCTAAATCCCCAAAAATAGTTCGTTATATGGAAAATTCGTTAAATAGAGATTCACCTTTTAAAATTAATTTAAACTAGATAAAACAGATTTAAAATACATAAACAATAAATATTATTAAAAAAGTACTAATTTTAATGATATTAAGCATACATTACCATATGCTTACTTTTTACAAATAAAATCTGTTAATTTTGTTTGAGTTTTTTTTTTGAAAAAGTGTTTTTGCTCATAGTATGTCTCGCATCTTTGCAATGCACCAAAAACCCCTTCAGTATTTTCTTCAAATTGTAATCCGCGTCGCATCGGATTGTTTCAAATGATTTTATCATTTTATCATATGAAGGTTTTTTTTTTATTTCTGCATCATGATCATTTTCATCATCTTCATTGCAATTCATAGCTATTGTTTTTATTTTTTACACTGTCCAAAATATCCGATTCAGTTAGTGTTTCCGAGATTTCAACTTCAAAATCAAATGAAAGATAATCATCAATCAGCACATCATCGTTAATTTCTTCTTTTTCCCTCAGCTGTATCCACATTTATTTCATTTCCTCTAAGTGAATATTAATAATAAAAACATTTCAAGGAGAAAAAAAAAAATAGATACCATGAAAAAGTTCGTTAAATAGAAAATGCACTTTGCTATTTGGAGGTTATTTTACGAAGAAATTGGCAAAATGTTCTTGGTTCCAAAGAAAAGTTCGCAAAATAGAGGTTCGTTAAATAGAGGTCCGACTGTATTAAAAAAAATGGAGTGAAATACAAAATAAAAAATCTCCGAAGTTGTTAGTGTTGGCTCGAAACCTATATATATATAATTTAAATAATTAACACGTACTTTCTTCTCACAAAGGGCACTAAATCTGTAATGCAATTAGTACATCATCTCCATGTAGATGGCTGTATGTTTGAACTGTCATATAATTTTGCTGTCATTAAGTGAAATATTGCTAAAAAGCAAAGTAAATCTATGATTTCTTTGGTAGTAAATATTGTTCTAGCCAGCTTAAATTTAAGTCTATCTTGAAAACAGCAATGAAGCTTAACCAGACATTTGTTTAATCCCATTCCATGACAACCTTCTTTACCTTAAAAAAATCATCGCATTCAAATCAGAAAGTTTTTTAAAGTTAGTTGATTCATTTTTAGATGGTTCAAAGTGTATCTTAAACATAATGGAGATCCAAAATATACCTGGTGATTTTATTAGGAATGTTATTCTATTAGTTTAACACTTAAATTAGTCCTTGTGAATATTAAATTGTATTAGTTATGAACTTTATTATTGATTTCCACTTGTTGTATCTTCCTTGCTTATTTGTTAGAAATAAATTATTGAACATTTCTGAATTTCAGGGAAGATATGTATGCACAAGATTCCATTGATCTTCTGCAGAATTCTGGAATACAGTTCAAAAAACATGAAGAAGAAGGAATTGACGTCAATGACTTTGCTGAATTATTAATGACTTCAGGAGTTGTTTTAAACGAAAATGTCAAATGGCTTTCTTTTCATAGGTAAGTAAAATAAATATTTATAAATGATTTCCACAAATTCTCTTCACAAACTTTTACTAAAAGATTTCTGTTAGGTTAATGGAACATGTCAGTGTATAAAAGGCTGTTTTGGCTTCCTACTTTTAATATCCCAGCTGTTTTTAAATTTTATGTAAAATCAGGTACTTTCTAATTAGCAATTGATATTGGTGCTTAAAATCTTGAAAAAAAAAAAACCATTTTAACTGTTTAACTTGATTTTACATTAAAATTGTTCATTGCTTGAAAATTTTACATTGGGTAAGCACTTCCATAGCAGCTAATATTTCTTTTTATATTCACGAATGAAAAAAAAAAAATATCGATAGGATTTTTTTAGATTTCTTAAAATGTGTGTGACTACAGTATAGAAGAAGATTTATTAAGTGTCCCACTTAAAAAGAGTACAACACTAAAATAAAGTTAAATATATTTTAAGAAATAAAGCAAAAACAGTATAAAATGAAAGTGGTAAAATACAATGTCAGTTGTTAGCCTGGAATTGAAGAGACCTTACAGCATTTATAAAATTTTCGAAATAGACAATTAGAAGGTTTTTGCATTAAAATATTTTAAGGACATGCCATTTGATATCTTGTAAAGATAATTCCAGTTAACAGAAGATGACTTTTTTCATATTCACAAGTAACACGATAAACAGTTTATTGTTTATCATACGAACAGAATGCACTATTTGTAAGGCTAAATTTTGCCAGTTATGCATTAATGTTTCCATGAGTACTCAGAATTTGGGAGAGGGAAAATGATAATTCAGTGTGGGGAGAACTAATGCATCGTACACAGTTGGGGATAAAAGCCTTTGTGTTAAGTCCTCTTTGTTGAAATAATCCAACTATTGTTCCACTTTTCCAAAAGAATACTCTTATTCTTTGTCTGGAAGAAAGGAAGTTTGAAGAGTTTGTCTGGAGAAAGGCAGGTAGCAGAGTTCAACGTTGAGATTTTTAGAAGCATGTTTGGCAGTGCTGTCAGCTGCTTCATTTCCCCAAGTCACATTGTGTGCTTTGACATAGTAAAATCTGACTTGATTTTAGATATTTTGTATGATAGCTTGGATTTCTTTGACTTTGTTATCAGTATGTTTTCTATTTACGAGGGGCATTCAGAAAGTAATGCCTCCAAGCCCACTACTTGGCCAATAGTACTGTAAACAATCTGAATTTTTTATCATTAATGCACTGATGTTTAAGCTATAGAATGTCACTTGTTGCACCTTCCTATCTCTTCTCGTTCCAGAGTAATGGAGCAATCCATGACATCCAGTGGTGATGTCCAGTTGAAACAATGCGGTTTCAATGAAACGGGCTGTCATTGAATTGCTGACTGCGGAAGATTGTGCGCCCAGCAACATTCATCGCCGTATGACTGAAGTTTAGTCCGGATCTTCCACCCTGCGCCTTTTGGCTCTTCCCCAAACTTACGGATTACCTTAAGGGTCAATGCTACAGTTGTGTTGCGGAGGTGGAAGCAGCAGTTCGGCAGTGGTACCACCAGCATCCATCATAATTCTTTGTCGACTGCATGCAAAACCGTGTTTCGCGTTGGCGCAAGTATGTTGCCTGTAATAGGGACTATGTTGAAAAATAATGCCACCATTTGTAGGTGACATTGCAAGCTTTCCACTGATACCTCTATCGGTGCTGTCTGTCCCACACAAATGAAGGTATCACCTTGGAGGCATTACTTTCTGAATCACCCTCGTATTAAATCACACAAAACTGATTTTGGCGCATAATAAACATTTACACAAAGGGTGCAAAGGATTTATAGATCCTGCATATATACATACTGCTGCACCAACACCACGCCAAGACTTGGAGCCATATGTGAAAATAGACAACTAGGTTGGAGAAAGCTGTGGATCCGCAGAGTCAAAGCATATAACAGGGATGGCATCATTCGAAGGATGAAAGAGATCATCAAGAAATAGTCTAACAGCTGGTAACATTGATGCCAGTAGACCAATCAAGGTGTTACGAAGAACTTTCTACATTTCCAGTTTTTATGTAATATTCCAGAATCTTTTTTTCAGCTACCAGGGGCCAGGGAAGTAGTTTAGCAAGAACAAACAGAGCATCTGTAGAAACTGTTCTACAAGCATTTAGTAATTTTCAATGCAAATTTGCATTCCACAGTAAGTAGCTAAGTTGCTATGTGTAGTTAGTTGCAATATCTTACCCCTAGAGACTCCGTAAAAAAACATAGGTTAAATAGCTCTCATGAAGATGGCCCTGTTTGCTTTCGTGGTTAGATCCCTTATATATCGTGCACATCTGACTAGCTGGTTTGACTTGTGCAATAGTGTAGTCTAAATGTTGCTTGTAGCTATGTCTGCTGTCTTAAGATAACACCCAGATATTTGTGTGTCAATGACCATTTAAGGTGTTTTCCTTGCTTTGCAACATCAGAACTACATAGGTTATATTTTCTTGTAAAAATGACAGCCTCTCTCTTATCACTGTTGAGCTGCAGTTTCATGGAATGATCCCAACAATTAATTTTCTCCAAAACAGCATTTAGGGCATTTTTAATAAAATCTATGGATGAGCTTTGGCAGATGACGGCAACATCATCGGCGAAAGTAAGAAGATCAGTATCATGTGGAAATGAGGTAGCAAGCAAACAGTTTATCAGAATATTCCATAAGAAAGGAGAGGGCAACCCTCCCCGAGGGCTGGCCTTCATTAAGTGACGTATCGCCTCCTATCCAAGTAATTTGATGGTGGTCTTCCTCTGGCCAAGATAGGATTGAATTAGTTTAAGATAATTCAGATAAGTAGGGCTATTCAGTTTAATTAACTCCGAAATAATTCCTGGATGCCATCATGATCAAAAGCACCATCAATATCCAGAAAAACAACCACTGTTTATGCCTTTTTATTAAAACCCTCCTTGATCACATTAATTAGTTTAAAAATGGCATCTTCTGCAGATTTGCCCTTGAAGAAGCCGAACTGATTTTCCACCAACCAGTGTTTCTGGTCAGCGTGCCATTGTATTCTTCTGATTAGTAACTTTTCAAAGACACTGCCTAAATGGATAGTAAGCTAATAGGTCTGAAAGATTTGGAGTTGAGCTAGACTTAGTTTTAGGGATTAGGATTGCAGTGTCGTCCTTCCAATCTGCAGGAAAGTAGGAGGTTTTCAGGCATCCATTGTATAATTTTAATAATAATTTTTAAGAACAATGTAGACTTTTTGTAGTAATTCAGCATATATTCCATCTTTCCCAGGAGCTTTTGCTTGGACAGGTAGAAAAATCACTCGATTTGGCTCAATATTTTCTCTAGCTTGTAGTAGATATTTGAGAATAAACTCCAGTTGGAGATGTGCTTAGCTTTTTCCATTCATATCGTTTTTGCTTTTGAATATTTCTGTCACTGTTCAAATCGTCTTGAGGAAATGACGACTGGGATAATTCCTTAACAGTCTGGTTACTGTTACCAAGAAGAATTCATAAATTGAATAATCTTTTGAGATAATTTTGTATATTGTTTTCCAGGATTGGTGCTCCAATCCTGAGAACAGGATTCAATCTTGGCTTTATTAATCTCAAAGGCATAGTTCCTTTTTGCTGATATATATTCCATTTCTCTAATGGTATGTAGCATAGGATTTTCTTGTCTTTGGAATCTTCTTCTCAGCCTACTAACTTCCCTTCTGAGTTAAGTGACGTGTTCACCACGGAACAGTTTTTTCCCTTGAGTTTTCTTAGGTATGGCTGTGTCAGTAGCTTCTTTTAAACAATTTCGCTGATGCAGTTGTCAATCTCATGAGTGGAGGAAGGAGATTCCGCTGTAAAAACATTAAGTGGGCTTGAAGGTGATTTTACAAATAGTGGCCAGTTTGCTAATTTCAGATTATGGTTGCAGTTTTGGGAAACAAGCTTTACACAAGTGGAAGTAATTTCGAATTGAATAGTCTCATGGTCGGAGCACATTTCGGCCTCTACAAGTCTCCGCTGTTGGATATGCGTTGAGATCGACCTGCCAGCCAGGGTAAGATCCAGGACGGAACTGTAACTTGGCCTGGCTTCTTCATTGATAATATTGAAGTCATTATAATCAGTAAGTTCTCTATCGCTCTCATTTGTAGTGACATCAAACCAAGCAGTGCAGAATTGCTGGCATTGGAGTCGGTACCAACAATTAAAGCTGATTTAATTGTATTAGAATGTAACTTCCAGAGAATTAAGTGCCTCATCCATAGGTGTTCATGAACTTAAATAAGCAGAGGACAGAAAGAAAGTATCGTTTAATTTTAATGAGATGGTAATATTCCAGTTGGTGCTTGATTACTGAATTTCAAATGGCACTTTGTTTCACGATACATTTTTTTAACGCAAAAGCTTACAACGCAGTGGTGAACATCAATTTTTTTACTTGTAAATGAAAAGCATCAAAAGGTCTTAAAATTTTGTGTGTATCTCTTTGAATTATTAAGGTGTCTGCAAAAAAAAAATCAATCAAATGAGAATTAGTCACCTGCCAAGCATCTGATCAGTTGATATGGAATGACCCTGATCTGAATCGGATGGATATACGTATTTACTAACACACAAAGAACACAATGATGACAGAGAGGTTTGGTATTCCACCGCTAGGAGCGTGGCGCTGTCGCTGTGAATCCCAAGGAATCGGTGACTGGAACTGTTTTCTTCAGCTAGTGATGTTTTTCACATAAAAAAACTTTTTTAATTGAAACACAACAAATATTATTATTAAAAAAATGAGGAAAATTTAGCCTGAGTGATGTATGATACTGATTATTGTTTTTTTTTTTTTAAATAGTAACGTTTATGCATCGATTATTAATATTGCATATACAGTAGAACTTAAAAACCAAAAAATAATATTACGTAAACTACGACAAATATTCATTACGTTAACAAAGGCTTCGAACGTCAACTAATTTTTTAATGAAAGATTTTATTTTAAAAAGGAAGATAAAGACAAAAAAAAGAAGTCTTACTTGTTTACAGATAGGCTATGGGTAAAGGTGTTGACAATTCAAATGTTGCTTGACTTCAGTGATCGAATAAGAACCAATAGATAGGCTTACATTTTATTGCATATATTTTAGGCAATCAATATAGCAATATTATTGCGTTGTAAGATTTTTTTAAACAATATTATTGGAGAAGAATAATAATACAAAATAATCCGTTCCTATACGAATTTCTGCAGCTAAGACAGTACTAATGTTAAGTGTATTCCATTAGTTCTGGTCGCAAACCTGGTCGATTTTTAGCAATGGTCGCAATTTTTTTGTTGTGGTTGCGTGCAACACTGCTGACCACCATGGCTATATCTCTGCATAGGATGACACACATTGCACTCATTTCCCAGCGATGCCTCCAAGCCATTCAAACCCTTTCTTATCTGCCATTGAGCATGTCTGGGACAAACTAGAATGTTAACTGCATCCATCATCAAACATTTGGCATTTCAAGCAGCAGTTACAGATAGCTTGGCGTGATCTGCCACAAAACAACATCAGAACTTTGTTTCACTCCATGTGTATATCCGCCGGCCTAGCAACTAGAGGCAGCTCAACACAGTACTAATAATGTAACAGTGATGCTGCTATTGTTCAATTAATTTTTTTTTACAGGTTACAGATTCGATTCTTGTCGCGGACGTTTCCTTTTAGAAATTATTTTTCTTACAGAAAATTAAAATTATTTTCCAAAGAAAGGAAGTGCATTAGACACCGACAAATCTGGAAAACTATATAAGAGATTTTCAGATATCTTATGAATCAGTAAGAATAACTCCATATTTTCAAGTATGCAAGGAAATATTGATTTAATAAACAGTATATACGTTTATATAAAGGGTTGTTACATTAAAGTTCCTCTACATAGAGAGCTCTGGAACGCGTTCTGAGGCTCCAAATGGAAAGAAATTTGGACAACAGGTACTTCAAACGGTGCTCTTGCCATTTATTGAAAAAAGTACAAAAAATGTCTTATAGACGGCGCTGTTAGCAATAGCTAATCATAACTAACGTGAAACAAAAACCATGCATTACTCTAAAAACATAAATAATGCAGATACTGTACTAAGTAGTAACACAAGAACTAAAGAAAGACAAGAAGCAATTCCATCTAATTCGACTAGTTTAAAGTTGTGCTGCATTACTCTAAAAACATAAATAATGCAGATACTGTACTAAGTAGTAACACAAGAACTAAAGAAAGACAAGAAGCAATTCCATCTAATTCGACAAGTTTAAAGTTGTGCTGCATGTGTCGAGGCCTCAGCGAAGAGTTTCATCACTGGCCACACGTCGCTCTCTGATTAAAGCTCGCATCACGGTCGTGCATAATATTATTTTTATAATGCTGACTCGCAGCTCTATAAAAGAAAGAAAGCTCTTCAAAAGCATTAGAAGCTTACTGGCACTTCACGAGCAGTGTTAACATTGCAAGAAAAAGTGGTATTGGTGAAGTTCTTTTAATCGAACAATAACAATGTAGCTGCTGCTTTACAAAATTCGGGTGTCAGAAGCATGTAAGGAGTGGCCCAATGTCTGCTCTCGCTGTGCACAAAAGGATTGCAAAATTTGAAGCAACAGGAGAACTTGGTGTACTACCAGATAGAGGTCGAAAACAAGTGGGCTCTTCTTGCGTTGAAGATGTGGCTATGACTGTCGTGGATTTGTCACATCAATCTCCAAGTAATAGTTTAAGTATACTAGCTCTGCAGTGGACATGCCGTAGAAGGCTAGTGACGTGTCAGATATTGTGGTACTATTTCCTACAAAATAAGGAGTCTACAGCAATTTGACACAGAAATTTGTGTGACATTTGCACTTCAGTTCCTGGCGCGAGTGACAGTTGATATCACTTGGCCATGGAACATTCTTTGGAGTGAGGAAGCTCACTTATGCTTAAATGGGCAAGTGAGATACTCACTTAGCTACTTAAAAATGTAAAGTAGCTAAGCGTGACCAGTTGAATATTTTTAGTATTATTTTTAAGTTAAAAAATAGCCAAACATTGAAAAATATTTCTTAAACGATAATTCTTTTGTTTTTTAAGTTCTAGAACTTAAATTGAATGGGGTTATTCCACGTCAAGTCATCCAGGCCATGTCACCCACTACCTAGTTGAGAACTGAGATTTTGTGTACTGCTATTATACTTAATTTCATGAACTTTTGCCAATTTTTATTGCTTTATATACATTCTGTTGGTAATAATAGCAGAAAGTTTGATGCAATGTGGTACTTCAAAGCGAATTGTGAAAATTTGAAAATTGGCTGCAGTTTTTAAATGCAAACAAGTAGGCTGACAATTTTTTCCCTGAATATGCATTGTGACATGTAGTTTATGAAAACATAAAAGAATTGGCCGTATAAAATTTTTTTTTAATTATTTTATAATTTTTTTTGTTTTTTTTTGGGTTAATTTAAAAAAAAAATTTGGACACTTGCTCTACTCTGAAAATCCTTGAAAAAATTAGAAAGTGATTTTCAAATAGTAAAGTTTCATCACAAAAAAAATCATTTTGTAGAAATGAATTGTTCTTACAAAAAAAAATCTTGAAAGAATTGGCCAAAAAAAATTTTGTAGTTTAATGTTTTTTTGGTTAAATTTCTAAAAAAAAATTTGGACACTTGCCCCCATCTGAAAATCATTGAAAAAATTACAAAGTGATTTACAAACAGTAAAGTTTCCTCACAAAAAAAATCAGTTTTGAGAAATGAATGGTACTCTCAAAAAAAAAAATTGTGAAAGAATTGGCCAAATAAAATTTTGTGGTTTAATGTTTTTTTTGGTACATTTAAAAAAAAAAAATTGGACACTTGCCCCCATCTGAAAATTCTTGAAAAAATTAGAAAGTGATTTACAAATAGTAAAGTTTCATCACAAAAAAAATCAGCTTTGAGAAATGAATTGTTCTTACAAAAAAAAAAAAATCGTGAAAGAATTGGCCATATAAAATTTTATAAATTAATTTTTTTTTTTGGTAATTTCTAAAAAAAATTTGGACACTTGCCCTCC
>JAFIDM010000001.1:153293582-153359967 GCA_023159025.1 Thereuonema tuberculata | reverse complement strand
TTTTTAAGTGTGTTTGAAGTAAAGAACTGGAAAGGGGGGGGGGGTGACATTTTTTGCACAGACGGAGCATACAGGCTCTGTTATTTATATCATGTTACTGTTTTCATTAGATCATGGTATGTTACTTTAATAGAAATGGAATTTAGAAGCAATTAACATTTTGACTGTAAGTGTTGAAACGTACAGTAGGTGTTCCTGATGATCCTACGAGTATACACTGTTTTGGTCGAAGAGATTCAAATTTTGAAAATCCTACTTTGTCTTCAGGATACTTCTTTTTATAGAGAGAATACATTTCAGCTAAATTACTTAAAACAAGACGCTTCTGTTCATGTGTATTTTGATGGTGCTCATTTTACAGGTGACATGAGTCAGAAATTATCAATTTTTTTTTTTTTTTTTAATATAGCGTTTTTTCTACACTTCCCATCATTTCTACAAACTGATTTTTTTTGTGTGACATAAAGAAAGATTTATAATAATATTGTAAAATTTTCAAAGGAATCTATGATGGAGCAATACCTTAAAAAAAATACAATGCCCAGGTATCAAATTTATTTGAAAAAAATTATTTACATTTTTTTTCTAAAAAAACAACTTATGATTACTCAATAAAAGAAGCATGAACATAAAAATATAAACATTCCTCTTTAATTTAAAAAAAAAATCAAGGTTCTACTGCAAAAACTGTAGGAACTATTGCATTTTTAAATTATCAAGGAGCTCGTCCATGGAACACCTGAGTTCCTGGATCCATGTAACTTCTTGAGACCATTACTGAAAAATTACTTAACCTGCAACATTTAAATTTTGGAAATGTTCATATATCTAGGTAAACTTCAATTATACAAAATTTCAAATTTTTCTGTGAGGGTGGGTGACATTTCCTAAAATTTCTGGATGATTTGATATGGAATGACCCAATGATTTGTTAGAATTATATATGTGAAGTTTAAATATTGTTGTTTTCTGTTTTTAGTGGTTATGATTTCGGATATCTTTTAAAGTTATTGACCGATCAAATTTTACCTTCAGAGGAATCTGAATTTTTCGAGTTACTTAGGATATATTTTCCTTGCATATATGATGTCAAATACTTGATGAAAAGTTGTAAAAACCTCAAAGGTGGTTTGCAGGAGGTTGCAGAACAATTAGAGGTATTTATTTTTATATTTAATTGCTTGCTTTCTGACTCTTATTTTAGTTATTACTTCTGCAAATCATAATTTATTATTCATTTAAAAAAAAAAAAATTCTAATTAGATTTAGGTTTAATGTTTAACAAAGTGAAATATTAAAAATAAATAAAGCACATTTAATTTGTGTAAATTACATCTCAATATCACTTGTCATTTATTGTAACAATTTAATAGAACTTCACCAATTATAGTAAAAGGAAGTATTTGCCCTTCCTTTTATGCCCAATGGAATATCTATTGTATATTCATTCATATCTGATTTAATGACACTGAGCAGTTTGAAATTATACTTCAGATAATTTCAAGGTGATAATTACAATGAGACAAGAAAAAGATTGCTTTTGTGGGCAGAATTTGGATTAAGGTGATTTTGGTGATAGTCTTAGAATTTTGTTCTCAGGCAATTAGATAAACGAGAGAATTCATAAATGGCAGATTTCCATACTTTCCACAAATAGACCATTTGAGATTCAGATTCTTAATAGTCACTTATGTGATATGCTCATGTGGCACAATAACTCAAAACCTGTGATAACAGCAGTCCTGGCCGTGTAGAGGCATGATCAAATGAAACCAGTTTGTGTCGCATCACATGGACTAACACATGGGCAGCATGATGACGTCACAGCTCGCATGATAAGCACAGACCAATGAACAAGCGAGCACTCTTTCATTCTCCTTGCAAGTCTGGTTTGTTTGCAGATCGTTGACAACATGGCCGGTGTGATTCCAAATCCGTCCAAGCGAGCGGTGATTCCTAACAGCAGAAGGATGGCAACCAATTGACATTTATTGTGTAATGCAGGCGGTTTATGGTGACAGCTGTGTGTCGAAGACAACAATGACGGAGTGCGTGTGAGTGTTTTGGGAAGGATGTGAAGAAACAAAAAGATCTTCCTCGGATGGGCCAGGTGCATGTTGTTGCAACAGATGAAGCCATTACTAAGGTAGATGCAGCATTACGGGAGGATAGCTTACGTTTGTTAGCGGAGGAATTCACTATATCATTTGGGGCAGTTGAAATGGTGGTTAAGAAGAAACTGCGGCATCAGAAGATGTGTTCACAATGCATCCCATAGCTGCTGACTGACCACTGTAAGGAAGGATTCATGGGTTGGAGTTTGAATCACTTGCTGCGTTACGAAGCAGAGGGTAATATATTTCTGTCTCGCATAGTGGTAGGTAATGAATCGTGGTGCCACTACTTTGAGCTGTCCAGTGTAACAGTGAGATGCAATGAAAACATCCCAGATCACTAAAACACAAAAAATTCAAGTCTCAGGCTTCTGTCGGTAAGGTTATACTGCCGCTTTTTTTGACCATGAAAGGCTTTTGTTGACGGACTTTAAAAAGCCTCACGTGAAAATCAATATCAAATGCTACAAGGACACGTTGAAAAAGCTGCATAAAGCCATCAAGAATAAGCTTCCCGGCAAACTTTCGTGTGGTGTGATTCTGTTTGATGACAATGCTCACCCACATATTGTGAACATTGTGCATTGGCACGGAAAGGGTGGGAGGTTCTCCACCACCCCATCTATATCCCTGATCTGTCCACATGTGACTTTCATTTGTTCAGATTCTTAAGAAAATGCTCTAAAGGGACAACAGTTCCACTCCGATGTAGACGATGGTGACAAAAAGGTTTTGGTTGCTCCTTGAACCATTCTTCAAAAATGGTATCCGTGTCTGAATGCCTATGGCAATGTCTTCTAATGAACCTGGTGACTTCTTGCTTCTGTATATATGGCTTTATTTAATTCTGCCACATCTGCTGATGTACCTTTTCGCTTGTCTTAATAAAGCCACTCGAACTGGTTATATTTGATCACGCCTCGTTTATTAAAAAAATTCAGATTTTGAGATTCAAAGATGAAGTGATTCCAAATTGTGCCAATATATATTGTAGTCATTTGAGAAGATATCATTTCACAAATTTCCAGCAGATAAAAATTTACAGAAAAAAATTAAAAATTAACATTGGTTGATAAAAACAAAAATCATACATTTTTTAAATGAAAAATTTTAAAAGCATAAAGAAATGACACAGAAATAAAAAACAAAAACAAATATATCTTCAGAGTCTGGGATGGCCGTTTCGTCCTTTTATATAGACTTTTCAGCCAGACCCACTCACCAGATTAACTCCTCAGATAGTGCAAAAAGGATAAGGGAAACCACTTCTGCTACCAGCTGTGGCCTTCCTCCAAAAGAAAAACAAACATTACAGGCAAATTTCAAATCCTGGCCTGCAGAACTGACATGCGCAAAGGAATTTGAAGATAAATTACCAAGGCTGAACCCTAACTTGGTTAATTTAAACAAAAGATTTAATGTGCCAAAAAGTAATCAAAAATTATAAAGAAATGACACAGAAATAATAAAAAAAATATATCTGAGCTTTCATTATTTGTCAGAGTTCATGTAGCATTATCAAAAACATTTATTTTTTTCCTGATAATGAAAACCATTAGATTTTTGTAACTTATATAAGATTAATGAAAAACAAAATTCTTCCTCAATGTATTTAAAACAAAAAAACAAAAAAAAAACTACTGCTAAAGAAGTTGAACTATTGATTAAAGAGGTTTAGGATGAAGAAGTTATTACGTGTTTTTTTTTTATGTAAGATTATTTATCTTGTCAGTTTAAACAGAGATCCAGAAGTTGACTTGCTAAATCATTCTAAAAATCTTATAACAGATAAGATATTAAAATTAATCTTAAAAAGGTTTAAGATTATACAGTTAACTGGAATGATTTATTATTATTATTATTATTATTATTTTTGAAAGTTAGTTTGAGATTAGATAGTTAGCTTTAGTTAGATAATTAGAAGTAGTTAGGTTTTTATATAAAAGAAGAATTTTTTTATTACTTTTTAATTTGATAATAAAATTTCTTAAATTTCCACAGAGCTTGTGAGTTTTCAAGTAGTACATAAATATTCTACATGTTTTGCTATATTTTTCTTTATAGCTTGAAAGGATAGGCCCACAACATCAAGCAGGAAGTGATAGTCTTCTCACAGGGGCTGCTTTTTTCAAGATGAGAGAGGTATAGTTTACTTTTTTGTTATGTTATATATATTTTATAAGTTAACAGGCTTTAGCAAATATGTGCCGTAATACAAAATGTAGGGCTTCCCCCAAAAAAGTGTCACTCAGAGTTTGATTCCTAAGTCATCGATCTAATTAAGAATAATTCATTGTGTATGGATATTAACTTCAGCATTTGATTGTGATTTGACTTTTCAGTTCATCTTAATGTGTATGGTTAGAATGCATTTAAAGTTAACAGAACTCAGTCCCTAATTTACAGTAGTTAGTAAAAACAAAATTAATTTGCATAGTGTGAGTTGCTGTTAAAATGAAAAAAGTTATTCTGAAAATAATGTTTGTAAGTCTACCAATTACAAATTTCTGAACTTATTCCAGTGTTTAAACACAAGATAGTAATAATATTCAAACTTTTAAAATTTTTATTTCTTAAAATAATAAATTCCATTTATTCAAAGTTCGGATATTTATTTAAAAAAATAATCATTGCTTTTTCCAGATATTTAAAAGATAAATTATTAAATGGTAAAGCATTTTGATTAAACCAGAGTAACTTTACACTTCATTCATGTGAACTACTGTTGTTCAGATTTCAAGAGTTATTAAAAGGCAAAATAATCCTAAGAATGAGTTTCTTAAGAGTTCAGAAATCCATAACTGATTCTTTGCTTCCCATAATAAACAGAGAGATTTGAAAAGTCTTTGGATATAATTGGTTGTGAGATATTTCATAATAATTCAACAAATTTCATTGTTATCCATCTCACCATTTCTGATTTTGATAAATTTAGCATTTGGTAAATATCAATCTTTGAGAGACAAAACTACAGTTTTTTTTACTTACAAAAAAAAAAAAATAGCTACTGATTAATTGGCAACTGAGAGGACAGTCAAGAAACATCCCTTGAGGTCATTGTTCTATGAGCTGTTTTAATTTAATTACTATAATTGTCAAAATGGATTCATTGGAAAAGTTAAGGGATAAACTTTTGTTTTTGTTATAACGGAAATTTGAAATGAATCACTAAAACATGTTTATTTTTTGATTCAAAGTCAAAATATGATTAATCAAAGATACTAATGAATTAAGTGCCCAAGTGCTTGATTGAGGCTTGGAAGAGCCCTGACCTGTGACGGGATTTTTCCACTCTGAATTCTTCTCTAGGCAGTCCTAGGGTTCACCCAGCCCTCAGTTAAATAAGTACCAGTATTCTTTCCTGGGAAGGCAGGCAGGAGCACCTTTAACTCCACCTGACTTCAAATTATATTATTTCGCAAAATAAAAAAAGGGATTTTTGCCATATATGGTCATTACGTAGCGATCAATTTTATCAGGAACAAAGGTCACCAGTCATGACGTCATCAACTTGAAATCCGAGCAGTCAGTCCAAGATGGCGTCGTTTTGTGATCGCATATGCATTACCAAGAAACGACAAACTTTGCATAGCCAAGCAAGGGGAATAGTGTTAAACGTTTGTATTTCTTTCACTTTTAATTATTATTATGTATTTGTAACTGTAGAAAAACAAAAACCAGAATGTTTTCGTAATGTTTATAAGATTCAATTATGGATTTGAGCAATAGATGGAAACATCAATCTATAAGGAAATTACGTCATCAAAAGTTTTTCTTTCATGAACTGAACTGTAGTCCCATTGGTCATGAAACACCGGAAGCCTTAATTCCTTCCTTAACTGACAAAAACCTTTGGTTTTTAATTTTTAAAGCTCTACTCAGAGTTACATCACAATTCAAGTGATCAAAAACCCAGATCTGGGGATTTGCTGCTCGAATTACCATCTTCATGAACACGTGAGCAGATATTGGAGATGACAACACTGACTAACATTGCCATATTTGCTAAGAAGCATAGGACTATGAATTCTTCAAAAGACTATGTAGTTCAGCAGGATCTTGATGGCCTAAGTGATGAAGAACTGCTTGAGAGCTTCAAATCTGAGGACGTGACTGCAGTAAAACACACACTTATTCGCCATGATAATTCCAAGTCGCACAGTAATTTTGACTTTTGATTCTTCAGCATTACCTATAATAGTAAAAGCTGAATACAGTACAACCTCGTATTTTTGGCTCTTGTTAGTCCGAATTCCTGGTTAATCCAGACTAATTTCGCAAAAATAAGTATTTTTTTTTTATTATTATTTTTTTTTTTTTTGTAATGTTATTAAATAAAAAAATAAAAACTGATTTTGTTATGTAGTGCAACCATTCAAAATAGATTATTTTATCTCCAAACTATATTATATCTCCATAAATGGCAAGCAAAACTTGCACAACAAAAATTTGCCAACTATTTGATTACACTAGCTTAAAGTACACCTGGGAAGGGAGTGGGAGTTCTGGTTTTCTGGTAGCCTATATTTTCCCTCGGGTCCTAGAGATTAACTTTTATGCAGAATTTAGTGCAGATGTGTTTAAGCATTTAGCAGTTTTTGCCATCACAATGTGTCAAGGGGATGAAATCGGGGGGAGGAGGTGGTGTTCCAAGATAGCCTATATTTTCGGCAAGGTTGTAGATCACTTTGAAACTTTCCCTTTTCGAACAAAATCGCGTAATAGGAATAAAGTAATGTTATATTAATATAACAATTGGAGAATATAAGACTTCCCATCCCTTTCTCCACAACCCTAGCACATCAAACCTTCCCCAGTTGGTAAACAGTCACGAGATCAGCAGAAATTAATATTATGTTCTTATTGTGCAACCTGACATCCCGTAGAAGTATTGTTCAAAAATATTTGGCCATTCTCTTACACCCCCTGCCCCTCCCCTGTTTACATCATTTAGGACTAGATATTGAAAAAGCATCTTTTCAATTTTGCCAAAGAACAACTTTCGTGCTTCCTTCTCAAGTGGTTTTGGAAATACACAAACCCTTCAAGATTGCTTACCCCATTTTTCTATTAGGATGATTGGTTTTCAGAACAATCACTCTCATTGGCTGGTTTTGACTTTTTAGAAAATCCACTTCTTTTTACTAAAGTGGTTGTTTTCTTTTCTTTTTTTTTTGATTATTTGACAGAATAATGATAATTCAATACAGTTTATTTCTTTACATTCTGCATTAAATTATGTTTCTAATGATGTATAATATTATAGTATTATTTTAGAAATTATTGATGTTCAGAGCCATGAAACCTCCAAAGAACAAATTTTTTAAAAGGTTTCCACAATTTTGGCCACTAGTGTGTGTGTATTTATATGTTGGTTGAATAATTTCACTGAAAAAGTTGATGTGCTTATGCAAATCATCTGTGTAATTTCTCTGCATGATATATAGGCAGATAGGGTAGAAAATCAGTACTACAATTACAGATAAAAGATTACTACACAAACCTCATGTGTAGCAATAATGAAAAATGTCAGACTTAAGTGATTTCCAAAAAGGTATGGTTATTGGTTAACTCCAATCTTTTTCATTGCTTCTGTGGATAATAGAATCCTAGGCAAAACACTAGCAAAATTTGCACATTAGTTATCTTTGATAATTATGATCACTTTTGCTGATTGAAGAATAAAAATGATGTAATTTTTGACTCATTAGTTTTAACCATTCTAGTTTGTATTACTCTTGTGTTAATAATGATGTTGAAAATATTTAATACTTATTTCCTCTTCCTGTTTTAATAAAAATACTTTTTGTTGCTTTTTTTTCACACGTGCAATTTCACAGCAAACCCTTTGAGAATCATAGATCTAAGATTAACTGCTGTCTATTGAGCAGAAAATTTCTTTGCCTTTAACCCTGGATTAGCATCCTTGTAAATTTTACGACGGTAAATCTTTTTTTATGTTTGTAATGCTCTTTGATTGCAGCAAGAGTCACAATGTAATGATCTTCTCAGTGTGTGAATAGCCATTGCTGTGTTGCTGCTGTTACACAAGCATTTTCGTAATTTTATGAAGGATTAGTCTGTGTGTAAATTTGACTAGAGAGTGCTATGAACTTTCAAATAGTATATATTGAAATCTATATATATCCTTTGTATTAATCAATTGGACCTAAGTGATTTTAGGAAGTTAGCTCTCGTATATAACGAAATTGCAGAAATTCTTGAAAATACAATAGTAGTATCCTCTAGCGCGACGTACGGAAATATTTCAATGGGTTTGCTTTGTGAAAACGTAATTACCTGAGAAACATTGATGTAATACCAATGCAACAGATTTGTAACCACTTTAATTATTGAAAAACATATCCTATAAATATAATAAATCATTAATATCAAGTCTCTTCATTCTTGTCCCAAAATTACTATTTTTTTTAAAAAGTAGTAAATTTTATTAAGGATTAGCCTTAATGTGTGTTGAAAAAGGATTAGCCTTGTGAGTTAAATGAGAAAACTGTAGATGAAAAAAAGACATGAGATAGGGAACACTGAGTTATAACTCAAATTCAATGTCGAAAACATAAAATCACATCAGAGTTAAAACAACCAAGTTAAATATCAGTTGAGAAGATCCTAGTTCAACCATAACAGTTTGTGAGAACTTCTCGGATTAAATATTTTCTTGCCATGGTGCAGTAAAAGTCTCATTGCCTGGAAACACTATTGGTGTATAGTGGAGAATATCAATTTTGGAGCCTTGATAACAGACAGTAACTCATCCAGTTGAATGAATTCTCTTCTCCACCAGTGAATGGAGATATCCAGCATCATCCTAGTGTAAAGCATGAAGGCAGATGGGCTGCTACCTAATGGCAGTCTAGGATCTTTACTCATCTGAATAGTCCTGTAATATCTGAAATGTATTAGAACAACTTTTATGAAGACTCTATGCATAATAATGGGTGCAGACAGTCTTTCCTAATTTCACAAGTGGATCACAAGTTGGTTTGAAGAGAATGTTTTGACCAACAATGGTGGCACCACATTTACTGTCGCTTTGACATTCACTTGACTTTCATGAATTACAGCATAATAAAATATGTCAGTTTTAAATTAAATAATACAAACATTTGGTAATATTATAACCAATAGAATAATATTTCTATAATATTAATTTTATTTTTTAGGAACATCATAACAGGAATTTATAAAGTTTTAGTATTTAAGAATATATATATTAGCAATATTTAAAAAAGAAAAGGAAAAACTGAAATTCCATCCTGAAAGGGTAGAAAAGGGTGGGCTAAGTTGAGTTCATTTAGTCTACCTAAGATCTAGAAAGCTGAAATATTTTTACATTGGAACCACAGAGGTAATGCAACAGGAATTTATATACAAGGGGACATGTTCAGAAATTCAACAAGGTGGATCGAAATTTGAAGGATTTTGAAATTTAAAGATTCCAGCGCCCCCCAGGGGGCGGTATCGCCCACTTTGGGGAACAGTGTTGTCGATAGTCATTATTTTTGTTTTATGATAGCTAATATTGAGGCCATATTTTTCTTGCTTTGATAGTTTAAATCATTGATCATGTTCAGAACTGTTTTTGGAAAAAAGGTAAAGTGAAGATTACTTAGTCTTTTTCTCAAGATGTTTATACCAAGTTTGTTCCAATCTAATTTCCTGAATATGGCTTGGAGCTCTTGAGGTAAAAATTGGGTGGAATTGGGTCGCTCCTCGTTTGAGTTGAAATGAAGGTCCTTTCAATTCTAATTTCATTGCGACTTTACTGTTTTTAATAGTCTTACATATTTGTTTTCTATTCCTTGTTCTTGTAAGCTTTAAAATAGTGGTTGGTCTTGTGTTGACTTGTAGGTAAGTCTTTGAAGGCTATACATAGAATGGTTTGTTGATTTCTGGATAGTTTTTAGAAGGTAGGCTATCAATGGTTGAAAAGTTTTTCCTGAAGCCTGCTTGTTCGTAGTGTTGATTTTGTTCATGATTCTGTGTTGGTTTGTCTGATTTGTTACCTTTCTTATGAACTAGCATTATTTCAGTTGCTAGCTGTTGTTTCTGTATTTCCTCTAAGTATGTAGTTTTTAACTTAAGATGATGAGGATGGATCACATCTATTTTGGAAAATTCTACTGGGAGTTGATCACTGCTGTTTTTCCATTTGCTTTATTTCATCACTGGTGATTTCTAAGACAGAGTTGTTTGTAATTTCTTCTTCCTGAGTTATTTATATTGTTGCTTGAGTAATTTTCTTTGTAGAAATTTGTTGCAAAGGTGAGAATTTTGGATCTTTTTCTGGTTTTTAGTACAGATTTATCTTTCAAGGAAGGAATCCAGAATTTGTCAATGTTGATCCCATTTTTGCTATTTTCAAAGAAGTACAGTTGAATCGCAATAATCCGACATTTGACAGTCCGATATGCTCGGTAGTCTGACGCCGCGTCGGATGACCTCACTGCGCTTGCTGCAGACATCTCCCGTATGCCCCATGACTCACAACAGTTCAGTTTTAATTAAATACGTACTCAATATGTATTGTAACAATATACATACTGTAGTAAGTACAGTACTGTGTGTACATAACTTAAATTTTCTTGCCTTAGAAGTCAAATTCAGTTTTAAAAAATCAACCTTTGGTAATCCGACATTCTTGATAATCCGACACCCCCTCGGTCCCGTAATGTTGGATTATCGCGATTCAACTGTACTATTTTCCAAAGTTTGCTTGAATTTTATTGCTTATGTCTTTCTCAAATCTTTTCTTATTTTCTCTTTTCACTAATTTATTGAACTCAGCAACTTCTATTTTATTTTTTGCAGATTTAAACCTATCTTTTTTTAGCATTTCTCTTTTTGTAAGTAAGGTTTTAGTGTCATCAGTTATTTTGTTTCAAAAGGGATGATGATATGCTTTGTTATTGGGGATCATTTTCAGTGGTTTGCTCTTTGGGTTGCTAGAACTAGTTTTAGGTTTTCATTTTATTTTAGGTCTTTTCTATCAGAACCATTTTTTCAGATTTTTTGATTTATGTTTGTTCGATTGTTACCCTGTGGTCAGAGTTAAATTTCAATTGATTGAGGATTTTCTGTTGGATCTTTTATTATTAGTAGGAAATCTATCTCGTTTTTATCTGTAGTTTCCATCCAGAGAGATCCAGATCCATCTTCTCTTTTTTTCATTTTGAAGAAAGAATTTCTAATTTTAAGCTATTGACTAAAAGCAAATTGCATTAGTCTTTCCCGTTTATTTTTTCTTTTTAGGCTTCTGTATTTACCAAGAATTAAATCTTGTGACTGTTGTTGTCTTGATTCCTATTTGAGCATTGAAGTCTTCCGTGATGATGACCTGAGAGGTTTAATCAGTTGTAGCCAGCATTAAATCAGTGTAGATTCCTCAACTTCTTCATCGCTGTGGTTGGGGCATAGATTTGAATTATTTTAAAAGCTTATTCTCTAGCTTTAGTTTTATTGATGCAATTCTGTCTGAGTACCTTTTGAATTTAGTAATGGGATTTTTCCTTATGCTTTTGATAGGAATCCAACTCTATTTCTACCATTTTTAACCTCTGCATGGGAAAACAATAAGGCATTGTCTCTTTTAATTATTTTGTCAGTGCTGCTTCTTATTTCACAGAGTCCCATTATATCCCAGTTGATTGATCTGTTCTAATGCCTCTTCTAGCTCAACTAGTCTTATCTCCTTTGAGCAGCGTGTGTGTGTGTTGAAGGAGGCAATTTTGATTGTGTCAAAGGTGGTTATCTCAGCAATTGCATCTGGTATGAACCGCCTCAAAGCGTTTTGAGTTCATTCATCTGGAAAATAGATGTCAAGGTCGATGGATGCCCCATCTTCTAGCTTTAGGCCTTATGGCCTAACACTTTGTTTCTCTTTGGAGAGTGTACTTGGAAGAAGCATTTTATATCTTATGCCAGGTTATGAGATGGCTTCTCCTTTGGAGTACATTCACCATATTTATAGCTGCTTCTGTGGAGAATAACACTACCACTATGTAAACCAGGTGGGGTCCTGATCGAGTGTCACAGATTTTGTAGAGTTATGCTCCTCTATTATTTTTTTTAATTTTGGGAAATTCAGAATGCTATTTACAACATGGTAGTCCAAATTAGTTAACAGATGTTTTTTAGCTCGAGATTAAAATAATAATCAAGAATTCTCCATCACAACAAATAACAAGGTCAAACTGGGAAAATCTATAGATTCCTTAGCTCATTTGCAGCTGTGGAGGATAAGTCATTCGAAAAGAATGAAGAACCATAGTGTATATTTCTATAATTATTTACAGTGTTCCTATAGGAAAAAATAATTTCTAAAGGGTAAATTGAATGGAAGAAGTTTTAGGAAATGCTTTTGCTTAGAAATAGTCCCAGTTTTTGATGATGTGCTTCAGTCCTTTAATATTATCTATCTCAGATCAGATGATCAAAGAAATGCTTTAAGTGATTGGTGCTGCTTTTTAAAGCTAAGAACCAATTAACGACTAGATCTAAAACTTTCAACTTTTAGTTTTGTTAAGGGTTAAAAGCTGCTTTTATGCAACACAATTTCCATGGAATATTAGATCAATATTAGCAAATTATTAATCTGCTCCAAATTAAATGTACCAGGTGGCTATTATTAAAGTATCCCTTCCAAAGCTGTAGCTCTAACCAATAAGTGGAATGCCACCAGAATTAGGAAAAAGACTATTTCTGGGATGGGGAGAAGAAAGAATTTCCTGAAAAATGTTAAAGTTCCAATAGGACGAAATATGGCACTGAACAAGAGAAATGCATGAATGGATAACAAAATATCAATAAATGAAAAAGATAAAGCTAAGATGAAATTTCAATTTTTTATGTTTTATATTATGGTGACCCTGAGCTAACATGCTAGAGAAAAAGCTGTCAAAGCTCTACACTCACTCAGAGGTGCTGATAATGAAGATGACTTTTCGATGTGGTTTACATTGTTCTGGAACAGAAATTGCCTTTGATACACAATGTGCTCAACTAGAGAATGCAATATCTAGGGAGTAATGTTCCACAGATGCTTTATTATGTTGTCCATTAGGACAGCCAGATTATAGATATTGGCCGTGAGGTAGCCCCACGGCCAAAAAATCACACCATGTAAGTTTAGGCAAGCGTGGTGGCTATGCAATGGGGAAGAAGCAACTAATGACACTTTTTGTCAGTAAACTGATGTAGTAACAGCTGCTATACTAATCTACACTATGATGAGGAGCTTTTGCTGCAGTTGAGGAATAACAGAGCTAATGGCTGTTCCTGAAGGGTTGGAAAAAGAATAGCCCTGGGGTGAAATTGGAAGTAACACATCTGATAGTGAGTTTCAGCAAATGCAGTGGGATTGGCTGAATAACATCTGGTACTTTTGATGTCCATATACAATAGTTTCAAGTGTTTACAGTCCTGCCGAGATAAAAAAAATGGACCTCTGCTCTCTGAGGTGAAACAGGCTTTCTTCCCCTCCCAAGCTTAACTTGCAAGGATTCAGTTTCATAAGATTTGTTAATCATTCTTTGAACTGCTGCAGCTGATAAAGGACATGTTCATAAATATTTACTGCATCGAAATTTACAGGGAGCGGCTGCTGCATTACAATCTTTAAGGTAAATGAACTTCACAGTTAAAATAGTTCAGATAGTTTGAGTTGCATTTTTAAATGTGCAGGATATGTTTGCGATATTCTCACCATGCTTGGAAAAGTTTTTTTCCCTGATACTGGTGGAACTTATTAGTTGGAGTTATGGAAAGCTCTAAATAGAGAGGAATACTTTAACGTTATAGGGAACCTGATATATTTTAGAATATTGGTTATTTAACCAGAAATGGAGTGCGTTTCAATGCAAGTTGTTAGTTTTTTGAAGAGTCCTTTCTGGACTTGGTGTTGCTTAAACAAGAAATGAATTTTTTTTTTAAGAAATAATCGTCTGCAGATTCTGATACGTAGAGGATTTTATTTGTGTAGAGATATTATTTACTTTGTAAACGTAATTTCCACTGTGGATTCAGTCAAAGCAACGGCTTTATTGTTACTTCACTCACTAGTCATTGTTGGACTGACTAATGATTGTTAGATGGAAAGGCTGTTCAATGACTGTTTAATCGTAGAAACAAATCAAAGTGTCTGTGATTATATTAATGATGAAAACTCCGTTTGATTTGACATAATGATTTTACTTCAGATGAATCGGCCAACATTACTGCATCAACATTTGAGAGAGAGAAAAAAACCAGCATTTTTTTCTGCTTTTTGCAAGAAAATTAGCCATCCTTGGACTGGCTGTAAGCTGAGTGTATAATAAATTGATCAGTTTCCTCTTGTTTTATTTACTATAAGATGATGATAGGTATAAGAGAGTAAACAGTATAATGTTTAAAATTATTCTCTCTCTTTTTTTTTTTAATTGTAAACCTCTTTTCCTAGCTAGTTTTGTTTGGTTCTTCCTTTTGAGTTGCAGTGGATGGGTTAATTGAGTTCTTATTCCACCTGCATGACTACTGTGGGGAGGTTATCGAAGATTTAATATAAAGCTTCCGACAACATTCTTTATAGGCATCTGAGAGAGCTAAAACAAAAAAAGCTTTAAAATGCAATTTTAAGTTGAAATATACGTTTCATTCTATCCATAATCACAATAAATCAAAAATGAAAGTCCGAGAAATCTGAAATTTTAGTGGAAGATGTAGGTTGCAGGAAAAAACAAAACTATTGATTTTGGTATAGGTAAAAAGAAAAAAAAAATTGCTAAAATATCAACTTACATAATTTGCTAATTTCGTCTGTCTGTCTGTCTGTAACACGATATAATTAAGCTATTAAGATAGATCCAAGGTTCTCAATGGTACCATTGAATCAAGGGTACTCAAATTGGATGAAATATTAGTTCATTTTGGCATTCCATGTTGTTTCCATGAAATTTGAACTGAAATTCTAACAAAACATACGTTCAAAACCAAATAATTTTGTTACCACTGCACCGATTTTAATGAAATTTGGCATACTTACTCAGTTTTTTACGCTGATTTTGAAACTCAAAACCATTTTGGCCGTAGAAGCTTCGTTCACAAGTTAGCACAGTATTTAGATTATACAAAGGTGAGTTTTAAATGCCTTTCGGCGTTATGAGTCAAAAATAATAATTATTCTTTAGATAAATTAAACTTTAGATATTGTTGGTATTTCGTTTTTCTTTTTGGATGGAAAATGATCCTTTAGATCAGAACCTATATTACAGGTTTACAGGTAAGAAGTACACCTAAATAGGTCAAAAAACATTAAAAAAAAAAAAAAAAAAAAATATTTTCAAATCAAATCATCAATCGAATCAAATATATATATATATATATATATACATACAGTCAGAACTCTATTTAACAAATTTCTCTATTTTGCGAACTTTTCTTTGGAACCAAGAACATTTTGCTAATTTCTTCGTAAAAAAACCTCCAAATAGCAAAGTGCTTTTTCTATTTAACGAACTTTTTCGCGGTATCTATTTTTTTTTTTTTTTTTTCTCTCCTTGAAATGTTTTTACAAGGCGCTACTCACTGTCATTCTTTGCATTGCAACCAGGAAGTGCAATCCTCAATGCAGCTGTCCGTGTGAAAGTCTCGCGTTTTCTAGATTGTTAAACTTGATCAGAAGTGCTGGTAATGTCAGTTCTTGTAGCTCGAAAATGTCAAAGCGAAAGTGCTTGAGCATCAAAGAAAAAAATTTAATTCTTGATGAGGTAGATAAAGGCGTGAAGAAAAAGGATATTGCTTTAAAATTTGGGATTCCTCCATCAGCTTATCAACCATAATCAAAAATCGAGATAAGGTACAAACTTTTGATTCATTGAATTCTTGTTCAAAACGTTTAAAAACATGTGTCTATGAAGATGTGGATGAGGCAGTTTTGAAGTGGATACACACAATGCGGATAAAAATGTTCCGATCTCTGGTCCTTTCATACTTGAGAAAGCTCTTAAATTTACGAAAGCATTGGGACACGACGAATTTCGAGGAAGCGGTGGATGGCTTGAAAAATTTAAGAGAAGACACGGAATTGTGGCAAAAATAATATCTGGTGAAAATAAAGACGTTGATGATAGTAGTGTTGAAAATTGGATAACGGAGACACTTAGTAAAATTTTAAAAGACTATAAGCCAGAAAACATCTTTAATGCGGATGAGACTGCTTTTATTTTATCAATGTTTGCCTCTAAGGACAGTAACATTTAAAAGTGAAAAATGCTTCTGGGGAAAACAAAGCAAAGCAAGAATAACTCTGTTGTTAGGTGCAAATATTACTGGACATCAGAAATTGAAACCATTAGTTATCAGGAGAAGCAAATCTCCAAGATGTTTCAAAGGGGTAAAGTCTTTGGAGGTGGATTACGACTTTAACAAAAAATCTTGGATGACGTCAGAAATTTGTGAAAAATGGCTTCAAAAATTAACAGACTTTATTAGTAAAATTTAAGTACGCATGTAGTAATGTATGCTTTATGTTCTTAAATTTATTACTTTTTTAATAATATTTATTGTTTATGTATTTTAAATCTGTTTTATGTTGTTTAAATGATTTTAAAAGGCGAATCTGTATTTAGCGAATTTTCCATATAATGAACTTTTTTTCGGGATTTAGCGACTTCGTTAAATAGAGGTCCGACTGAACATATAAATTGGCTAAGTTCGTCTGTCTGTAACTCGATATAATTAAGCTGTTAAGATAGATCCATCGGTTCTCAATGGTACCATTGAATCAAGGGTACTCAAATTGGATGAAATATTAGTTCATTGTGTCATTCCATGTTGTTTCCATGAAATTTTATTCTTGGGAACTGACCTCGACAACTGAAATTCTAACAAAACATACGTTCAAAACCAAATAATTTTGTAACCACTGCATCCATTTTAATGAAATTTGGCATACTTACTTAGTTTTTTACGCTGATTTTGAAACTCCAAAACATTTTTGCCGTAGAAGCTTCGTTCACAAGTTAGCACAGTATTTAGATTACATTTACTTTATATTTGATAGCTGATAATAAAATGATTTTTCAGATTTTTTTTATGCCTGTCGTCCGAAAGGCTTTGCTGCTAGTATTATCAACATCATTGTAATTCAAAATCTAAATATTTTAAGTTAGCTAATGTAATGTAAGTTAGCTGAAAATTTTGTGGTAAATGTATGACTTTACAGCAAAGTTCATTTTGATGTTGATACATATCTGACACTTAAACAATGAGCTAGGCTAAAATAACTTAAAATTTATTTGTCCTGTAAAACCAAAACTTTATGAAAAGTACAGGTGCTTGTGGGTAAGAGTTTATTTCTCTTGGTAAAAAAAAAATCAGACCAGCAAGTAAAGAACTACAAAATCAAAACTCTGAGTGAATGCCCCCCCTCCTTTTTTTTATTTATAAAACATTTATGCACTGTTGCTAGGCTAGAAATTGCCGGGCCAACTATATCTTGTTTTTTTTTTTAAAAAAAAGATCCTTATAATAGGAGATACTTCAGGAAGGAATGTTATTTAAGATTATCATGTAATCAAGACTAATAAATTAAAAGCTGTCTGAAAATAAATCTTAATTTCCATTTGTATATGAAAATAATAACATTTTTTAAACGTACATTTTGGTTTCATTCATTATTATATCAAAGAAAAAGTGATTTAATCTGTAAAACATTTCTGTTGTAAGTTTTATTTTGGATTTCAGTGACCATTTTCACTAAATATCAGTGCTACAATGAATAAGATTTCAGATAGATAACTCTTCTTTTGCTAACTAGGATGTATTGGTTAATTTTAATTATCATAAATACTATCAATTTTAATTTTTTTACATGATTATACTGATGAGAATATTATCATATTTCCTTCAGTATTACAGAATGTGAGGAAAATGGCAGTTAGATGACATTAGGGAATGATTCATTGTCATCCTACGCAGACTAACTTTATCAATTTAGATAATTTAATGGTGGAATTGAATTTTAAAATTTTAGAAGACATTCTCTTATTATAATATGAACTGACAAAAGACCAAACACAAACTTGCACTTTTCTTTATCTAAAATACGTAAACACAAGTTTTGTGTAAATTACAGAATTTTCCTTCTAATAAATAAGTATCTCCTTATCAAGCATTGTATTTTTAAATAGTAAATAAATAATTTAGTTGTTATTTGAACAACAATTACTTTATTATCTAGTAGCTTCAGCAAAGAATATAATTTGTCTCCCAATTTTTCTAAAATATCTTTGCATTTTATAAATTAAGTACAGATTCACAATTAAATACCTACTGATATTGAAATACAAATTAACATGCAAATGAAGGAAAAGTTAGATGTTAATTAGGATTTCAGGCCACTTGGTGCCAACAGTAGTAGTTTTTGTTATTGCAAAACACTTTTACTCTTCTCCTTCCTTCCCTCCAAAAACAAATCATTCTTTATGTTAGTAAAGTCAACTATACTTTTTGTTATTTTCCCCCACTGATAATTCAGTTTACACTATTGTTTAAAGAAATATAGAGGTAAGACTATGATGAGGTTGATTCAGAAGCATGGGAAATAGCTCAGAATCCTAACAGAATTTTTTGAAGAAATTTGTAATGCAGTCAGCTAAAGAGCAGCTGAATAAAAAATTACTAATACAGTAGAGCCACAAGTGCTGCAAAAAATTTTTTTTAATTACGAACCTCAAAAAAACCAATTTGAATCCAAGCCAACAACAGGGAAAATAGAATAGGCCTTACAGTGCGAAGATCAAGAATTATTGACAGGTTTATTGTGCATCGTGATCCTATAGGCCTTCTCGGAATTTGTGGATGCAAACATAGAGCAAAGGTTTCTGCTTTACTGTACATATTTTAAAAGTTTTACATATTTTGTTTTTTGTACAATAAAACGTAGTTTTTAATGGTGAAATATTTTTTTTCGTGTTTACACCTCATTTTTAGTCTTTTTTCGGGTTATCTGCGAGTTTCGTTATCCGTGAAGCCCTTGCCACCCAATCCCACAGATAATCGGGGCTCTACTGTACTTTAAAGTAAAACAGTTGATTGAATGGTGATTGTTAGTCATTATTTCCTTTAGTATTTGTCCTAATATCTGTTTGAATTCATGAATAGGAAATTCTATTAGTGAAGGTGGATCATGGCAATGATTATGTTTTTCTCTTTCTTGCTGATAATAATTCAGTGACACTTGATTTCATAAGAATTTTACATTTATTTATGTAGTGTAGAGTAACTTAAACAAAAAGCCTGTATTTTCAGTATTTTTTTAAAATCAAATAACGGTTAAATTTTTATTTAATATGTAGGCTTTACATTTAGACTTTTCATCTGAAAGTGACTATTGTAACATGTGTATCATCCCTGCCTTTGAATATTGATATCTCTGCCAGTAAAAGTGAAAAATTCAGAAGAAAAACAACTTATTCTAGCCTGTGATATTATTTGGAACAAAAGTTTAAGGAATTGAAATATATATATATAAATATATTTTTTCTGTTTGTACGAATTTTAAATCTTTAATTTGTAATGAATTTTGTTAGCTTTGTTTGTTTATTTATGATGTAAGCCTACATCCATTCATTGCTTTTAATAAAATGTATTAAGTTATTAAGTTGATATTTCTTAATGTATAAGCCGATTGAAGAATAAATAAATTTTGAAAAAGCTTTTATTATTGATGTATCATTATTGTTAAATAAAATATTAATAAAAAATATGGTAATATTATTTCAATCCTTAGAATGTAGGTTTTGATGCAGAGATATCAGAATTGCAAATCTGGGATTGCTCCTTCCTTTGCAGAACAGATTGTTTAATATTAAAGTATACATTTATTTATGAATCCCAATTGTTGTTTATGAAGTAATTTTTCTAAATTATTATTTTTTTAGATGTTCTTTGAGGACAATATAGATGATGCAAAATACTGTGGGCATCTTTATGGGTTAGGAACATCATTTGTAATGAATGGTAATTCATACCATGATGACCATAACAACCACAACAACCATCATAATAACTCTTCCACAGCCACAACCACATCCTCATGATACCGGCCACCACTGGGGATTAAAATATCATCCTGCACAGATATGAGGGACTTGCTTAATGAAGACCCTTGAATTTATGGGAACACAAACTGCACATTGTACATGGAAAAAGGTTTGTTTTGTAAAACAGGCTCATCAATTCCTTGTAGTAACATGAGTCAATGGGTAAGGAACAAGTGCTGTCTTTGAGGTTGGTAAGCACTTGCACGATCAGATATTATTGTGAATATTGCAGATTGTTGTAACCAGAAACTTGGCATCCTTTTCTGTTTACGAGTGCCTTCTCTTGAAATCTTATTTTTTCTGCCTCAGGGATTAGATGCAGTAATCATGTACCATTCCCATTACTAGTATTATTAATCACAGAATATGGAAGTGCTTGAAGATAAGAAAAAATTAATTAATTGTTCTGTTACTGCTGTTTGTAATTATTCACCTTATAAAGAGATGGTTTTAAAAATTGCTCATTTCAAAGCTTAAATTAACTTAAAATTGTATCTAAAATTATAAAAAAATATTCTTATCATTGAGATTACTTCTTGCTAATATCTATTTTGTGATGTTTCATGAAGAAGAAAAATGTACATTTTTATTTGAAATGGAAAAAAAAAATGAAAATCTGAAATATAATGTAATAAATTTTTATTTCTTGAAAATGTAAACTAATTCTTTTATATATGTATTTTTTTTTCCTTCTTGGGAAAAAAAAAAAATGAGGCTGTATTGCTACACTTCCAGTAAATAAATATTTGTTTGATAATCAGAGGAAGAAACTACATTTGAACAAACCTTTTAAAATCTAAGAAAATTGAATTTTAGCTCAAAATATTTATTTGCTGGAAGGAAAACTTAAATCTTAGTATTATTAAGAAAGAACATTTATTTTTTAACATATTGAGGCTTCAGATTCTTAGTGTTTATTAAAGTATTGAGCTATAGATTGAATGATATAAAGAGCTAAAGAAATAGAATTTCATCTTAATGAACACTCATTTGTATGCACTTTTTAAAGGATGCCTATTTTTCTGATTTCACTGATCTTTGATGCAATCAAATTCAATTCTCATATTTCAATGATGATAGATGTGATTTGCAATGCCATTTTAATTTGGTGGAAAATAAAACTGAACCCATATTAGGTTTCTCTGAAAATATCAACTTCTGGTCAACCGTGATTTAAATAATTTCATTCATGTTGAAACCAAAAAAATAAAATAATTGAAGTTATTAAAAACTTTGCTATTTTTCAATTAATTGTATAATTTCATTTTGTAAATTACATTGGTTTCCCTGAATGAAATGGTTTACTAAAGGTGAAAGATTTTATCAAATATCAGTCACTGCCAGAAGGTGTAAGTACAAATTATGTTTTCCCCTTGGAAAGTAGCACAGAAAAGGTAGGGAGCAGATACATAGTTGGCAAAATGTATGTGAACATGTCCATCCCATTGCCTTGGAATGTGTTCATTTAGAGGACACTTTCAACCTGGTTGAATGATCTGTTCCTATGGAACAGTGAACTATGTACTTTAAATTTCCTGGACAACCAGGCTGGTTTTTAAAAACTCCCCTTAACTTCTCTGGCAAACGAATACATCCTAATCAGACTGCCAGCCAGTTTGAAATTTAATGCTTTCTGATTGATTTCTAAAAAATAAAATAATGTTAAAAAAAAAATGTTTTGCACCACTTCTGATTTATTGTACGATTGTCTTAGGTTTGTTAGTATTCAGCATCATAAGTTAAATGTAAGACGACATTTTAAGTATAGATTTTACTTCATCTAAAATAACTGATGATTGAGTCTGTATTTATTTTGAATTTGAAAGCAGATGTTTGCCTTAAGTATTCTAATGGGAAATGAGGGTGGGATTTGAAAGCACATTTAGCCTGAAAAGCATTTTTAATTAGTCTTTTATTGCCTGGTGATGAATTGATAAGGTTTTTGGTTTTCTCATTTACCAGTGTAAGAAGTTCAGTTATAATAGTTCTTTTATATATATAAAGAAAAATATCAATCAGTGCTTTGGAATATAACCACAAAGTAAATACTGTATATTCATGACTCACTTTTCATATTCATCTTACTTTTGTAAGTGCTGCTGACTCATTGTACATGGCATGGAGTATTATTGTACCTCCTCTGTCAGTGAGTTCAGGATGGAGTCGTGTCCTTGAATAATGCTACTGGCTGGTCCGTACTTAAGATTGAGGACAGATCCCATTCTATAGTTTCACTACAGATGCATCCTTCCCATTTCATGATGATGCATTCATTTGGCTCATGCTTACTGCCATCATCATTATCAGTGTTACAGTCTTGTCATTAGTGTTTCTGTTTATTTGTAGTATTACCTAGACTTCACTCCATCAACATAAATTTGTGTCCATCCTACTACTGCACAATTGTAAAATGCAAACTTCCTTTTGTTTTTTGTACTGTGGTTTTTTTTATGTAAATTCATTTCTTCTAAAATTATCATGGCAGCTTTAAGAATTTTAAATTGAAATTAAATGATTTGATATTGTTAAATAAGGAAAATAAAAAATTGTATCTTTTTTAAAACAAAATTGGAAATGGAATTAATATGTTTACTTTTTATAAGAACTTCATCACAAATAACTTATTAGATGTGCTCTAAATAGTTGGACACATAATAAACTAAAAATTTAATTGCTTGGGATTATTGAGTTTTGTAATAAAAATTAATCCAAAGCAATTTTACATTTCAGTAAATTTGTATTCAGTTTTTATTCAAAAATTGAATCAGAAATGCCAATATTATTTCTGGAAAAACTGTTTGCCCCACTTTGTTGAACTTAACAAAAAATAATTTTACAAAGATTCTTGTCCACTGATTTACTTTAAAATGAATTTTTAGGCCATATTAATTAATTTGCAATCCAAAGGAAACCATTAAATAAATCAAGTCTTTTATCCCCGCTCCCTCCTTCCTTCCTTCTTACCTTATTTTAACCCTGGAGAAGGGGGAAAAGAAGCAGGATAGTGGAGCAAACTTGTGACTATTCCATTTTGTCATGGACCACATTTTGTTATTGCTAATGTTTCTATTCAGGCAGTTTAAAAGAAACCAAAAGAATAATCAATTAGTCAAAACAAAAGCAACCATTTAGCTTCTGATTAAACTAAAAATAAATAAGTAAAGGCAGAGTTACATTCAAGACATGTTTTATTTTGTAAATATGTTTGTTATTTTTAAATGACATTGCTAAGAAAGTTAGAATCTGGAATAATAAAATAAAAAAATCAGCTAAAAAAAGTACCTTGATACATTCCAATGAAGTTATTATTTATATTTAAAATTTTTCTTTTAAATTATCCCATCGATAAAAAAAACAAAACAAAAATCCTTATTGGTTGAAGATCTTTTGTTGAGATTCTAACCTTCCCTTTTATCCAAAATGAATGACGACATAATGTTGAATGCTAGGTCAACTGCTCACTTGATTTATTATGGTTGCATTCCTTTTTATCCTTTTGTCCATGTGCACTGTTACGGAAATAATTTACAGGAGGGAAATGGCATTAGAGAAATAAATTTCTAAAGTTTTAGCTTTTCTTGACATATGTAGAAATTAGAAACTGATTGAAACATACAAAGTATTTTATTTTGTTCTGATGCCATGTCTCCCTGGTTATCTATGCTATTCCATTAAGCACATCTGTAGTTGCTCTTCATGTTTTCATTTCTCTAGCAAAGGCTGAATGCTTTTTATCATAGATTGCTTTAGATGAACTAGTTTGTGTATATGGTTGTCTTGTGTTTATTTAGCAAATGTAAATAAAATAATTGGGCAACCTGTAGCTTTATTACTCAATTGAGCTGAAATCTGGTTTGTTGTATATTTATTTTAAAAGTGCAAACTTGTCTTCTACATCACACACAACATACTTAAAACATCTTAACTCTTGAAACTATTCTGGACACTTAACATATGGTTCAGTGATGCAGACTGAATTTGCTATTCAAAAGAGAAAAATTAAAAATAACTATTTAATAAAGCTTGTGGAAAGATTGGTTGCACTATTTGTTTATTTTCTTAAAATGCATGATATAAAATTGGGCTTTGTTTTAAGATCTCTTCCTATTAAGTAAAATAGTAGGAACATTGACATAATTTCCTTGATTTCTTAATTTTCCTCCATTATCTTATCTACTTATTGTAAAGACATCTGAAATGTTTAAAAAAAAGCATTCCATAACACTGGGGAACAAAATACCTTTTTTTTTTTTTTTGTCACAGAATTCATATAAGCTTTAAGAATTATTTTTTTTTAAATCAGGCAAAGCATTCAAGTTACTCAATTTCCCTAAATTAGTACAAATTGGTAATAGTACAAAATGTATTTTGCCTAAAAAGTAAAAATGGATTAGTTTTTGCTATACTTTGGTTATGGAAGCATTAGTCAACTAGCTGAATTCATTTATCTGCTGGTGAAAGTGACCTCACTGACAGTCCTCAGAAGAAATCTTGACACTTTTTAATTAAAGGAGTGAGATTTTGTCTCTTGAGACTGAACAGTAGTTGACTACTTATAAACAGGATGATTTAAACACTTTCTTGGCATAATGAAAGTGTAACAAGTACTCAAAACATGGCATTGAAATAAGGACAAAACAAAGGCCTTTTTATGTTAAACGATACATCTACTCAATAAAAAGTAAGTTTTGTTCATCATGTGTCACAGGCCACAATATATCATTTTTAGTGACAAAGACAAGTACAGTAAAGCCTCGATTATCTGCGAGTGCCTTGAAAAATTTTTTTAATTACGAACTTCAAAAAAAAAACGATTTTAGGGAGAATACAATAGGCTCTACAGTGCGAAGATCAAAAATTATTGACAGGTTTATTGTGCATCGTAATCCTATAGGCCTACTCAGAATTTGTGGATGAGTGGCAGACTCTTGCTCTTTTGTTTTGTAGAGCAAAGGTTTCTGCTGTACTGTACATATTTTAAAAGTTTTACATATTATGTTTTTTGTACAATAAAACATAGTTTTTACGTTAAAATATTTTTTTTCAGGTTATCCGCGATGCTCTTGCCACCCAATTCCACGGATAATCGGGGCTTTACTGTATTGAATGTTTAACATTTATATATATTTATATATAAAAGCACCATAGGTGGCATCATAGGAAAACATACAAATGGGAGAGATATCATCTTTCAATTCAGTGTTAAAAATACATTGTTCATTTGGATGTGACAAAAATGATGGCCAGTTAAATCCGATTTTAGAAATAAGTGGCAATAAATGGAATCATTGTATTACAACTAATATTCAACTACGTTTCCTAACTACAATCAATCACTAAAAGGAGGGAAACATTATACTTCATTTACTGCAAGCAACCTAACACTTCCACAATAGATGATGGAACAAGGACGGGGAGTTTTAAATTGTATTGATCAAATTTAACTCCAGAACATTTTGTTATATCAGTAGTGAAATACATTTGCTTTGTTGTGGTCAATTTTAAATGAAGCCAAAACATATGATTAAATTCTTATACATTTCAAAGTATTGTTCATTATCTAAGAGTGACAGTGGAGTAGAATTTCTTAGGTAAATTAAAAATGTTCTCATTTTTAACTCGCTAACCTTATTTACTAGAAGTTCAGAGTAACAAATAAATGTTCTCTCCACTCAGCAATTATTCTTCAAACATCATAAACTTAAAGAGAGGCCATAGGAAAGAAAAAACTCTGAAAGATATATCACCAGGAAAATCCTGCATTAGCCCAACAATTTGTAAGGAGATAAACTTTCAAATACCTTAACATACAAGAAGACATTCTCTGTGATATCCAATGTTCATTAGTTTCAATCTACTGAAATAATACTAACATGCTAATGTCATTTGCTGTCAATGTGTGGTTTAGTGTAGTGGCAATGCACTAAGGAATTGAAAGTTTCAAGGAAAAAAGGTTTGACTGTTATTTTTGTTGAAGAAACAAGGAAAGAGACCTATTGTTCAGTAAACGACAAAATATGCAGTGACATGTTTAGTATTTGATACAGGCATAAATGAAATTTTGTGCTTTCTAGTCTACAGCAGTGAGACAATATCACATACAAGCACTACAGTATTTTGATAAGCACCAGGCAGCTCACTGCCACCACATGGAGATTTTTGGCTGAGGACATCTTAAAAACTGTCTTGCACCATATCCATAATATTTCTGCAGACACCTTGCATGCTACTGAAGAAAAGTTATCAACCATTATGAATGGCATACTATTGAGATCACAGTGTGTGTCTTATGTTAAGATATTGGAATCACAGCTTAATGGACTGTCAAGGTATGAAAAGTGTATCTCCTTGCAAACTTGTGGCTTCAGCGCCATTTTCTACTTGGTGGCAGCTTTTTGAATTTTAGTTTTTCTTTTCTTACATTTTTTCCCCGTGAGTTTTATCAGTGACTTTCTTTGTAGAGATCTCTGACTAGATGAACCTTTTCTATGGGATCATAGGTTAGTGGATCTATTTCTGATATTATTTTAGGAAAGGTCAAAGAATCCTTTTGTTTTCACTAGTCAGTATAAAATATAAAAATATTTTTTGAAATAGTTTATGAATTGTAATTTTATCTCCTGAATTTACAGTAACTTTGTATAGCTCGGAAGTTCAAGCAATACCTTTTCTTTTTCACAAAAACATTCAATCTTTAATTGAGCCACGGACTGATTAACTGCAAAGTAATCAAAAGGCCATTTTAATTATTGAATGTGATAACACTAAGAAATATTTTACACAACATGGTTGATTGCATTGCATATACCATTGTATGCTATCACAGATGAAACATATACTATATATAATAATACATTTCAACATTTATTGCTAAATATTATCATATGATTTTAGCAAAAAACTTCCTATAAGATAGGGAATGTTGAGCTTCCTAAATATGTTTTCGTAACTAAATAAAAGATTGTTTTAGATAAATCGTAGAAGAATAAGCAATAGAGAACAAATTATACACTGCCAGGATTCTGATAAAAACTAAGGTCCATCATCTTCCTTTCACTCTAGTAAGGAATTTCAGCTCTTGGCCCAAAGACTACAAAGAACAAAATTAGAGCACTTGTTTTCATGGCAGTGTAATTTTCATTTAAATCCAAATAATTGAGAGGAAAAAAAAATAGATACTTGAACAAAGCCAAAGACTGATATTATTTCTCTCTTCGTGACCATTATCAATATACGTTATTGGCAGTGGGAACTACAACATCTAAATTGGATATGAGTAAAACAAAAGGGACCAATTATGATAGTCGGTATCGATTTTATCCTTTGTGAACTATTTCTTTTTAGCGTGACAATCGAGTCAAGCAGATACTGACTCATGTGGTATGTTCCCACAGTTCATCATTGGATACTGCAAATAAAGTAACTGTTTGATGGGAAGATGGATATCAACCAATGCACTCATTTAATTTTCCTTATAATCTATCTGACACTGCATGTCAAACACAGAATCATAATTTATCTCGTAAATTTTGCTGTTTCAGAAAAAAAATAAAAAAAATTGAAAGGTGAAATTATTATGAATAGCAATAAAGCAATCGACTTAACTCCCCAGATACTGGATATAGCAACTAAAATAATGCTCTATTAGTCTACAACAATTATTAAACAGTTAATATGTGCTAAACTCAGTTTTGTTTTCAATTTATGCATTGGTATATGAACAGTTTATTGTAAATTGAAAATTTATTTTGTGTCCGAAGAAGCTGTTTCTGAAATGGGGAATTTATTTTTATGTGTTTGATAGTTTCCCTTACCATAATGTGGTGGGTGTAAACTGCAGGGTTGCAACATCAACTGTATTCTCTTCCATTTTCATCTGCAGGAAATCACAACTCTGTATTCTGCCATCAAAGAAAGTCCATCCAATTCCATGGCTTGTAAAAGATTTTTATTAGCTTTAAAAATGAATTAAAAGATTTTAAATTGATTTTTGTATTTCATTCAAAATTAAGCCTAATCAACAATAAAGTCTAACTGAATCACTTGACTAAGATTTACTGCAAAGATCAAGATTTCTTCAAAGAAAACTTATCCTATTATTTCAATTTCTGAAATTGTATAGAATTTAACAAAGACTATATTCAAATAATCACATCAGGATCAAAAGATTTATTAATTTTTCTTCACAATTATTAAAATTGAAAGGCTATAAATACAGTAAATGAAAACCCTCCTTGTACTTGAGTTTTAATTAAATTAAATAAATTTAAAAGATTGTTGTTTTTTAAGTTAATTGCCGTCCTATAGAAGGTGTTGAGATAATGAAATACCCTTGTGCTTATTTTGTAAGCATTCTACAAAAATCTGACAGAAAAAGAGGCTAAATGGTGTTCACTACTTTGATATTGATGTAAAGATGTGGAATTAATTGAGGTCAAGAAAAATCTAGATTTTTGGCTTTACAACTGTAAAGAAAAATGACTGTAATTTTAAAAAGCTAAATTCTAACAACTGGTTCGACATTGCCAATATTGGTATGCTGAAACTATCTAAAATGATGATACATCGTGTACTCCTGAACTGGGTTATAATATTTTGATATTTTATTCTTGACTGATATTTCAATCACCCTGAAACAACATATTTAATTATATTTTATGATGTGATTATAAAAAAAGAAATAATTCAACAAAAAAGTTTTTTAAAGAACTTAAAAATTAGTCTACTTTTCTTAGTACAATATTTCCATTTTCTCAATAAAAATTAAATAAGCCAATTAATGCTATTAAACCAGACACATTAACCGATTAGCAAAATGGATTAATATTCATTATTTAAGATATATAATAAAATCCATTGTTTACGTTCTAATGCTTTCTGATTTGTGCACTGATCTTAGTTTTGAAACCAAGCGATTTAGGAAAGAAAAAAATCCTTCAGGTAACAAAGACATCTTTCTTCTAAAGATCAATAATAGAAAGAGGCAATTTCTCTCCAACTGGAGTAGAACTATTTGGTCAATCCTTGGTTCTGATAAATTGGGTTTCCATGGAATTGTTTTCAAGCCTGCTTACTTTCTGTTGTAAAAGTCTCAAGAATAATTATCATATTTTCTCTTTTTTTTTTTTTTATTTCTTGAATGTTATTTAATTGGACTGGAGACTGAAGAAGAAACAACTTTACTTGGTTTTTTCATTATAATTTGAAATAGTTTGAATATTGTAGATGATGTTATTATTTTTCGTGACATCACTTAATGATGATATTGTTATATGGAAAAGTACAATATTCCCTTCCTTCACCTCAAAGGCAACAGTGATGATGATCACAAAAACCAGTCCTCACTGAAAGAGGATTCACAGATCATGACTCCACTGCATCAACCATGAACCGGAAAGTCAACAATCTGGACATATGGGTAATCCGTAAATTGAATGAGGAAAATAAAGGTTTATCTATAGTAAAACCACTTGTCACCATTTATCTTGAATGTCTCAAGAAAGACAACTTCTGGGGTCATATTCTGCCATGTGATAAAATGGGATCGTGTTTGACAACTGAAATTTGTGAGGATCACATCATCCAATTTGATGTTTGGAAAGGTAGCCAGATCAGATCATCATGTCTGTCCTAAACTGCTTGGACTTTGAGCTTGTAAAGAAGAATGTGATGAAAGAGCACCAAAAACTGGTCAAAAGGATAACTGCAAGAATACACATCCTCATAAATAAAAATGGAGAAACTTCATCAATCTCTCTCAGCGATTCAAATGACCCCATCTGATGGCCTTTTCGTGAAATACAACTAAGAGATAACAGAGTGATTTTTGTATCTATTACAAGTTCTGCTTTTCCTTGAATTCTTAACAAGAAATCAACTGAAAATTCAGAAACAGTTAAGTTTCTTTCTTTAAAAAACATCACAGATGCTTTAATAACTTCTTCAAAAACTCCAACATTACAACAACTGACGATATTTCGTAGGCCTCACCGACCCACTTTATCAAGCCTTTTTTAAACCTCATGGGAAGAGAGAACATCTCCCTCCTTCCCAACACAATAAAATAATAATATTTATTATTGTATTTCACATTTTTGTTTATTATTTCACGTTTTAGAATTCTTGATTGTATTTTATTATGTTGGTGTTGGGAAGGAGGGAGATATTCTCTCTTCCCACGAGGTTTAAAAAAGGCTTGATAAAGTGGGCTGGTGAGGCCTACGAAATATCGTCAGTCGTTGTAAGGTTGGGGTTTTTGAAGAAGTTATTAAAGAAATTATTTATGATGTTTTAAGAAGAGTTTGTTTATTTATCACAGATGCTGTTTTAGTATTTGTTTTTTAAATAAATGACAATGACATTTCAAAATAAAAAATCCAAAGCTTTATTTCCCACGATGCAATGGCAAACCATAAGAAATGGTAAGCTTTATTTGGGATATTAATTTATAAACTTGTTATCAAGAATAAATGAAAACAATTGAATCACATTCCTGTTATAAAGATCCAGAATTGAAATAATAAAATTAATCACTTTGCATTTCTCAATATCTGTGGTAATTGAATGTCAAGTAACAAATTCAAATGGAAAGGTTAACATTTCTAAGAAATTAGCTCCTTTTTTAAAACACAAAAAGTTTTGGAAACATACTTTACTGATGTGAATATAGGCAATCTTGAACAAAATAAGAAAATCTTTAAATAAATCAACAGTAAATCAATTGCATCATAGGAATAAACAATCCTTATAAAAACATTGATTGGTCTAATATCTTTAATTGTCAGAGTCTGATTTTAAAAAAATGAACTAATGAGTAATTTTGTGAGAATAAATAATAGATTAAGAAATCACAGAATTCGTAACTATTAAATCAATTAATTTAAAAATTTTACATTAGGTTTCTAGATTTGAGCTGAAGATAAAGTGACACAATTATTTGGCTTATATAATAATAGAAATAATTACAAAAAAAAAAAGCATTTATTTATCTATTTTTTGTTCTGAAAATACCGACATGTTTTTCCCAATATATTTTGCCGTTATAAATTCTCAAAAGAAAAAAACCGCAGTGATAACAACCAAGGCTTTATTTTAATTGTATTTTGAAACAACTGTGGATAAATAAACAGTGAAAACTAACTTCAACTGACTTAATTTATCAACACAGTCCCTGAAAGTTGGAAACAACTGTAGAGCTCTGACCTTCCAGTAGTTGCTTGAATGGCTCATAATTGGAGACTCACTATTTAATTAGTTTGTTTTTTGTTTTTAAATTTTCAAGCATCTTTGCCAAAGTAGAATCAAATCAAGCCAAAAACATTAATGACAAAACTATGTAGTAGGCTAAAGCTTTTTCACAGACCACTGCTGTATCTTAAGGCTCTCCTGAATATAAATGCAAAAATGAGGCACTGGATTTCAAGCAGCTAATATGCACACACGAAATAGGAGTGATGAAGTGAAAATTCCTGAAGTTATTAGGATTAGGGAGATGTCTAGCGATTTTGAATATAACTGAACAATGGCGAATAAAGAAAACAAAACTCATGGACTATAAAAAATATGGTTTTGTTGGCCTAAATAATGTTACTGCTTCATTATGGGATAAAGAAGTAAAGAGATAAGTTCAAGGTTCTTGCCCTCAAGTTTTCCTTAACTATACAAGCCAAGTATGAGTTTTCTAGGTCTCGTTTTGGAGTTACAATATCAACCCACATAAACATGCAGTGTCCATTAAATAATGAGACAAGAATCATAAAAATAAACAGCAACTACAGATAGAAAATGTATTTGTTTATTTTCAATACAATCTCCCCTTAACTAAATACAATGCTTACATCATTCATACATAAGCCACATCTCTTTAACATATTTCCTTTAATATCGGTAATATTTCACGGAACTACATCATTCCGTTTTTTTAAGCCATTTCTAATAATAACATTGAGTTACTTTCTTCCAATACATGCCTTAATACTGATACAATCATATGCTATGTCCAATAAACGAAAAAACATTAACATAATCAAGTATTATACCATCATTATCAATCTAATACAATTTAAGGTTCACTTTCTTTGTATGTATATTCTCTTTATTGAAATTTTTCTCTTTGATTTCTGACTAAGTCCTGGAAAAATGATTTGGTTCACCATACATCATCTGTCTTTGTTCATACATTTAAAAGTCTTGATGACACACGCTTCTATTAGATATATGCTATGTTTGTCTCTAATTTTGAAAAGAATTTTAATCTCTGGGTCCGGGTTATGACCTGTTAGGCAATGCTTGGCCCAGTTCGATGCTTTTGGACGATTGTTCCGACATCACCCCGTGTTTCCAAAATATATCCCCCCACATGTTCAACACTTTAGTTTATAAATAGTCCCTCTAATTTTTCTCATCTTCTTCTTCATCTTTCTTATTCAGTATAGATTTAATATTCTTCCGTTTTCTGTATATGATTCTAATGTCATTATTAGAACATATATCTGCAATACTTTTGTTAATTCTAATCCCATTTGGTAGTTTTATAATTTTGTCATATGGTAACTTGGGTTTCTTTTCTTCTTGTCTTTTAGCTTTCTTTATAAATCTTTGGAAACATCCGTTGATGAAAGGGTCTGGGTATTCGTTAATCCTTAGGATCTTCTTGAAATTGGTTATTTTTTTGGTCCCATTTTTCTTTGTTACTGGTGTAAGTAGTTATTCTTTCTAATGGATTTTGGATCATCGCCTTTTTAATTTTCATGTTATGTTTATGTTTTTATGTTAATTTTTCCAGGACTTAGTCAGAAATCAAAGAGAAAAATTTCAATAAAGAGAATATACCAACAAAGAAAGTGAACTTTAAATTGTATTAGATTAATAATGATGGTATAATATTTGATTATGTTAATGTTTTTTTCGTTTATTGGAAATAGCATATGATTTTTTAATAATGACATTGTATCAGTATTAAGGTATGTATTGGAAGAAAGTAACTCACTGTTATTACTAGAAATGGTATGAAAAAGCGGAATGATGTAGTTCCGTGAAATATTACAGATATTAAAGGAAATACGTTAAAGAGATGTGGCTTTTTACTTAATTTTAGGGTAATAAGATATGAAATATCATTCATACATGTTTTCAAAACACTACTGGAAAGTATTGCAAGGTGCAGATTTGAGTTACAGTCTTCTGGATATCCTTTCAGTTTCAGTTTCAATTTTGAAAACTCCCATTAAATAAAAATCAGGCCTTCAATCAGTTGGATTTGAAAGCGAGAAACTGTCTTACATTCAACACACCATGTGAAGACATTATCATGCGTTGATGCAGACATTGTGAGAATACCGGCTATTAACCATTTGGCTCTCGGGAACAATTCCATTAATGTTGCAGTAAACATTGTCTTGGAGTCAATAGCAACCATCTTTTCATGCTTTGCATTCACAACATGTTCTTTATGCTCAGAAATCAAAAAACAAATCTTCTTTTCTCTAAATTTTACATGATTTTTTCTTTCTGATACACAGAAGCTCAGTTATAACGCGGTTGTTTATATCGCGAATTTGGATTTAACGCGATTTGGTCTTGGACCCCGTCTATTTTCGAAAAGGTGTATAATTGTAAAATTGCAAAATTTACCGTTTTTTCGCCTAAAATCAAATCAAAGGTGTAAATTAATATGCTTGTTTCCTTATTATTTACAGTAATTGAGACTCTATACCCACCCTAATGTCACGAAAATGCGTCAAATTCAATATATTTTTTAAAAAATACCAGAATCGCGGACTTTTTCGTTTAATCAAAATGAATATCAAGATCTATTTTTCTGCCAATGACAACCAGTAAAGAGGCCCATGTAATCTAATAGGCGTATGAATACCTAGTTTCGATCCATGTGACTCATCATTTGTACAAGATGCCAAGATGGCAGCGCCAAATTGATTTTGGCTAATATAACCCATCAAAGTGTTGAAAAGGTAATGATTTATGTATTTATAAATCACATAGCTTTGAATGATGTAGGTAATCGCAAAATGACCATTTTAAATCGATGTGGAATCGTGTGGGCAATAATAGGGTGCGATATACGACATTTGACGTCGCGAAGCAATAAAAGTTCGGTTATATCACGATCTTCGAGATCTTGGATCCGAAAGATCGCGTTATAACCGAGCTTCCATGTATTTAATTTGAGCAGAGTTATTTTTATGAGTTCATGAGATTTTCATCAGATCAAACTGAGACAAATCTTGTGGATTATTTGCTAGTGATTCTGTACCATCTCAAAATCTTGCACAAGTGATTGACACCGCTTTAAGATCATTAAAAACAATGGCTGGTTGTTGTTCCATTTTCTACAAGATAGAAACATTCTCACCTAAACATCATTTGCATGAGACCTAGTGAATCTAGATGGGAGAAGCGCATTCAATGAACTATTATTTTGGCCAATATCATTTCCCCTATGGTTAAAAAGATCTGTTTTGTTGTTTAATAGGTGCAAATTTGTTGTCATTTACAAGATAAATCCTTGGAAAAAATTACAGAAAGAATGGTTGTTGTACATTTCCCAAAAGAAAACCCTGTTTCTGAAATCAGAAAAATTTGATTAAAAACAAGAACAATGTGTCATTTTAATCATCACTTCTTCATCCAAAACAGGAAAAAAAGCTGTTGCAAACATAAAATTTTTAATATAGACTCTGCTGCAAAAAAATCAAAGCACCATGAAGGAAGTGACTGTTTATTAAAATTAAATATACATTAAGCTCATACACAGGTAATGAAATGGTTACAATTTCAAGGCCATAGGACCCATCATTGACAAGCAATTGCACATTGAATGTTCAAATCAGTAATTGGTGAACCCCCCCTGGCAGCAATGCATGCTTCTATACGTCGAGGTAAAAAGTGACAAAGATTCCAAATCTCATCCTGCGATACATTCTGCCTGGCATTTCGCACTTGTTGCTCCAGAGCTGTGACAGTTTAGGGTGCCCGAATCTGGCGGCTTGCTACATTCTATACTAAGTTCAATTGGCAAAAGGTCTGGTAACCTTCCTGGCCAATGAAGAGTATCAACAGCATGGAGGCACTCCAGAGATAAGTGAGCCATATGGGGTCTGGCATTATCTTGTTAGAAAATTGCCCCAGAGGATGTCATCAACATATCGTTGAGCTGTTACAGTTGTACGTGGGATGACTAGGGCAACCTGCTATTGTAAGAGATAGCACCCCACACCATCACACCAGGGGTAATGGCTGTGTACCTCTGTAAAACAAAGGGTGCTTGAGACTGCTGGCCCCGGCACCTCCAAAGACGGATCTGATGGTCATCTGCTCGAAGACTGAAGCGGGATTCATCGCTGATCACTATGCACTGCCAGTCTGCTGATCGGCTACGGATGTTGCTATCGCTGTTGTGTGGTTAAAGGCAGACGTCACAAAGGCCTTTGTGCGAGTAGCCCAACCTCAGTGCCATAAGATGGTGGAACGTACCACAAGTGGTATGAAAGAGGCTGTAGCAAGTTGGATGGCAGACAATGATGCCGTTGGGACAGTTTTGGCCTGTTGCACAATCATCTAATCTTGCCTGGCAGTCATGCACCTTGGCCTTCCAGAGCCTTCATTCCACCGATCAGTTCCTTGCAGCAATCATTGCTGCCAGCACCTTTACATAGTAGTGTCCGTACAGTGCAGGTGGTGACCTATTGCTCTGTATGACCACTTAGCTTCACACATCTCGACTATGCAACCACGTTCGAAGTCGGCCAATTAGCAATAAGGTCTTCGACAACATCAAAGCAGCATTTTTATTGTGTCTCCAGGGAACTGCAATGCCGACAATGAGAAAAGATAACCCATCTGCAATTGTTACCTGTTTTATACATTGCTACTTGCGCAGAAGGAGTGGACGTCAACACTCATTGGTCTTGAAATGATCTTTTGCATACAAGGTATAAAGGAATATTTATTTCCAATTTCAGGATGATCGAATTATTGTTTAGGATTGCTTTGATTTTTTTGCAACAGTGTACATGACTATGATTTTATTAATAAGCCTTTCTGGGCAGCTTTATATTTATATTCAAACTAATTTTTCAATTAAAATAATAAAAAAAAATTCACAATTACTTGTTTTTCATAAGCAGATCTAAGTCAACACAATTTCTCAAAGCTGTAAGATTATAGATTGCCACAGCCATCAACTTTTATACGTTATCGCTCTTTAAAAAAATAACTTCAATGGTGAGGTTTAATATGTAAAAAAATATGAGCAAAACAAAGAAAAAAATATTTGCACCTGTAAAAGCAATATAATTCATGAAATAAAACGGAATTAAAAAAAAAAATCTGACATTTCAGGAGTCATCAGATTATTAAGATGGAGGGAGGGAAGTAGAGAATAAAAAGCTATATCATATATGACCAGGAACCAATAGAAAATGGTGAAGGCGTTATGGTAGGAACTAAAGAAACATTAATAGAAGGGGAAAGGGGCTGGGAGATTAATCTAATCAAACATATATATATATATATTTTAAATGATACGTTGGTTTGGGGGAGGGGGGTGATAGTAAGGAAGATGATTATAGAAAAAAAAAATAGATAAGGGAAGGAGTATATTAAAACTATGCTTTGACAATGCCACCTGTTGTGATAATACATGCGAAATCTGTTTGATGATGATGAAGGCTTCAGCAAAAGATTCTTGTATAAGATAAGAGATGGCTATTCCTTGTGGGAAATCAGGTGTGTCTTGGGTCAAGATAACGGAACAATGTGACAGATTTAGTGGTATTTTTGAGTTTGAAAATATTTATATGCTTTTTGATTCATATGGAAAGGGCCCTTTTTGTTTGGCTTATTAAACTAGAGCTGCAACTGGAACAGGGAATTTAGAAGGCAATGTTAGGAGGATTGGAATTGGTTTGTTTTGTAGTTAGTTTAATTAATTAGATAGAAAAAGTAATTTGATGTTATATGGCTTAAAATTAAATTCAAATTCTTTTTGTTTTGTTTCTTTTACTTTGTACAATTGTTATACATTAAAAATATACAATGTTAGAAATAGTTTTTTTTTTCTATAATTCTTGGAGATATCATGGAGTCTGACAATCATTGATTTTAGAATTAATTTTTTATTTTAAGACTTAATTTTTAGTTTATAAATTAAATTGTCTCTGCAGCCTACAAAGATGGCACCATTCCACACGATTGGTGAAGAAAATATTTTATTTTTCATGGGAAAAGTACTTAAGGAATTCGGACTGTCTGCCTCTATAACATAAATGGTACCATCTGTTGTAACAAAAGTGATAATGTGTAATATTTTGTTGTATGAGGCAGCCTTACCTTCAGTTTTACTGAAAGGAAGTTCAAGACATGATGACTTTTGTTGAATACCAGAATTGTTTGGTAAATTTAATGAAATAAAACTGCAAAAAGGAACTCCATATATTGGCGATGATGCAGCAAATTTCCAAAGTAATTTGCCATTAGAAAAGTCAATACAATATAAATTAGTATCATAAGAGCCAATAAAAATGACAAAATCATCTTGATCTGCTGACTTATTATAAAGACAAGGTGATGAAAATATAGGTCCCTCAGTTTTATATTTCCAAACCTACATTAAATAAGAAAAGAAAAAAAAGCAATATTTGTGGTGAAATTGACAGTAGAAAAAATGTGTAAAAAATTAAAACAAAGGACCAGAAACAAAAATTAAGAAAATTATATAATAAAATAGCTTCATTACATGTAACGAGGTTTCAATCTAGCCTCCTCTTCAGTTGATACAAGAAAAGGAAAAACATAGACATAAAATGAATTATAAATATCTTGAAATAGTAAAAAGAATACTAATAATTACCAAGTGTACTATATACAATGATAAAATGTTCATTTGCATAACAATATATTCAAATTCTCACCAAAGATTGTAATGCAATGCATTACTTATTGAACATCAGTGTTGTAACATTTTTGTGATTTGATTAACAAAGATTCAAAAAATTTCCTTAAATAATGGTCTTTTTTGGTACCGTAAATAATTGGACTTTCAACTAATCATCGGTCTTTCATTTGAATTTGTACCTTACGTTTAGTTTCTCCAATATATTTGCAACCTACAATTTCCCTCTTCACGTTCAATACCATATACAACCAAAATTTTGTTTAAATTATTGGTTTCTTTTTTGGTACCATGATTGAGCATATTTCTTAAAGTGTTTTTGCTTTATGTGCATTTTTATGTTCACTTGACCTAGAATAGGAGCCAGTTTCTTCCTTAAATTCTCCTCATATGGAATTGAGATGTATTTGCTGATTTTCTTCTCAACTTTATTATTAATGTTCTGATGACCCTTAATTAATCTTTCTTTTTGCAACGTTTTGGCAACTATCTTATTAATAAAGTTTAATGGATAATTATTGTTTACAAAAATGTTTTTAATCATATTTAATTCTTCAAACAATAACTTGCCATTAGAACAAATTTTGATGGCTCTGGTTACTGCTAAAGCTATTGCATTGATTTTATCATATAAGATAAAGGACCTGCTGAAAGGAAATTCATTGTGATATTGGCATTAAATTTTTTTCAATACACTGTGGTATCAAAATGGCCATTATTCCTGATTACAAGAACATCTAAAATGGAATTTTGGTTTCTGTTTCTTTTTCCATTGTGAATTTGATATCATTTATCTTATTGAACATAGATAAAACATTATCTATTTTATTTTTATTAATTAATAAAAAGATATCATCAACATACCTACACATGAAAATTATATTCTTTTTTACTATTTCCAAATTCCATAGATTAATTTCAATAAAATGCATTACATATTCTGCCAAAATGTCCGAAGAGGGTAAACCCATAAAGACACCTTTGGTTTGTTGGAAAACAACATTATTCAATGTAAACCATTGTAATTCGAATAATGCATTTACTAACCTTAGAATATTATGTATATCTAAAAGATCCTTCTTCCTATATTCATCTATATGTAAACCATAGATATAGTCAATAGCTTTTTCAATTAATGGCATGGATAAGGAGGTGTATAAGTTAATTACATCAAACAATACCACAAATGTATTATCATTACAAACATTTTCTTATAATTTTTGTAAAAAACAAGTATTATGAAATATACTAAATTTGGATGTATAATTAATCTTTTTTAATTCTTTCAGTAGTAAATAAACTTCCCAAAATTCTTCTTCAAACCTTCTCTAGTGTAAAGTATATTATTAAACATCTTCCACAACACCAGAAATAAATGTTAAAATTGCAGAACATTGTAATGAGAAGAAACATGTTATAAATAAGGAAGTAAGAATTCTTTGCAATGAAAAGAATACTAAAATTAGAAAAGTAATCGAAAGCTTATGTATAAAAACCATAAAAGGGAACAATTTAAATAAAAATGAAGGGATTAACCTCGATGAAGGTATAGTAAAAGTAGCTAGAGATTTAATTGATAAAAGAGTATTTTAATTGCAATAATAAGGTAATAATTGAAGAATTGGATTGTAAAAAACAATTGAGATTTGATACACCATGCGAGGATTATTGTGAAGTAGAAGACGATATTCCATAATATTGTATTAATATTGTATTGTTTATATGATATTCACGAATATTGTAAGTTCAAAATCTCATGACTTAATATTATTATTTGTAAAAAGGCTTGAAAAAGAGGAGGCGTTTATTTTCTCCTCGAAAATTTGCAATTTTTTTGAAATAAATGTAGTGTTTTAACATTTATTTCTGGTGCTGTGGAAGATGTTTAATAATATCTTTCAGTAGTACTTTAGAAACCCCTTTAGAAATTAAGGGTCATCAGAATATTAATAATGAAGTTGAGAAGAAAATCAGCAAATATATCTCAATTCCATATGAGGAGAATTTAAGGAAGAAACTGGCTCCTATTCTAGGTCAAGTGAACATAAAAATGCACATAAAGCAAGAAACACTTTAAGAAATATGCTCAATCATGATACCAAAAAAGAAACCAATAATTTAAACAAAACTGGGGTTATATATGGCATTGAACATGAACTTGTAGGTTGCAAATATATTGGAGAAACTAAACATAAGGTATAAATTCAAATGAAGGAACATGATAGAGCTATTAAACAACAGAATAAGCAATATTTGACAGCTGTATATCACCAAGAAACTGGACACCGATTATTAGTTGAAAGCCCAATTATTTATGGTACCAAAAAAGACCATTTTTTTTGAATCTTTGTTAATCAAATCACAAAAATGTTACAACACTGATGTTTCAATAAGTAATGCATTGCATTACAATCTTTGGTGAGAATTTGAACATATTGTTATGCAAATGAACATTTTATCATTGTATATAGAACACTTGGTAATTATTAGTATTCTTTTTACTATTTCAAGATACAGTCGGACCTCGATATAAGGTCACCCGCATATAAGGTCACTTTTCTAAAGTCCCGTCTCATTGAATAGGAATTCTTTGATATGGATTATCGGATATATGGTCAGGTCTTAATACCGTAATCGCATATAAGGTCACTTTTGTCTGTGATTTCAGTGCCACACTGGTTCAATTCCAAGAATTTTTCCGTGGGTACGATCTTTTATTGGCGTCATTTCCCCTACTGACGGAGGGGACAGCTTTTTCACAAAGCACTTCATCCCCTCTAATTCCAGGAAAAAAGATGATGAAGACGATATTCCTTTACCTGTGTTAATACAAGATCTCAGAAATCGTGGCTGTGCTATAGAAGGGGAAAGTGAATACGTGAGAATTGATGATGAAATTGCTACCACTTCTCAAGCTTCGATTTCCGAAATTTTTTCGCCTGTTTTAGATTCCAATGCATTAGAAAGTGAGAATAACAACAGTGATACTAAAAGTGAAGCAGTGACACAAGCAGAACCACTCAGAGCATTAAATGTCGTAAGACATTTTTTTACGAGCCATGAAGAAGCTGAAGAACATTTTCAGAAACTAAAAACTTAAAAAACATTGTACAAAAGATGAAATCAAAATCGCAACAATCCTATATTATGGATTATTTTAAGTAAGGTCAGTTGTACATCAGTACTTTGCTTGAGCATACTAGTACTATTTGTATACAACTTTATTACAAATTAAATTTTTAAAAAAATAATATCTTTCTGATTCCATTAATTTTAATTGGTTCAACTAAATTAAAAAATTATAATCTATTTGTTTGTACGTATTAAATTTTAAAAAGAATTATACTGTATTTATATAATGCTTATTTATTGAAAAATGCGTATGAATCGGTTATAAGGTCACCCCGCTTATAAGGTCACTTTAGCAAGGTCCCAAGGGGTGACCTTATAACGAGGTCCGACTGTATTTATAATTCATATTATGCCTATGTTTTTCCTTTTCTTGTATCATCTGAAGAGGAGGCTAGATTGAAACCTCGTAACATGTAATGAACTATTTTATTATATAATTTTCTTAATTTTTGTGTGTCTGGTCCTTTGTTTTAATCTTTTATCACATAATAACATGAAGAAAAATGTGTATTTACCATAGTAACAAACAAATTGTGTTATGATTTATTTATGGAAAGCAAATCATTGTTTTTAACTGTAAAGCAACTGACAAGACGTGATCGTGAAGATCAACAAAAAGAACAATTATTACAAGTGTTGTGCTAGTGCATCGCACATGAAAACAGTGAACAGTTGTATCTCCAGTCTTGGAGAGGAAACAAGTATTAGTTACCGTTCCCAATTCCAGAAGTTAAAGACGGAAAATGATTTCATCAAAAGCTTGACTAAATCATCAGCAGTTTTGTTTTGCCGAGAACAGTGGATCATCTTGATGACCAAAGTAAGACAAAAAAGCAGTTTTGTTTTGCCAAGGACAGTGGATCATCTTGATGACCAAAGTAAGACAAAAAAGCAGTAGAAGATTCAAGTAAAACAAGGACTTTGATTTTACAAATCGTGTGATTTATTTAGGGGCGATATGCAGTGCTGATAACTTAAGCCAAAAAGGACAGTCGGGAACTAAAGATTACTCTACATGTGAAACGACTATTTCATTGCAAGCTTAACTATTCAGTGCGTATTCCATGATGCTGGTTTAGAAGATTTATAATATTGTAGTACATTATAATGGCTGTATTTATCTAAAAGAAATAATAATATTTTATTAATTTCATCAGACTTGGATTTTAATTCCGAACAGTGTTCAATTTATGTCAGGGATACGACTTCAATAAATCAAGGACATCTGCTATTTATTTTACTCTGCAAACTCCTTAATTGAAAGTTCAATTAGCTTAATGGTTTAAAGGCCGAATCATTATTTAGTAATTTCCACAATATTATGATATGCAGTGTTTGTATTGTAAACATCTGTATCAATGATATAACTGTGTATCGTATCTGAACTGATTTTTCTCTGCTTCAGTGAAGAAACAATTATTTATGCAGTGAAAACAATATTAACTTGCAGTCTATGAAATCACATTAAATTCCCTACCCAATTAAAAACCCACTCTGCCAAATGGTCTGCGTTAGACTCACAGCCATGAAATCGAATTATCTAATTAATTATAATATGTATATACACCGCTTATGGAATTTATTAAAAAAAAAGAAACATTATTTTTTACTATGTAATTAATTATTTTGTTGAATAAAGCAACATTACTAATTTTAAGAATAAATTATTCAATTATTTTAATGTTTTTAAAACAACTATTTTACTTAAAAAATGATTCATTACAAATATAAGAAATTCCTACCTCTTGTCCATCATGTGAATAGCAGTACAAATAACCATCTATGCTTCCTATACAAATACCTTTTCTTGTAGTTAAAGGAGAGCTAAAAAATGGTTTCCTGCATTCTTTTTTCCAAATTAACAAGCCATCAGCCTAGAATAAAATTGAATGGTGTTAAAAAAATTAATGCAAAGGTCGGATCAGATTCATACAAAAATATCTAAGAAATAATTATAAATAATTTTGGAGGGTAATTTTTTTTTTCCTAAATACAACTTATAAATATTTGAAAGAAACTTATTAAAAATAAAACATTTCTTCTCTCAAAATTTAATAAGTCATATATTCTGTGCCTCCTAGTATCTGGAAATGATCATTGTTGTTTGTCTCTACTTGGATGAGAGGATTATTCAAGAGATGATTAGGGATTTCGAGAAATTTAGATTTGTTTATGGCATCTAATCAAAGAATGATTAGATAATTCAAACTTATCCTTCAATTTGTCTTGCCTGAACAGGAACTTCTGTTTTGAAACATCTATTGGACCCCAAGCAGCCCACAGTCATTATGTGCAACTCAGGATCATATATTAAAGAATGATTGTCTTTTAATTGACATTCCTTATTGCTGAGGTTAGCAAAGATCAATTGAAAAGTTGAAAACTCAGAAAATTCTTTTACATTTTAAGCAATAAAGCATGGTTTTCAAGTAAAAAAGATAAACCTGTAAGACACGCTTCAGCAAGTAATTGTGTATTCATCTTCATCTTTAACTAATTATCACAAGAATAAATAAACAAATGTCATCAATATATCAGTGCACTACTAAAAACACTTACCACTATATTAGGCATAAGGATATTTGAATTCGTTTCAATGAGTCAAAATACAAACTGAGATTTTACACAAATAATAACCAACAGATTAACATAAAGAGGAAAAAAAAAAATCAAAAATCTATATATCAGCGATTCCAAAACTTTTGAAATCTTATTTGAAGAAAAAGAGACTAAACAAGCTGCTCAGATAATATGACAACCAGTGTATAAAAAACTTTGATGCTTTAATCATAGATGATGTTAAAAAAAAGTTAAGAAAAGACTTCTACTGATAGGAGGCTCCGATTATTTCTGCTACAGTTTAATACAGAAAGCATATTTTGAAACATACCAAAAATTAACTATGTACATAGATGTATGAAAGGAAAAAGAACTGAAAATAAAATACAGCAACATAATACTGAATGTGATTAATATTTATCTGAAGCTGTATGGAAGGGAAGAAGGGAAAGATTTAGTTATGAGGACAATATTTGAACTTAAAGAGAGCAAGCTGATGTAAATGACAAGCAGACAGAACCAAATCAAGATTATAAAGACAGTACTGGGCAAAATAAACAGTAGTGAAACATTCCACATCGATAGCGATAATTGGAGGTGTACAAACATCATGGTCTAGTTGAATATAAACTGTCTAGTAACTGGTATTAGGTTTTCAATCAGTCAAGGCAATAATGGTTCTGAGCACAGAAGAAAAAAGTAATTTTAGTCAAATATTACAACCTTTCATAAAGTCTAGGACAAAAAGATGGACCCAGCCTTGCATATATAATGGAGAGGTTTCGGCCTATGTTTCAGAAATACGACCCAAGTGACTAATTCTTGACATCTCCAAAAATTCCGATGGACAGGCAGTATGTTCGCACAGCATAAAGAATGCATGAGACAGCCATTAACTGTAACAACAAATGAGAATCAAGGCTGTCTCTTGAAACACATGCTTACCTTACAGCTGTGGCATGCAGGCAGTTTCTTCACAAAAACTTTCCTGGCCATGTCATTTCAAGGTTTGCAGAATTTCCATGTCCTTCCCATCCCCCTGATTTTGCACCACCAGACGTTTATCTTCGGGGAAGCAAAACACTTATTCACCCAACACTATTCAGGAACTCAAGGAGAGGATTACATATTACTTCCCTACGAGACAGCAGTTATTCAGGGTTATGGTAGAAAATTTGCAGGGAAGGTATGAACTGTTTGCCCACCATAATTACAAAAATTTAGAACATACTGCACACACCTTGGATGGATAATGCTAAGTTAGGGTATTCCTGTAACTGATATTTCATTACATTTACTGCTTCTGGTTTCTGTCTTTCACTACTGTTTTGTCCAATACTGTATGCTTATTAAATGAACTTAAACAACATTTGTCTTTTTAAAATCTTCAAATTTAAAAGAGTGCAAGAAGTAGCTTATAAGCTCCGAAATATTATCTGCATCATAGGAGTGCAGTGTATTGTTCAAAGCAATAATGGGAAGGACGTTAGAGACTGTCCATAAACTACGTACCGCTAATTTTTTGTTATTTTTAACCCCCCCCCCCCTGTAATTTACATTAAAAACTAAAATATTTTTAACTGTAAGTATTCATAAGATTCAGGTCAGAACACCTATTAATCAGTTCAATGACTTGTAAGTCACTGAGTCAGTCGTAGAATTGACACGAGAACCTTCCATCCTTTAACTGATTGTAAGACCAAGGAACAATAGAAAATCACTTGTGTCTGTGTTGATCTCTAAGTCTCTAAACAACCAAAAATATAAATAAAAGTCTGAATGCATTTTAATTCTGAATATAATTTAAATATACTATTAGTAAATATATTAAATATTTTGTAATTTTTACTATAAAGCTTACATCTTAATGATTGATATTTATGCATAAAAAATAAAATTTAAATCTTTTTTTATATCTCTGGATAGGTACCGGGTATTAAAAAAGATCAAAAAATCTAAATATTAAAAAATAAAATCAAAATGATCTCTTTTGGAATTATAGGTATCTTTTTGGTATTAAAGGTAGATCTTAAAGAGAAAAATCAAAATCTGTTGGTTTACTACCATCCTTTTATTCATATATTTTACATGTAAGTGCATTTTACTTCTCTTTAAAATTACCTTTTTTCATATTATTAGAAATTTTGCATTTTGATGCATATTCCTCATATTCAAGCATGTTTACATTTGAACTTTAAAGTTTAGAGAATGGACACTTGAGGTTTTATGCCCCTACCAACATCACGTATGACATGTCAGCACATGTTATCCCACATCTTGTGGGATAAACAAACATATAGCTTAGTGTGAATTACTCAAAATATCGTCGATTTTTGATATTTCAAGACGGAATGTTTCAGTACTGTGCAGTTCCTTATTGTAATAATTCTGTAAAACACTTGGAATACCCTTCTTAAATATAATATGTCCTCTAAATTGACACGGGTTAAAACAAAGCACATGGCTTTGTTTATCCCACATGGCAGTAGCCTGGTGGGATATTTTGTAACTACAAAGCCCCGCCTATCCTCAAATGGTCCATTAAATTACATCTTTCGTTGAAAATATATTGCTGTAGTCTTCTTCAATAAGCTATAATAATCTCTACAACCAATCTGAAAATTTTGGAGGGCTTACAATCATTGCATACAAATCAAATCTTTTAGTTAACCCTCTACATCTACAAGGGTCAAAACAAGCCAAAAAGTAGCCTGGTGGAATATTTTGGAACTACGAAGTCCTGCCTATCCTCAAGTGGTCCATTACGGGTTTTTTAAAGGAATTTCTTAGTAGATATTTTTTATTTCAAAAAATGCACTTCAGTGAAACGTAATGTGATGTCACATATTATCTGATCCCACCCCTACGACATGCCTACATTGCTTATGGACAGCCCCTTAGCATGTTTATTATTAATGAATTAGCTGATACGTATGACCCCAAAGGAGAAACTGGTCATCATATTTAGATATAATCATTTTTAGAAAGAAGATGACACCATTACAACGTGGTAAAAATTGTACATTTATACATCATTTCTAAATACCCAAAATCTTCTTTCAAAGTTTCGGTGTTGGCCAATGAGCTTATCACATCAGTTATCTCTCAGATTGAATGGAATTTATAATTTAAGAAGCAAAACAGGAAGATAATTTAGGAACTAAAATAAATTATAAATAGCTTATGTTCCCAACTTGCACAATTTGAATTGGCCTGAAAAAAAATCTTTGTAGCACAAAGCTCTATATTTTATTAGTTTAAGATTGTTGAAGCATAATTATAATTAGCTATGCAGTTTGTAAGTGAATTATTTTGTAACTGGAAGCAATATACTGAAAGAAATGAAAATCAGTGAATATTTGTTGCAACAGGGTGACCCGATATGGTCGGGAAAGTTCTGATTTTAGAATCGCTTGTCCCACATTCCGATTTTGGAATGAATTGTCCCACAATATAATTTTGGGATTTTGGGGTTTTTTTTATTTATTTTTTTAATGGTTGTATTGCTCAGAAAAAAGTTGGTTTTTTTTTTGCCTGCATTGCAATTTTAGAAATATGGCCATCCTGGTTACAATTAAGATCTAGAACGAAACCATTAATGACTGTAAATTTGAAAATTTTGAAGCTACAGTCCTGTTCATATCAAACATACAATATTGTTTAAATTATTCACTTAATTAGAATTATTAAACAAAAAATATGAATTACTTTAAAAGATATGATCAAGTCAATTTCTGAAATTAGACCTTCTCTTATTCTTTAATTAGTAAAACTTCCTTGAATAACTAGTGATATCATTTAAATGTGAAATAAATATAATTTATAATAACATTTTCATTTCAGCATTTCAGAGACTATGGTACATATGATAGATAGAGATAAATATTTACCCTTACTAGATTTCTTTAATTTAGGAATGATGAAAACTTTGATGACAAATTCTAAAGGAAATTATGTGTTCTCTCTCTATAATTTTTGTTTGGATTGACCTAAATTATGAAACGTTGATCTATGCAAATCAAGATAAACCACTTCCCAGTATGTCACAGAGGTTTGCAGATTATCCTATGTACTTTCCGTTAATTGATAATAAAAAGGTAGCTCCCAAGTTGGTCAATGTGGTGAATTTCCACAACGTTCATTACTGGACTGAGGAAATCCAAGGTAGCTTAAAGAGACAAATCATTAGAGGCAGTGATGCTACAATGTGTGGTGGGGGATTACTGGAACCCACATTGTTGGACCTTTGTTCTACAATGGTAGGCTAAATGACTAAGAGGTATGTGGAACTGAGGGGTCTGGTTGATCAGTAAATAGAAGGGTGTTTTTGGCGATATACAGACATCTGGTTACAACATGATGAGCATTATGCCTATTTAGAAATCTTCGATTAAAATGAAACGCTTTCACAACCACTGGATAGGCTGCCAATACCCATACAGGGCCGGCAAGATCACCAGATCTCATACTTTTAAGATTATTTTTTTGTGGGGATATTTGAAAGATCAAGTGTACACCATACCAACTATTACACCAAAGGATTTGCAACAACGCATAAATGATGCTGTAATGAAATCAGCAAACTGTATTTACATCACTTCTTAGGTACATTATAAACAATGCACAGTTGTGCATTGGCTTGAACACATTTTGTGAAAGGTTTTGAAATTCAGTTGAATTTGTTTGTTTTTCACTTTAAGTTAAATGTTGAAGCTGTTTGTCTTTCCTGGGGAGAATTCATTTCTATCACTGGTTTTCCAAAAATTAAAAGGGCCATTTATTTGATAAATATAAAAGCATCATTAGTACACATGGTTTCATTTAGAATCTGTTCATTATCCTTAAATAATAAAAAATCTAGGATGAAGAGGGTAATACTTACCTGGACCACCCTGTATAGTGTGCATAAGGAAGTCAATTTGCTAGTGGCGATGTTGAATTGGCAGACGCATGTATTAGTAAGCAACTTGTAGTGCATTTTAATGGAACTGTTCGTGAGGGATGTCAAGTGGCATCAATGGAGTAGAGATCTTGACTTTCCATTGGATGGATCTAATGTGGTAGAGGAATTGTGTTGTTGTCTGTGTTGGCAGAGGATTGGAAATCTTGGAAATGGGTGAGTTTCGGGTGTTTATGATAGATCTTGTTTTTAGTGTTGTCTTGTTTAGGTTTGTGGATTTTTGAAAAGGACGGTGGGATTTATTGGGCTGAGTTTGTTGGCATAGTGTTCAATGAAGTGGGCCAATCAATAGCAAAGGTGAGTTCAGTGTATTTTTCTATGGTGATGTTGTCTGGTATGTACAATACTTGTTTTAGGGGAGCATGGGTCATTTTTTTCATAGTCTTTTTGTATATGGGGATAATAGAGTTGTCTTTGTCAGAGTGGATTAAGCATAGGTTTTTGACATGTTTCGAAGTCTTTAAGGTAGACTTTTGGTTTGAGATTCTGATTGGGGGAGGGACTGATAATGTTAGGACATCTATTTAGAAGGCTGCTCTCATTTAGTTTGGTTTTAATGAAGTCTTCAAATTAAACTTTTAAAAGTTTGGTGTGCACTTACCCCTCCCCTACCTTATAACGAAGGTCAGTTAATGAATGAGAAGATGAAAAATAATCAAAATCTTACTGAAGAAACAGCACAAAATATTCCATCTAAAGTTCCAACATAGACATATGGTGAATGATTGTGGTCTATATAGGGTGATGAAAATACACTGCCTTTGCCAGGACGGATTTTCCAAATACATTCCCCATTCTGAAATAAAATTTAAAAAAAAATTATTCATGAAGCTTTATAATTTAATAAGTGAATTTACTATTCTATTAGATTGTAAAGAAAGTATCTAAAAAATAGGATAGCATGTGTTTTGAAGCTGAACACAACACTAAACCTAATCATCCAGATTGTCCCTATTAGAACTTATGACCTTGTTTCAACGATCTACTAGTGCAAATATTCCATTGAGATAGAAGTCTGGCTTTTTTTTTTTTTTTAATTTTTATTATAGTGAATTGTAAGACTGAAAGACATTTGGATAATTAAAAAATTTATTTGTTTGGGTTAATTGCCACATCTATGGCAATTCCCATTATTTCTTTTAACTTGCCTTACTTCATTGTAATCTACAAGGATGGAAAGCCTGACAGCTAAAAACAAAATACATTTTATTGCAACAATTTATAGAAATACAATTCTTCCATTTTACAAAAAATGTATTTCATGTAAAGATGTAAAGTTTATTTATATTTTTTCCCTACTAAGAAAATGAAGATCTTGAAATGTTGAACAGTTAATGTTAAAAAATGTATCAAAATATTGATATTATATTGATGTTTAAACACATTTCTTATTTTATTCATCATGAGCTAATACCAGGCAATACTATGGTGACTATTAAGGAGGGTTGATTCACATTTATTTGATCGATTTCAATGGCACATGCTATCTCGCACATGCACGTGACGCAGCATTGTTGCGTTCGAATCAGAATGCATAAGCCTGTAGTTGATTATCTGAAGTTGCTTTGTAAAAATCTCAAATTGGTAGGAGAAGTACATAGTTGCCCTTTCCGATGCTAAATATGCTGCTTCAAAAATTGTGGACATGTGCAAATGCTGAAATTTTCATGTTTGCAAGTCCAACATCAACTGGGTAATAGCAGAAAGTCATATGAAGCCCATCAGCCAAGAGCGGGGTTACGCCACAGGCCCGAAAACCACACCCACGACCGGCAGCAACTCCTAACATTAAGAAAGTGAAGGCTATGTTTGTTGGCGAGAACCCTAGCAGTCAAAGGACAGTTGCCCAGGAGTTTCTCAGCCAACGGTTGCATGGATAATTAGGAGTGATCTGCAATTAGAAAAGCATCATAAGGCTCGCGTTCATTGCCTACTTCCTCGACACGTTGCTGAAAGGAAGACCAACAGTATTAAGCTTTAAGAGCACCACTTACTTATCAGGAGAAAAATGGAAGTATGTCACTACTTTGGATGAGGCAAAGATCTACCTTAATGATACCAAGAAAGTCAAGGGCAATATTTTATCGCCCTTTTGATGCAAAAGGATGATCCTAGAGCACCGCGAAAGCAAAGAAAACTTTTCGAGAGGATTCATGATTCTTGCGGGTTACAGCTACAGAGGAAAGTTGCCGCTGAGAAAGGTATCTGCAAAGATCAAGAGGAAAGTTGCCGCTGAGAAAGGTATCTGCAAAGATCAAGAGTAATGCTGCCTTTTACCGAGAGCATCCCTTGTATCCTGACAATATTACCACATTGTACGGCAACGACAAAAGTGTGGATTCATCGGGACAAGGCGTCGAGCCATACAGCTAGAGCGACTCAGCTATACATAGCCAATATGGAGACTGAAACTAGAATAAGAGCAATCCCATTCAGTGATTCCTGTAAAATCCCCTGATGCATCTCCAATGGACTTTTGCTGCGGGTTCGGATTACTTAAACGGGCTCCGAAAACAGTAGAACGGCTTTGGAAAGCTTGCGAAGAGGAGTGGAACAAGATCCCCCTCGTTACCTCCAATGCAGCCTTCTTCATTGGAAACTGTGATGCAGAGCCATTGCCAGAATGCAGGGGCATCCCATTGAACACAACAGGTTGTGGAGAAAAGGGTTCTGCTAAGTCTATGACATGATCAAAATCGACCGAATAAACGTGAATCAACCCTCCATATTCATTTAAAGTAACTTTATATGTTTAGAAACTGATTAAGAAAACTGATTAAGAAAAAAAAGAACAATGAATAAATTCAAATAAGAAAAAGAAAAATTTCACTGTTACCTTTATACTGAAACAATATAAATGATGATCATGAGAACCAACCAACACTGAGTTTGTCCTAAAATCAACAACAGGCGAACTTTTAATTTCACCACAGGTCTTATATTTCCATTTAATTTTACCATTTTTTGCTTTAATACAATAGAGGCAATAATCATAACACCCTAGAACAATATAGAAACAGAATTACATCATAAACTTGAGGAAGACTTCATAAATTATAAATTTATTCTTTCTGTTATAATTTTGCAAAAGTTATCTTCCATTATTTAAAATAAATTTATACATAAATAAAAAACTTTTATTTTTAATCTCTTACCAACAAATATAAATTTTCCACAGCTGGAGGCACAAGCTGAAGATTCAATTCTATCTCCTAATATTGTTGACCATAATTCTTTTCCACTTTCAGAACTTATGGCTGCAAATTTATTAGAATGTGATCCAACATAAACAACGGTATCTTCTGCTTTGCTAAATAAAATTGAAGGCAACCATCAGAACTTAAGTTTTAATTTACGCAATGTGATTTAACATTAAGATAAAATATATTTGTTTCCATTAAAAAAAAAAAAACTTAGCTTAATTCGATAAAGTTAAAATTTACCAACTAATGAATATATCTAATTATAGCAGATTGGGGGGGGGGGGGTGAAAACCAACGATTAATCTAGCTAGAGCTGTTTTTCAAAGTAGCAGATTAAACTTTTAATTGGTTCCTGTTAAGTGTATAAACATTCAGGTCATTCAAATCATCCAGTAGTGGTTGCATGACCATTTTTGAAATTTTCATTTTTTTGTGTCATGTTCCAACATGTACTGAAAAATAGAAAACAATTTTTGTAAATTTTTAATTGCAGTTATTTTCTGTTTTGGACATATTTTCAAAATGGCAAATCAAATTTGATGTTACAGAAACTATCATAGCTGGAGACTTGGGATAAAACCATTGTGATGCTCTTAACATAGCCTACATTTTAAGTTGTTACCAATGTTAATATATACATTTATACTCAAAAGTTAAGGGATCGGCAGCTTCAGACCCTTCCAGGCATCCAAATATCACCAAACTTAGCAGATAGTATGTATAGGACATACTGTACCTAATACAAAGTAAAACACAACATAAAGGTGGCAGCACCTCTGCAGGAAAGAAAACACCGAAGACATGAGGGTGACAGCAGTACCTGTCATTTATGATGTGTGCCATATAACATACTAGGTGATTCTTTTGGTTCCATTAATGCTTGCTTACAGTTTGTTAAGTGCCCAGCATATCCATCAGAATTACATAAGGGATAAAGTCACTGGGCGTGTGGAAACCACTGGTTTACAGTTGGAGGTGTAGCAGGCCTAAAGATTTCGACCAGTGTCATATTGAGATTATGGAGAAGATTCCAACAGGAGGAGAACATTTGTTAAAGCTTTGGACATGGACGTTTAAGGATTACAAAGCCTAGATTGGACCAATATCTTACGCTAAATGCCATATGGCACATTCAGAGCACAGATTGGAAACTTGCATCAACCACGGGACAGCTGTATCAAGACATCCTGTGTACAGGCAATTAAATAAGACCAGACTGTAATGTCGGAGACATGTGCGGTGCATCCCCTTGACACTGATCCATCAAGACACCATCTGGGGTGATGCAGAAAACACTTGGCACGGACAGGCGCAGTGGAGTCATGTAATATTTTCTGACAAGTCCAAATTCAATCTCAAAATGATTCCAACGTGTCCAGAGTTGGAGAAAACCCGGGAGCAGATGCAGGCCATCCAACATCCTCAAACACAACCAGTATGCAGACATCATAATGTTGGGCAGACCTACACAAATCCACATCTTTGAAGGTGCACCATAACGGGTCAGGTATACCTCAACAGCATCTTTCAGCAGAATGTGCAACTTGATAGGAAAGCTTGACTGGTGGAGGAGTACCTTGTCTACGAGAATATCTGATGAATGGATTGATCAGCCTATTCCTCAGACCTAAATCCAACCGGATATGCCTGGGACACTCAACACCAGCCACTCCAAAGTCCCTCCATAAGCTTTGCACAGCATTGGTTCAGATATGGGATTCTGCCTCAAGTATTGCTGGATACTCTGATTAGCAGCATGTCAGAACTTTGTGCTGCATTTGTTGCAGTGTGGGGTGACCATACCAAAGAAATCGGAAGGACAAGAAGGAAAACTTCACCCCCTATTTCTTTGCCTCGCCGCTACCCCCACCCCCTTGCCTAGTTCTGCCAGCAGAAAACAATATTGCAGTGAAACAAACTGATGGTGCAGCTAGGTTTAGCCAGTTGACCGGATGTAGGAATGGGAAGTCATGATTGTGCCTGTGGCATTTCGATGCCAATCTCGTTTGTTTTGAAGTTTTTTTTTATTTACCTGAGATTTTATTATCTTATAATAAATAATTCTTTACTGTCATCGTTATCCTGAGTTTCATCATGGACAGTATAATTTCAAGCTTCGATGGAATGGAAAATACAGCCCAAACATCAACTAATTGCAGCAGGATGTTGTGTTCATTAACTGCTTATTGTTCCTTGATCTTTCTAATAATAATTTTTAGTAACTTGACAAACATTTACTTGACATTAAGATGATTTATAATAATCTAAAAATCAAGTCGAACAGCAATAACATATAAACGTGGAATTAACAATATAAATATAAATACAGTAGACCCCGATTATCTGCGGAATTGGATGGCAAGGGTACTGCAGATAGTAAAAATCGCGGATAACCCGAAAAAAGACTAAAAATGAGGTGTAAACATGAAAAAAAATATTTCAGCATAAAAACTACGTTTCATTATACAAAAAACATAATATGTAAAACTTTTAAAATATCTACAGTACAGCAGAAACCTTTCTGCAGAGCAAGAGCCTGCCACTCATCCACAAATTCCGAGAAGGCCTATAGGATTACGATGCACAATAAACCTGTCAGTAATTTTCGATCTTCGCACTGTAGGGCCTATTGTACTTTCCCTGTTGTTGGCTTGGATTAAAATTGGTTTTTTTTGAGGTTCGTAATTAAAAACTTTTTTCGCGGCAGTAGCAGATAATCCGCACCACGAATCATCCGCTCGCAGATAATTGGGACTCTACTGTAGATTTATATTTTAATATTAGAGTTGTAGAACTAGCAACCATGTGTTTCTTTTATAAAAAAATCAAAGTAAAAATATAAAATACATAAAAAAAAAAATTATTATTATTTTATTTATTAATTTTTGTTTTTGTAAAAAATCTCTTTAAAAAGAGTTAACTCAGTTAACAGAATAAATAATATTAAAAAGAAACCTATTTATTTTTTAGTAGTATGATTTATATTTTTTATGCAATTTTAATTTTATACAGTGTTTTTATAATAAATCAAAAGACTGATCTCATTTCATTCCCATATTTAATTCTATGTCAAACCTATATTTCCCACTATCGTATATTTAATCTTCGTACTTCTTTTTGAGAATTTCTTCATTAACAAAGAAAATATAATCTGAAGAAGATTGGAATTACGATTGAAATATTGTTCCCATATTTATTATTCAATTTGAATATTGTAGATAATATAATCTTTATTTAAAAGGTTATGTTATTATTGGATTCAATGACCATCATTGCTTTTGTTAATAAAGCAAAAGTAATCAGTTAATATTAATTTTTAAACAATGTTTTAACAATTGAGAATTCTGTTTTATTTACGTGTAAATGAAAGAAGGAATGTTTCAATAAAGAATAGCAATTAATTATTATTTTTTGAATCTTTATCGTATGCAGTAATGTAACTGAAATAAATTAAAAAGACACATCAATATAATAATAGTCACAAAAATTATTAACATAAAAGCCTTATTAGTCAAGGCTTTAAAACAAATTTAATTACTATCAGTTAGAATATTTATTTCTTAAATTCAGTGGTTCATCATAAATCTGAGTTTAAACTTTTGCTGAAGTTTTTTACTGAAAAATGGTTGATTGAATTTATGTTTAACAGTAGAAGAAAATACAACAACAGATGTGTGATTTGCGGAGCTAATTCCACTTCTCATCCTCACATCTTCAGGTTTCCAAAGAATTCAGAAAAGTACTTTTAACTAGCAATTTTAAACATCAACAATTAAGAAATCCCCGTCCCTTCCAAAATAAATTTAAAATTGCTAATTTTAAAATAGATGTAAATGTTAAAAGATCTTCATTCATTTTATTTAACATTGAAATTTATCTAATCTGTCTTTTTGTCAAATTTATTTCTTCAACTTTCATATCACAGCAGTGGAAGGCATCACTGAATTTCCCATTTCTGGAATGTATGGCAACTCTTACCCTCTGCTCTTCCAAGAGTGACTGTAGTGAGCATTTTGTTCCTACAGATTTTAAGGCCAATAGCTTGTGTGGACTGCTTCCCAAAGCAGTTCCTATCAATACAGAAGATATTGTGAGAAATTCATATGTATTAAGAATAAATTCTTACTTCTTATCAAATATTTGAGTTGTAATATTTCTTATCAATTAAATGTATTTTTTAATCGCATAAAAGCTTAAAAATTTCCAAACAATTTCCTTTCACTTGAAGTTTGCTTTATTTTTTTCTTCTTATTAATAGTAAATTTTGAACTCAATTCTTTCAATATTACATTAATACATACTTTAGATGTGCTATAACATTTCTTTATGTAAAGCATATTCAAAAGATTTTTCTGTGCTTATAGAAAACACAACTGTGAGTTGGAATGCTATGGAATCAGAGGTTGCTGAGAAGCTTCAGAAATCTCTTGAAGAATCAACATCTTTACCTTTGCCAGCTTCACCTCCACCATCCTCTCCTGAACCTGCCACAGTAAGATAACTTCAAAAGTATGCATGCCAAAGACAAGAAGAATAGAGAGATTGGTAAGTCGGTTACAGTAGCTCCAAAAGAAATATACGAAAAAAATCACAATGTAGTAAAAATGATATTAATCAAGCTTTAAAGATAATTAGACAAGTTGTTTTCCCATCAATTTGTACATTTATTCAAAGTCAGTTAAATGCTTCCAAAGTAGCTAGGAATGCACACAGTTGGAAACTGTAGAATAAATATGTATCTTCAGTTCTATCTTGTAAGCCCTAAAGCATATAACACACTCAAGAGGTTTTTTTACTTTTACCAAGCAAACAGACCCTACTGAAAACAGTTTCTAGCATAGAGATGAACCAGGGTTTTCAACAGCTGTGCTGAATTCTATTCAATTAGTAGCCACAAAGTTGGAAATGTGTGATAGATGCTGTGTCCTTTCATTTGATGAAATGACATTAAAACCTGGTTTAGTTTACAATAAAAGGAAGAATGCTATTGATGGATTTGAAAATTATGGTTCCAACGTTAAAACAGCAGTCAATGTTGCAACCCATGTTCTTATTTTTATCGCTCCTGGTCTTTGCAAAAAACTGAAACATGTTATTGGTTACTTTTTTGCATCACAAACAACCTATGCATCAACATTAAAGGTATTTGTTTCACAAGTCCTTGAAAAATTATTTGATTGTGGCTTGAAATGTGTAGTGATTGTTTGGAATCAGGATGCCAATAATCAAAAACTCTATGCTAAAGAATTGTGTACGACAAGCGAGAGACCCTATTTTTTTATTAGTGAACAGAAGGTGTTTAATGTATTTGATGTACCACATTTACTGAATTGTAGTAGAAATAATTTTAAGAAATACCTTGTTAAGTTTCCAGGGGGAAAGATAGCTGAATGGGATCAAATTGTAAGATTGTGGAAATTTGATTCTCAAATGACACACAGATTTATTCCCAAATTAACAAGAAAGCATGTTGAAGTAAGAGGTTTCAGTTCATTGAGTGTGAAGCACAGGTTTGTTCAGTCCTTCTGTTGCTGTTGCTTTAAGTTATCTCAGTGTATTGGGAGATCTTAATTCTAGGTGTGCTCATACAGCAGACTTTTGTTCAAAGTTTACTAAATTATTCGACAGACTAAACAGTCGTGTGCTACATCATAAGACTTGTCCATTACTGTCTGCTGTTTCATCTAATTCATCCCATGTAAGCTTTTTGGCAAATGGAATTTGTGGAATCACTTGAGTCCCAAACTCAAGGAAAAAAGTCACATTTCCATCTTTACTGGGGTGGAAGATCACATTATCAGCATTCTTGGAATTGATTCCATGTTTGCTGAACGATATTCCATTTGTCTCGATTCACTCAGGATGCTTTGGATTTTTTTTTTTTTTTTCTGTTATTAAGACTTAGTGGACGTAACAATGACCATCCAACTCGTATGACTTTCAGTAGAGAGCTAGGTTGATTGTGGCACAGAATATTATTGGTACATGTGGAATGACAACTGTGAACCAGATAATGATACAGTTCTGCTTCCTCACAAGTACTTACATCTCAGCGTGTTTCGCAGCCTAACCGTGAAAACATGTCTGAGCTAGATTTAAATTTAAATAACACTATTTGAATTATGAATTTTAGTTCGCATGACTTGTTTCCAGGAAATTATGCTACTTAGTGGCTGGATTTGTAGCAAAGCCTTTTAACAGGTAAATTCTCATGTCCACAGTGGAGAAAAAACTTTATTTGAGAACTCACTGTTTCTGCAAATTGAAGAGTTCAGTGACATACATAGTGGATTAACATATCCAACCCAAGACATTGCTAAAAATGTAGCAGAACTAGGAGAACAGTTTACGCACTTCTTTTCTCTTATTTGTCATGAAAAGAACATTAAACAGAAATTAGTTTCCCATCTCAAAGAAAGTGCACGTGAATGGTTTCAGGGTAATCTTCATGATTTTGATGTTTGATATGATCATATCATATTAAGTTCAGTTAATGCTAATTTATAAAGTGCGGGCAATTTCAAAGGATGTTATTTGTAGAAAGAAAGCTTTGAAAAAACTGAATAACCTAAGCTAAATCATTTTTTTTACTAAACGGTCGAAATAAATAAAAAAGTAAATTTTTCTATTGATTAAATATAATAACTTATTTTAACTTTATTTCTTTATTTTCTTTTATATGGATACTTGTATTTACAGTTAACTTCAAAATAGGATTATATGCTTGTTGAATTAAACATAATCTATGTATATGAAAAATATCCTATGTCGAAGGATAGGCCCATATTATCCCAATGATGGAACACCTTCATCAATTAAAAAGATGGGAGACAACTTGGAAAGTGAATTAATTTGGCAATAAGTAAATATACTAATAAATACATTTTTAAAATGTGTATAGTATGTTTGAGTGTGCGTATATATGTGTATGTAATTCTACAACTTCTTTATTATTATTTACTTACTTTTATATGGATATTTGTATTTATATTTGATTTTAAAACAGTTTAAATAGTTGTATATGTTTAATTTTTAATTTATGTTTGTATATGTATTATTAAAATATGTGTATACTGCATTTTATTTATTTAATTAATTAATTTACATGGATATATTGGACGTAAATATATTTTTTAATATTTAAATTTTATTTTTTATACATTTATATGTCTACTTTAATTTACTTACTTATTTTTCCTTATTATATTGGTCATTAAAATTTTAATTCAAAATCTAAGAAATCTCTTATTCATTTTTAACAATAACATATTTTTTTTTCTTTCCATATTCAATTAAAAAGATATAATAATCACTTTTTTTTAATATTATATCAAATGGATGATATGTAATAAGTATGGTTTTAATTTTTATATTATATATAATTGATTAATTACTGTAATGTATTATTATGCTGATTTTATTTTAAATATATAAATAAAGATATTCAAAGTTTAAAGACTTGTTTCTGCGCCCTTTGTCATAAATTATAAATTTTGTTTTTAATCTCGACTAAACAAATTTAAAGTGAAACAGAAACTTTAACAGATTGAATGTTTTTAGCTTAAATCTTTGGTATTATTAATTTTAACAATTTTAATAACCAGGATCTAGTATGGTGTCAGTATGTTATAAATATAATTCCAATGTAACTTTAGTTATAAATATAATTCCAATAACTTTGAAAAAAGTTTTAGTTAAAAAAAAATCTAATAACTGTAATAAACTAAAATATTTAACATACACGCATTGCACTATGCTGCCCTAATAAAGTCGCAGGCTTCACTGCGATACTGATTTCTGCCAGAACATTGGTGTTGGTGCCATCACCTGCTTTGTTACATATTGGGTTTATGGGAGTTTTCGTTCTTCCCCTATATTTCTTTGACCACACAGCATACTAAATAGCATCAGAACACCTGCAGGATGAGGCTAGAATGTACGCTCATATTCACTCCACAAGAACATCTTTCTGCTGTTGATACCAATGAGTTTGAAAGAGCTTGCAAAACAATATTTGGTATCTATGAAGAGGCATCAAAAAAATTCTATATGGAAATGGAGCAAGTACTAAAGCAAACTATGTAAGACAGAAAATCAAATTTTCTGACAAAAACTGATGAATATAGCTCTCAATGTTTGCTAAGGTGTTTTGGAAAATAAGCATGCTTGTTTGTTGGAGATTGCTTTAATCAAAAGTAAGAAATCTTTCTTGAAGACTAATGCTAAATAACGACAATGGAAATGTCAGGTTGAGTGGCAATATCATTATATAGGGTCATTCCAATGAAAACGAGCCAAAAGACATAGTAAAATGCTGAATGTGTTTATCGAGAGATTTTCGATACCAAATATAGGTTGTTCCACTGTACTGTTATGATGCAGTGACAGGTGATGCTGCAATCCCGTAACAATAGTAGTCTGCTTTTGCTCAGGACATCATGCTAGTATACCATCCAAAGTCATGATTAAAGCAACGAACATTGAACGGTGAACTGTTATCAATTTTTTAACAGCGGAAGGTGTCAGGAGTACAGAAATCAATCACTGCATGAGTAACGTGTACCAAAAATGCATATTTTTGTCACAGTGTTAAACAATAGAGTAAGCAGTAATGAGAGAGGTGGTCATCATTGAGTGATGATTCGAGGCCAGATTAAGCACACCATACGATCAATATGCTTCCGTAGCAGAAATAGACAGTTTCATTTGGGAAGATAGATGAGTCACGCCAACAAAGTTGGAACAAGTGTTAGGAATATGCACACTATTATCAAGGATCATCTGCAATATCGGAAGATTTGCAAGAAGTGGGTTCCACACAACTTGGATTCTGTGCAGAAAGACATTTGCATGGATCTTTCCCTAGAGCTCCAATATCGAAAGAAAGGTCATTGCTTTATTGACAGAATCATTGCTAGACATGAAACGATGAAAGAGCAATGATTATGTACACCATATGGCCATAGAAAGTTATTAACCAGGATCTAGCATGGTGTCAGTATGATGTAGGTTTGCCTTTCACCGCTATCACAGCCTCTACCCTTTGAGGAAGACTTTCCACCAATTAGGTTTTTACGGAAATTTGGTTCCATTCTTCCTTCAAGATGTTAAGCTCTGTGGTGTTTTGTGAGAGGTTTGGTCTGGCTTTCAATGGTGCTCCAACTCATCCTAAAGATGTTTAATGGGCTTACGGTCAGGACCTTGGACTGGTCATTCAAGTTCATCCACTCCAATGTTCTTAAACCACTCGGTTATAGCCTTTGCTTTATGCATCGTCATGCTGAAAATGAAATGCGCCAATTCCAAATTGTTGCCACAGTGTGGGTACCGCTACATTGTCCAAAATTGCTTCATATGACCTTGGCATTCATGGATCCAGGCACAAAACTAGTTAACCAAGACTATACCACGATTCCACCTCCTCTGAACTTCACAGTGGGAACAATATAGTCCTGTAAGTAATGCTTGCTGGGCATTTACCATACGCACTCCACAGTTTCCATTGTTTAGAATCCAATGTCAACATGTTTTTGCACCACTGTAAACGACGGGCGGCATTCCGTGCAATGATCTTAAGCTTATGGGTTGCAGCTTGACCATGGAATCCAAGTGCAACCAGCTCCCGGCAGATGGTATGATCACTAACATAACTTTCCAATGCCAATCCAAAGACTTTATCCACCTTTTGTAATTGAAGCCTTACAGTTGGACCTCAATATACATTGGAGGCTTTGATGGTCTCAATCTGTCAATGTTTTCGGCTTGTGGGTCTGGATTGGTGTGTTATAACTCCCTGATGTTTCCATTTCACCACTACATCACCCACTGTTGTGCGAGGTATCTGGAACTTCCCTCAAATCTCACAGATAGAATGACCAAACCTGTAGGCACCAATAATCAAGCCCCATTCAACATTACTAAGCTCATTTCGTGCATTCCTATTTCTGGTGAGGCTGCTATACATGTCAACTTAAAATTCAAGGTCCTTTTATAGGAGTATGACGTCTATGGACGATCCCACTTAGTTTCCAGAGGTTGTCTGGTGAATAATGGATATGTAGTATATATTTAGTTAGCATAATAGGGATGAAGCAGACAGATCTTATGGATGATTTTGTCATTAATGTTTTCTTTCTGTAGTAGAAAGTAACAAAATCAAAATATGCCATATTCAATGATCTGTTTGTTGCAAATAGACTAAACATGCAGAGAGGACAGATAAAGTTGAGGTTAATACAAAGTTCTTAATCTACACGAGTTTAATATTGAAGAGTCATCACTAATCTAAATTCAGAATAGTAAATGCACAAATCGATTAATACAAATGTAATTACTGCTACTAATGGGTAGAATTACCTATGTAACTTGTTGGGTCTGTTACAAAGCATGGAAAAAAGATTCTCTACAAACAAAGATCTTGGTTTTTAATCCATTTATTTATATTAAGTTAAATTTAATAAAATATCTTGAGACAAAAAATAATAGTCAATACATGAAATTTTAAGGATAATTTAAAAAGTCTCAACAAGAATCCTCACTAACTGATTGCACACAACAATTAAGAGTCTTCCAGTTTGTCAATGTTTCATCACTTAACTGTCAACATTTAATGTCCTTTAACTATTGTTATCATTGACTTTTTTAACAATACAGTGGGCTTCAAATGACAGATTCCACTTGGATTCATTCATTCTACTTGTATTTGATGAGTAGGTACCAGCACTTTCTGAAACCTTCTGGCTAATGCAGACCTAAAGGTTAGTTTTCACTTGATCCACTGGTCTCCCGCTGATCGTCAGTAGGGTATGGATCACTGTTGTTTCCATTTGTGTTAAGACACTATGCACATCATCGACTGGTTTGTTAACTCCAAAAATGATGATGAGCTGAATTTGGGTCACCTAAATTAAAGGTGGAGCAGCCCAGTACAATAAAAGGCACCTTGCTTTCAACTGATACTGTCCAGAAATGATGCAGCTCCGTTGAGCGTTCATGGACCATGAACATATTGCTTTAAAATGATGGAGCAAAAACCCAATCCTGTCCTTCGAAAGTCCCTGTGCCTTTGATATAAATAAACCAATTGCTCAGCGCTATTACTATGGAAAAGACATTTTTTAATCTAGAATGGTTTGGCCAATGTAAATTTGGTCTTATTATTCTCATCTCTGCTTTAAGTTTCACTGCTAATATGGTTCCTTTAGCTTCATGTAGCATTAACTGTCTATTGCAGTTCCAATCGATGATGATCGCTCAATTGAGACTTTGGTTCATTTACTTCTCTTTCGGTCTTGATCAGACATTGCTATAACTCCTTTGTTACCTCAACATAACTTTTATTGCTTGTAACTTTTATTCTTAGCTGCCAAAGCTACTTGGTATTGGCTTCTACCAACAAACTAAATTTGTGCTGCCAATTTACTGAACTTCTGTTATTGGCAATACTCCAATCCTTCTGCAGTTGCCAAGACTATTTTTTTCTTTATCTTGGCAGCTTACCACATAAGAACCTTGACACTACAATTAGTCTGAAAGGAGAAAACTCACGATATATGGGCGTTTGCCCCCACCCACTTCTAGCCATGGGGGGATTACGAAATTTACAGCAATTAATACCCTTATCAATAGATATTTATAGCCGAAAAAACGAACCGATTCGACCACATACTCTATGAGTTATTTTAACATGGGGTCCTATGGGAAAAACTGGTTTTTCCCCTCCCCTCCTAAGGAGGCAAGAGACGGCCAGAATTTGATTACTGGGATTTATAGCCCTACCTAAGAGCTATCGAATGACACCTATCTTAAGTGAAGGAAAGTGCGGGAAAATAAAGATTTTAGTAAAAAACGAAGATGGGTCAAACCGGAAGTGGCCATTTTTTGGCTTCTAGGCTTGCCCTAACCCACTTCTAGCCGTGCGGGGATTACAAAAATACAGCAATTAATACCCTTATCAATAGCTATTTAGAGCCGAAAAAACAAACCGATTTGACCACGAACTCTATGAGTTATTTTAACATGGGGTCCTATGGCAAAAACTGGTTTTTCCCCTCCCCTCCTAAGGAGTCAAAAGATGGCAGGAATTTGATTACTGGGATTTATAGCCCTACCTAAGAGCTATCGAATGATACCTATCTTAAGTGAAGGAAAGTGTGGGAAGAAAAGATATGAGCAAAAACCGAGGAAGGTCAAACCGGAAGTGGCCATTGTTTGCCTTCATATGAAGGATTAATCTGTTAGGTGTGCATCTAGAGGCAACCCGGTATATTTGATGACAGAACTTTTCGCTATTCTATTTTGTCTCGGAATTGTGACGAAAGTGAAAAAATAAATAAATAAATATAGCGATATAAAAACAATGCAGTGGAACAGTACACCTGTTGTCAGGTCGTCGAGACGAAAGCCCCCACCCCCACCTCGTCCCGATTCAAGGTAAAAAAAAAAAACACAAGTCAAAAGATAGAGGAATATTAATCTCATACAAGAACAATGTAAGGATTATACCAAACAGCTAACGGAAGCTCGTATATACACTAATTGTTCGTCCAATGAGATATCGACTGTGGAAACAGACGCGAACGCTACATCCTGACGTTATCAGATAATAACATTACGAACGCCAACAATGCAGCCTATTGATGTTATTAATCGTTTGTTTTTTCAGTTTTATTTCAGATCAGTGAATACTTCAACAATGTGAAGATATCTGTGCAGTGATACTTTTGTGACTATTTAATTGGTCCCACAAATGATCAAGCCCCCTTTCCTTTGACCTACCCCCAAAAGAACCCTTTCCTAATACAATAATAATTATAACTATTGTTTTATTATTGGTTTCGGCGTGCTCTAGCTGCTTAGTTATAGATATTTAGTCAGAGTTTTTCATAGGGATGCATACCTAACCGGTTAATCCTTCATACGAAGCCAAAAAATGACCGCTCCGGTTTGACTTTCCTCGTTTTTTGCTCATATCTTTTCTTCCCGCACTTTCCTTCACTTAAGATAGGTATCATTCGATAGCTCTTAGGTAGGACTATAAATCCCAGTAGTCAAATTCCTGCCATCTTTTGACTCCTTAGGAGGGGAGGGGAAAAATCAGTTTTTGCCATAGGACCCCATGTTAAAATAACTCATAGAGTTCGTGGTCAAATCGGTTTGTTTTTTCGGCTCTAAATAGCTATTGATAAGGGTATTAATTGCTGTAAATTTCTTAATCCCCCCCATGGCTAGAAGTGGGTGGGGGCAAGCCTATGGGCCATGGGACATTTCCTTTGCCTTTATTCTCTTTTTATCTGCACAGCTACTGTATTTACATAAATTTTGAATAATTTAAAAAAAAAAAAAAAAAACAGTAAATGAAGCAGAGATGTATTATGTTATAATATCACTGCATGTCTAGGAAAAAATTCAGTAAGAAAAAAAAAACAACATAAGAATACTAAATCAAGACTGGAACACTAAAAATTCAGGCTGCACTTAGGAAAAAAAAAAAAAAGCTGGCAATAGATGTCATTGCTATTCCTATTATCAATAAGCTTAATCAGAATAACTGATCACCTCAAAAATAATTACTTAGAATAAGTAAGAACTTTAACGTGCTTAATTATAAATCATAATAAAAATAAATAGTACAACTGTTAAAAGCACATAGGTTTATATATAAAGGTAAAAAATTACAAAAAATATATAATTACATGATTAAACGGTGCTCAGGAAGCTTTTCGAGGGCTTTTGCAGCTCTCTTCATCAACTGTCATCCTCCTTCCTCTCTCTCGTCGTTTCACTTCATTTACATTCCTTCGCTCTCCTCCTCCTCTGTGTTCTAATTGTTGTTGTTTTATTGGCTTTCCTTGACACAAAAGTACATATGAACAAAAACAACTTTTCGCTGGCACTATACAGGAAACCCACTGCATCAAGTAGCACCACCCCCTTCGATTCAGCAGAACCAATCATGGCGAAAAAAAACAGAATCTCCATGATGGTTTTAAAGGCATTCGAAATAAGCACAGAAAAAAACATTTTAGACCACACAATAGAAGAAATTAAAAACCTTTTCACATTGAGCGGATACCCTACCAACCTAATCAATAAAACCATAAAAGAAACAATGGAGAAAATTTACAATCCTATAGAAAAGAACAGAAACCAAGTGAATCAAATTTACGCAGCATATCCCTTTCACCCACTGTTATTCAAACATCTAAAAGAAATTTTCAAAAAAACAGATATCAACATCACATACAAACTAGAGAATAAATTACACTATCCCATCAACCCTAACAGGATCAATATTGATTGCTCACAACTAAAAGAATGTGTATATCTAGTCCCCTGCAAAGCTACAATTGTTACTATATCGGAAACACAGGGAACAAATTAAAACAACGGCTATCGAACCA
>JAFIDM010000001.1:153281252-153293572 GCA_023159025.1 Thereuonema tuberculata | reverse complement strand
AAAACAACGGCTATCGAACCACAAAAGCTGCATCAAAACAGGAAACATTAACGGCTCATTCATCGCACAGCACACATACAAATACAATCACAATATAAACTTTGAAAACACCATAATATTATCCAAAGAAAAAAATAAACAAAAAAGAGAAATGAAAGAAGCTTATTACATCTCCCTCCTAAACCCCTACAACTACAATTTATCAACAAATAACATTAAATTGTATACTGAGAATTTCAGATTCCAAACACAAAGGCAAAAGAAGATAGAAACAATGAAAAGAAAAATCAAAGAAATCAAAAACAAAAAAGTAATAGACATTAGAAAAACGCAAAGATCGGCCAGGGGACAGTTCAGCTCAAACACCCGAGAGGGCGCCAGAAGAAAATTCAAAAATAAGGGAGCAACGAAAGCCAATAAAACAACAACAATTAGAACACAGAGGAGGAGGAGAGCGAAGGAATGTAAACGAAGTGAAACGATGAGAGAGAGGAAGGAGGATGACAGTTGACGAAGAGAGCTGCAAAAGCCTCGAAAAGCTTCCTGAGCACCGTTTAATCATGTAATTACATATTTTTTGTAATTTTTTACCTTTATATATAAACCTATGTGCTTTTAACAGTTGTACTATTTATTTTTATTATAAAAATAATTACTCCATCATATTTTTTTTTTCTGAGTTAATTGTGATAATGCGATTCAGCACAAGTAAAAGAAAAAAATGGAAAAAATTTATAATTGAAAATACCATCTTTGCAGAAGTCCTATATGATGCAGAAAAAAATATGGGCATCATAAATTGCAGTCAGATCAAGATAAGGATTACTCAACAAGAGCCCACCTTTCTTCCACAATGAGCTGTGGAGGTGGTGATAAGATAAAAAGTTTGACAGACCAACATGATCTAAAAATTCAATATGATAATTTTAATTAGTGTTAACTTTGCTAATTAATATTAACGGACTCAGTATAATTACAATCACAAATTTGAGTCATTTATTTATCAAGTTGAGAAGAATACTTATATAGTAGGGAGTGGCAGTGCCCTCTCTTCAGTCTAAAACTTAAATGTCTTTAACTATTTCTATCCAATCATAATTTTTTTTAGTTCAATTAGAAACCAATTTCTTAGTCTTCATTTATCACTTTATCAATGGGGCAATACAATAAAATGACAAATTTCTAATAATAATTTTTTACTAATTCATTATTACTTACTTTCTAATTAAAATCGCTTTCCAATTATGATCAAAGGTATTCAAACGGAGTTGGCAAAAAAAGTCACAATATGGTATTTGGCAATAGGTTGTACAAATAACTTTTTTTTAAAAGACTTTGGGAAATTACAATAGAACCTTCATCCAAATTTGTATATTTTATTAAAATAACTCATGCCAAAATAACTGAAGATTATGCTAATTTTATGCTCTACAAATTCAGAATTAAAATAGGAGTAAGATATGCCTTACCTGTTTTTAGTAACTAGTAATGGAGAAGAATCAACACACTTCTCCATATCGTATTGCCACACTGTTTCTATATTGAGTCTGAAATTATCTTGAATATTTGAAACATCTTTTTCATTTGGGATATTTAAGTCTTTAGAACAGTAATAATCAAAGTTACCAAAAAGCCTTCCTCTGCTTAAAGACAGTATACGACTATGGTTATTTAAGTTCAAAGTGTTTTCATTTGTTAATTTGATAGATTTACTATTTCTTGGCGTTAAATCATTATCAGAGCAGGATCGTTTGGGAGTATCCAAAGTTAATTGACTTGATGATAATTTATCATCTATACAAATATTATTTTCTCTTTGATTTTTAAAAACATTTTCAAAGCAAACATCTTGAGAAGTGATAATTTCATTTATGTAATCCCAAACATTTTTAAAAGATGATTTCATTAGCACATCTATTAAAAGAGGCATCTCACAACCACAATGCATTTCTATCTGTCGAGCAAATTGTACAAGCTGAATTGAATTGCCACCGCAATAAAGAAAATTATCATCATCAGCAACAGCTACATTTTTTAACTGCTTCTAAAAACAAAAACAAACAAAAAGCTAGTTTATTACACAGCATACAGAGATATAAAAATATCTTTATCCAGAACAATACTTAAAAGATTTATAAAATTTATATAAAGGATCATATTAATTGAGAGCGATCTGCAGAGAGAACCAGTGAAGCACATAGTAGCCAGGCTGGGTAGGAATACTCCTTGGAATATGGGAAAGAAATCATGAAAATTAAAGAAAAAAACTTCCAGCCCTTGCAATGTACAGAGTAGTTTCAGGTGGTGTTCCTGCATTACAGTAACTAACATCGAAATAGAATTGAAAATAAAACCATTCCTTTTTTCCAATAATGATCGGTAATGCTACTACTTTCTTAAAAAAAGGAACTGTAACTGTAATTCAGTTACTTTTCTGTCCCTGGCTCTGCCAGTTTCTAACAAAAAAAAAATTACAAAGCTAAGTTATTTTTTATTATTGGAGGCTGACAGAAGTTGTTCATATAATATATGAAGGACATGACTCTTATGACAAGCAAGCATATCAGATTTATACCTGGCTTCAAATGAATTAGTTGCTTTAAAAACAAAAACGCCTTTTATTATTAAATGTTACTAAGACCTTAGTAGTATCAAAAATTAATCCTTATTTAGCTGCTTCACATTTAAAATAGGAAGGAATCATTTAACAATATGAAAGTGAAGCATTTTCCTTTGCCTACTATGAAATTCATAAACAAATGCAACAAATTGTTAAAATACCTGTTGTATGATACAAGGCGTGTTTTTTAAGTAAGTACCATTTTGAAATTAAAAACACACAAGTTACTTTTTTTTATCAATTTATTTTTACATGACAGCCTGTACTTTAATCTACTTTTCAACATAATTTCCACCAATATTAAGGCACTTATCATCTCGTACAACCGGCTTTTGAATTACATTCTTATAGAAATCTGCTTCCTGATTTGATAACCACTGCAACACGGTCGTTTTGAGGTCATCATCATTGTTGTGAGGCGCTAGATCGGGACTGTACGGATGGTGATCAAGTTGTTTCCAGGCAAATGATGCAATCGGATCTTGAGTATGATGAGCCACGTGTGGACAGGCATTGTCATGAGGCAAAACAATCCCCTTACTCAGCATGCCATGCCTTTTGTTTTGGATTGCATGGCGCAGTTTATTTAAGGTATCACAATAGGTCTCAGAATTTATTGTATGACCACAAGGCAAAAAATCCACAAACAACATCCCCTTCCTAACCCAAAACACAGTATACATGATTTTTCGGGCTGAAATTGTTTGCTTGAACTTCACTTTCTTGAGTGATATTGAATGCCGCCATTCCATGGATTGTTGTTTCAATTCTGGCGAAACATGAGCTACCCATGTTTCGTCACCTGTGACAATTTGGCTTACAAAATCATCACCAAAATCGCTGTATTGCTTGAGGAAAGTCAACGCACTGGCTAAACGTTTCGTTTTGTGCACCTCAGTCAACATTTTCGGTACCCAGCGTGAGCACAACTTATAATAATTTAACTGTTCTGTCACAAATCCATAAAGAACACTTCTTGAAACTTCAGGAACGAGAAAAGAGATAAAGATGAAATTGTAAAGCGTCGGTTCTCTCGAAATTTTCTATCAACTTTCTGCACAAAAGACTTTCCAACAATTCTTCAGTAATGACAGAAGGTTCGTTCCTCATCATGCACATTCGTCCATCCATCTTTAAATGGTCTAACCCATTTTCTTATCATTCCTTCGCTCATAATGTTTTCTTTAACAAGTCTTCAGTAATGACAGAAGGTTCGTTCCTCATCATGCACATTCGTCCATCCATCTTTAAATGCTCTAACCCATTTTCTTATCATTCCTTCGCTCATAATGTTTTCTTTAACAAGTCTTCAGTAATGATAGAAGGTTCGTTCCTCATCATGCACATTCGTCCATCCATCTTTAAATGGTCTAACCCATTTTCTTACCATTCCTTCGCTCATAATGTTTTCTCCATACACTTCACTAATTTGTCAATGAATTTCAGCCACTTTCACATCTTTTGCATTTAGAAAACGAATGACAGAGGGTGTTCACAGTCAGCAGGATTTTCAAATGACTCAGGCATTTCATTACAAACAGACATAAATACGGTTGAATCTGTTGGTAATGGCATCTGTGACTAGCCAACAGATGCAGGTACTGAATCCTTGCGCGGAACGGCAGCCGCAGCGCTTCAACACCCGAATTTCAAAATGGTACTTACTTAAAAAACACGCCTCTTATTATAATGATATTTTTTAACTTTAAATAATAGAATATGATAAATGATTAATATATTTTAAAAGGAAAAAAGAAGTAAGGCAAAGAATTATAATGAAATCTGAAGTAAATTAGCAATATGAAAAACATTAATGTCAATAAAATCTTTATTCTAGTGCAGTTTTTTTATAAAATAAATTTGCATTAAATGTTTTATGAATATTAAATTTATTTGTTTTAGCCTTAGCTGCTCTATGTTTTTAGCATGAATGGGAGCATTATCCATCTGAAATCAGGGAAATTAGAAAATTTAAGGTAAAAACTGTCTGTACCATTACATGTACGTGGTCCTGGAGAATGATCGGTTATGTTTCAGCTGTTGCACAACCTTCCAGAATAACTAAAGGTCCCATACAATGCCATGATATAGCATCACACCATTACAGATCTGTTTCATGCTTTACAGTTGAAATCAAAATTCAGGACGTTGTTATTCTGACCGTTCCTTTATCTGACATCATCTTTTTCTGTCCACAGTTTCCATGTTCAGAGGTGATGAACTTTTCTGTTTGATTGGCATTCATAATTTCAAGATACTGTTTCTCTTGCAATATGTACAATTTCAGCCATTTTAGTCACAGAGGCCTCTGCTAGATGCGCACCAATAAACATGCCATATTGGAAACTACTAAAATCTGACATTTTTTTGTTATTACTATGTAATAGCCATCTTATCTGCAATTGTAACATAGATAGATAGATAGATATATAGATAGATAGATAGATAAACTCCCTACTCCATCTGATATATATCATATAGCAAAAGGAGTAAAATGGTTCTTATGTTACCTTAAATATCAAGATGTTCTAATTGCTTTGTGAATACACATATCAAAAAAACTACAAAAACATTTGTTGATTTGTTTGTGAGTCAAATGGGTCACAGATTTGAGGAGTGAGTAGGATGGATAGTGTAATCAGAAAGAGGACACCCATTTATCAGTACAGAAATAACTGATGTTGATACTGCAATAGGTGAGCAACTGAAAGTCATAATTTCATATAATGCAGATGTCTTAGAAGCGCAGATGGTTAAATTAACCATTCTCAATGAAATAGTCACCGCCTTCACCATTCCCTATTCCTTGTGATATCTAACCATGGAATGCAGTAATATTCTGGACTTCACCATGGCAATATTCTGCACTTGAAGGACAGAATCATGTAGTGTAAGGTTTTGTCAATCATTTGAGTTCTGCCATTGAGAACATAGTCTTGAAGAAGACAACTTCTGATCCTTCATAACACTAAACACACTGCACTATGATAATCCTTGACAGCCATTATCAGCTCTTTGTGATAAAGATTAGTTAACTTTACATAACGGTGATTAATTGTGTTGTAACACAATGAAATTCATCAACTAAAGCATCAGGTCTCATTGATTAAAGTTTGTTTGCCAATAAGCAAATTACACATTTTTCCCAAATGATGATGTTTTTGTTTTGTTTTTATTCCCGGATGTTCTGTCAAGTGCTTCTTGTAAACATTGCTTCCTTTTTCCAACATGTTATCTCTGCAGATGTCCCAGATGAATTAGGATTATTCAGTAGAAATTCCATCCTTTAAATTATACTAAATGAAAAAGTTATTATATAATGATTGTTCTTAGTACCTGCCATTCAGCTTTTAGAAATTCTTTAGAAATAATTTTCACTGATGAAGAAGTTATTCCATCTTGATAAGACAGCAGCATTTTAAGCATTTTTCTTCTATCAACTTTCCCTAAAATTAAATCAAGAAAATTATAATTGTCATTCACATTAAAGAAAAAAATCTTCTATGCATCATATGTATATTCAGTGAATTTCTTTTTTTTTTTTAATCCAGGTTACTAATTACAAGTCCAATTTGTAATAAAATTAATTCAGAGCTTATAGTGATTAACAAAAAGCTATCATTAAAATTTTAAAAAACAGGACCAAACACACAAATACAAGAAAGAAATAAATACAGAACTTCATTACATGTTACGAAGATATGTCACCTTCTTCTTCAGATGATACAAAATAATAGAAGGAAAAACATAGGCTTAACTAATAACGTACAAATATTAACAATTGTAAAGGATTATTATAATATAAATTATTATAAACAAATTACCAATGTGCGAGACTAATTGCTAACAATATAACAAAACTACTGTAGGTTGTATTGTAAAGCGTTTGTGATTGATACGTCGTTATTGTAGCATATTTTTGCTTTAATTAATTGTGATTCATGAAATTTTCTTAAATAATTACCTTCGAGACATTAATGAAGTTCTATATTTCTTTCTTTCTTGTATTTGTGTGTTTGGTCCTGTATTTTAATACCTCTACACACAGTATGGATAAAGTTTATATTAAAATTTTAATATCATTAAAACTTCCATATGAAGGATGAGTTCTGAGTACTATCATAGAATTAAATGAGGTCTCTACAGGAAAAATCAATATGGTAACTTCCCATTAGCAGTTGCCTCAATTGGAGCAATGTATTTTATATTGCCAGAGTTAACTGTTAGGGCAACAAGTTTTGAAAAAGAGAACCCTCGACTGTTAAAGTAACAAAGCTGATGTAATGATAAAAATAATGAACAACATTATTTTATATGAAATTTCTTCAATTATCTTTAAAGTCCTGGTATTCACTCTTCATAAATATCAAAATACAATAGACAATGTAACTGATAATCATAATGACTAACAAAAAATAAATTTGCAGCTATAAACAACAATTTCAATACAGTAAAACACAAAGCTAACTATCTTAAATATATTTTTGCTATCTAAAGTTATTTTATGTTATTTATTGATTCAAACTATAAGAGGTTTTGTCTTTCAGAATGAACTACAGTCACAATTAACAGCTATTGCAGTAATATGAATAAGCACTGAACTCTGTAAATTATTTTGGAGCTGCTGTTCAAGGCAGGTCCAAGCAAACGCGGGGCCTGATTGGAGTCCTATCAAAATGGGGCTACAAAAATGGTGGTATGCAAAACCAGATTTACAATCATTTTTGGACTCAAGTGGTGGTAGTGGGAAGGTGGGGGGAAGTGAAAATGCATATTTTATTAAAAACTCTTAATGCAAATGTTGATCAATCACAATATAGACTTTCGTTAAAGTAGGAATCTGAGCAGAATTAAACATATATATATTAAAAAGTCTTCCTTTCTAAATCAATGAATTCATTCTATCCATTCAAACACCTTCAAGCACCTGATCAAATTCTGCGAATTTTTCTAGAATCTTGTGGAAATTGAAATGTTTTGCTTCTTCAACTCCCAATTGATAGTACTGCCAAAGAATTATGTCTGTCTTGGATCATTGTGGATCTCAAGTATGCATAAATCTCAAGATTTATACTATGAGTTTCAGATGTATTCGATAGTTGTAAATATCAAGATATATCCAAAGAGTGATGACAAGATTCAGAAATGCAATGTCTATGCAAGAAATGTAGAATTTTTAAAGGCTTCCCAAAGTACAAAGCAAAAAGAATTGGCTTCAGGGCTTCCATTTCTCCCTTTAGATTTGATTATCTAGATCCACTACCATGATAGACTTAAAAGGTTCGTCTTTCAAGATGAGGCTGTGATCTCTCAGAGCAGTTTCCAAAGTTATAGCATAATTTTTAATTCTTCGTTTTCAATTTCTTCAAATTTTCCTAAAAAAATCAAATATAATTTTGTGGTTATCGAGTTGTTCAAAATGCAACTCTAGAGACACTTTAACCCAATACCAGAACTTGGTTGAAACATTGTACTTTGAAATGTTTTCTTTGGGTCAATGATGGCTTTGTAATTGAACTGCTTCTTTTCTCTTTAGGAACCTTTTGTTTTGAAATTCAGGTATTATTTCCAATTCATTCATAAATTCTTCTGCACTAACCTAGACTTATTCAAAATCAATTTCTGTCGTTATTCAGCCAATATAAAAGTTTTTCATGAAGAAAGATACAGAGTAAGCTCTAAATTTCGTTTTGAAACTCTTTACCAATAATTTAAAGAGGATATATCGTGATCCATTGGTCCGACCAAGCTCAGCATCTGACTGCAATTTTTTGCTGAGCAACTGACTGCTCTGCAAGAGTTTGGCAGGTCAAGGAGTGTGTGTGTGTGTGTGTGAATTACTGTTAAAGTCCAGTATAGCTGCAAAAAAAAGTGTATCTACTTTGGATGACCTTGGCAAAATGGTTCTTCGGTGATCCTGTGGAACAGAATTTTTTTAATGTTAAGTTATAAATTTAAAGCATTTAATTTCTTAATAATCCTCCCAATTTCATCAATCCTGAGAAGACACAGGTCCGATTGGGCGAAAACGGTCCAATTGGCCCAAGACCAGCTCTGCTCTGTTGCCAGCTAATTCTTATATAGATATAAAATCTGTTGGTAATTGTTGATAGTAAGACATACCATAATAATAAGTATTAAACGATCTGCCAACTTATCCTAAACCTGAGAACGAGAGAATTTTTATTTCAACGAGTGCAGGAGATAAACAATAAAATGTCATTTAAAAAAGTTAGTTAATAATAATGATATAAACCAAACTGAACCCTACACAGAAATTACGAGGATTAATTTGCAGATTGATATCCTTTGTTTAAGCCCTCAACAGAAATCCTTTACTTCCAATGCTTTTGTATGGGAATTCTTGTGACCTTCTCATGCTAGGATCCACACAGATAATATTTAAAATATTAAAGTTAGATTGTCTTTTAAACTTATATATGCATGCCAGCAGTTCATCCATCAAGTTATATATTTTATATATAGTTTGCATAAAGGAATTATGAGGTGTTGTCCCAGGTTAATAAGAATGATTTTGGCAGCAGTCAGCTGACTTGAGAATTACCCATCAACAATGATCGTGTTCTTTCCTTGCATTCTGCTGCAGCTTGAGATTGCAGTTTTCACTGGAGAAGCTTTATTGATTATTAAAGGGTATCTATTACTTCACTGTTGAAGAAAGATACCCACAAACTGGTCTCAAAACAAATATTATGGACCATGATATTATTTTTTTTTTCTTAATGAACACTGTTTATTGTCTACCATACATTAATTCATCTAAACATATACTAAGCTTTTGTAAATTAATAAGGAATAAAAAACTTAAAATAATTATATTCACTTGAATATTAGCAATAAGTTTTAAAGAACAATATAAATTTACCATGTGCTGTGATAGGCAAGACAGATACTGTCAAAATAGAATCAGGAACAGCAAATGAAGGCAGTGCATTATATAAATAGTCTCTGGTAATGTTAATTACTACTTCTTTTTTTGAAACATCAGTTAATGTAATAAAAAGTGCCAAAATGTTGTGGGAACTGTCATATACAGCACAACAGTCTTTAACATAATCCAAAGTTTGACAAACCTATTATAAAAATAGACCTATTAATTATTTTTGAAAAACTTACAAACAGAAAATACAGTAAACTTATAAAATTAAAATATGTTAAAACACACATGAAAACATTAAAAATGTGCCCGGAGGCAGAATGTTTTTTATCTTTCTGCAACGATTGATGCTAAGACGAAAAACTTTCTGCAGGTGCAGAAAAAAATTAAAGTTTTTTTTCATATTTGTCCCGCAAAAAACGAATCTTAAAATCGACAACCAAAAAAAATAAAAAATAAACGGAATCTCCAAATCCGCGATCGACGTCTTGCCCACCTCTATTCTATACGATATCTTTCTGCAGCCCACAGTTTCGTTCTGCGACAATGTCGCGCCGTCGCTTGATATTCTGCTTCTGGGAAAATGTGAATAGATGAATTGTTTCAAAGCCTTTGCAGGTTCCTTCATCAACATCTCATCTGCGTTGAAGGAACCTTCAAAGGCTTCGAAACTAGTTCCTCTCTTCACATTTTTATTGTTTTCATGTGTGGTTTAACATACTTTTATTTTATTCAATATCTGCATACATTAATTTAAGTACAGTATACTTATGTTTAATTTAAAAAAAAAAAAGTTAACATAAATGGAAACACTTTTAATCCAAATTCCTTTTTAATACCAGATAATTAGGAAAAGTAATCATATACAGTCGAACCTGTCTATCTCGAATCTCAGGAGAATCGAAAAAAATTCAAGATAAAGAGGTTTCGAGTTATATAGGTTTTAAATGCAGTCAATTAAAAATGTTTTAAGTGCTTTTGTTGTAGAAAAATACAGTGGTATGATCACAGATTAATTATACATATATCCATAACATTTTTTTAACATACATACGTACCTTTAACGATAAAAATAGTCTTTCAATGACTTTTGACGTCTAACTTTCTATAAGCCTTCTAAGATTAGCAAGAGCTGCGAATCCCTCATTGTCGAAGAAGGGTTGTCTTTGGGTATCGATTTTTGTAATTTACACTATCCGAAATTCAAGATACAGAGGTTTTGAAGAAAATTTTTTCGAGATAAACATGGAAAATACATTGAATTTAGATTGTAAATGTAGGGAATTTCAGAAATTTTGAAATATAGAAGTTTCGACTGTACTAAGAACACATGCATACAAAAATACCTTTAAAAATACATGAACATTATAAACTGTAGCCAATCTGAACTCAATAAAATAAATATAATTAAAAAAAAAACTTATTTCAATGGGTAATGAAAACCATATGTAAGGTTATTTCCCTAATTAGAATTCTTTGGGGTTATCTTAATTGCTATTAACATTAATAAAAAAAGTTTTTTTAATTAATAAAGATTTTTTTTTTTTATCATTTTAATTTTTTTTTTAATTCAACTCTAGATTTTATTACTTTAAAGATATCATTAAAATTGATTTTTTTTTATCCGTATTACAAAAGAAAGAGAATTTAAAAACATAAATAAAATTAATGATTTTTTTCTTTAATTTTATACTATAAAACCGTTTATTACAAATTGTTAATTAGGTTATTTTTCCTTTTTTCAATAAAAGACAGTCGTAATATTTTACGAAATTTTAAAATTAGCTTTCATTTTAACAATATGAAGAATGCATTAGTAACTGAAGTAACATTATTTACTGAAAGCATCAATCAAAAATTAACCAAAAAAAGCAATTACGTTATCTTTTAAGAATTTCCTAAAATTGATGATAGTGTCATTGCCCTTTTATTTGGTAAAAGTAATTGTATATGGTAATTTTTACTTGTTTTTTTTTTTTTAATTATTATTTCTAAAAATAAATAAATAAATAAAAATTAAAAAAAATTGTTTATGGGTTTTAATTTTTATTTGTATATTTTAAAAAAATTATAGCAAGTTCGAACTAACGAAAATTGACTGCTACTGATTTTGAGGCAATGTTAATGTGTAAAATGAATCTTCATTAGTCTTGGGAGTAACATCAAAACATCCACTCATTTAAAGTTCACAGATGGAAGTAAGTCTATTCCATTAAACAATACGACATTCATTATTATATTTTAGCTTAATTTTCTGCTTAAATTTAAACTATAAAAGAAAATTGCAAATGTGAAAAAAATCCTCTTAAAAAAAATTATTTTTAAATAAAAAAAAAAAAAAAAAAAAAAAATCTTATCAATGGCACATATTTGTTGTTGTGGGCATGATATTAATATTTAATTCATTTTAAGTGATTTAGAGTAAACATCTCCTTTAGGCTTGATAAAATTATCTGCAAAATTAGATTTTTCATTCCATCCCACAAATTCACATCTTAAATGCATCTTTTATAATTTGAAATAGAAATAAATGAAATAATAATACTTGAGATTATATAATTTCAATTCGTTAAACTTATTATCCACTTTGAAAAAAAATAAAATATTTCAATGCATTCAGAACAGTTAATAATTATTTTTTTCCTCAACAATGTTATAGATAGTTGTATATATAGTTATATTATATGCAAGCAGTGGGGTAGAAATAGGGATCTACCTATACCCTCTCAGTTCACTCTTCTATGAACTGAGAGGGTGTGGGTATCTGAGAATCACATGTCTTTCTTAAAGAAGACATGTCAC
>JAFIDM010000001.1:153266822-153281242 GCA_023159025.1 Thereuonema tuberculata | reverse complement strand
TTCTTAAAGAAGACATGTCACACTATCTCTCATTACTGTTATTCTCTTCAGTAGTTATAAGACTGTACAAGGGATAATTTTCTAGAATCTAGTAAATAATGTTCCAATCAGTTCTGAATAAGGATGTTTTAATTATGATCATATAGTACAATACAAATGGTAGCATTTTTCTTCTGCATTTGAGTATAATCCTGTTGTCTTCACACTAAAACGTATTCAACTTACAATGATACATATTTGTCCATTCATCTTTTTAGAGAATCTTAAGATTTGTGTGTGGTTTAGGTTGAGTATCTGATTATTTTTATTGATATAAAATCATTTACCTATTAACACTGTAATTCCTTTATCATCTCAAATATGATTAAAACAATAAGCTTCCTGTTCTATCCTTGTCAAATCCCATTTTATCGATAACACATTCCAAATTTTTATTTGTTATCTTAAATGATCTTTGTTTGATAATTTACAACATGTTTCTAAGAGGCCTGTGAAACTGAGCTGGTTAAGTTTTTTACCAATAGGGACGAGGACTTCTTCAATCGCGGAATTATGAAATTGCCTTCAAAATGGACAAAAATTATGGAACAAAACGGCGCATATTTGATCTAAATCCGATAATCCTAACTTTGTTAAAACAATTTCATCGTCGAAATAAGAGAGGAAACGCTCAGAACTTTTTACTTATCCATTATTAAATTTAATCTATTCAGCTAAATTGCCAAGTTAAATAACAAGTACCTTCTCAATTCTTGAAAGATAAACAATTTTTCCATTTCTTTTGACTCTGTCATCTTTTCTTCCCTTGAAATAAATCTTTCCAGATTTAGTTACTGTCACCCAATCACCAGTTTCTCTCAGGAAATCTTCCTTAATTTCTTCTAAATGTTCATTGTCTACAAAGCATCGTCTCTGTCCACCTGTTGAAAGCAGAATTAATGATAATTAATATACACTACACATATCTTATGGAATTATTTTCACTTTTAACTAGTTTCTATTAATTAATATAACTCATTCAAACCTTTTAATATATTACAGAGGAAAAATATCCATTATTTTGGCTGTAATTTAACTTAAACTCATCGAACCATGCTTGGACACATCGAACAGTGTGAATGGGAGCGCTGTCGTCTTGGAACAGAGGTCATTCGCCAGGGAACACAGTCTACAGCATAGGATGGAGATGATTGCCCAGAATTCTGAGATATATGTGCTGTGACCTTCCCATGCAGGAATACAAGTGGTCCCAAACCATATCAAGATATTGCACCCCACACCATCACAGGGCCTCCTCCAGGCTTAACAGTAGGAAGGAGGCAGTCAACATAAAAGGCATCTGTGGGCGTTTTCCACATATAAACACATCTAGTGGTCTCAAATAATGTAAAGGAAGGTTCGATAGACCAAATAAGATGTCCCCACTGCTGTTGTGTCCAGTGTCTGCTCAAGGCACCACTGCCATCGCCTCAACACATTACGAGATGTCACCAATGGTTTTGGAATAGCCGTTCTGCCAGGAATGTTCATAGCATGCAGTTCCCGTTGGATAGTTTTGGTTGAACACCCTGGAGGTGGGTGTTCATCTCAGAGATTACCTGGGACACTGTTGTCTTGTGCTGTCGGGTCACTATCCGCCTCAATACCCATCTATAACGGTCCATGTTTTGTGTAGGCTGTCATAACAGTTGACACAGTGCTTCTTGTAATGCCCACAAGGTAGGCTGTTTTCATCACTGAAGCTCCAGCAAGGTGGGCTCCAATGTTCATGATCTTTCAAGTCTAGAGGTCAGACATAACGATATTTCACTGCTAGCACAAGCTTCACATACAACCCAATCGACTGCTGCTGACCGACTGATACCTCTACATTCATAGCCTCTAGGTTGTAGATGTCTATTCAAGTGGAGTGGCTCTGCTATGCAAATGAAATATGGTCCATTTTCATATTGAGATTTATATTATTGTGTCCACTCCCTATATATTTCCAAATTTGCTTTAAGTGGATTTGCATAATTTTTTAATGCATCTATCTAATCTATTTACAATTTTTTAATGTTACTTTGACCTTCTAAAAGTTATACTGTTATTTTGAGGAGGGGGGGGGGGGGGCTTGTGTGCTTCAATAAGGCTGACGGTAGTATAACCATGTCAGACAGATTTTAGCTGAGGAGCCAGACTAACAGTATCCTACTCGTCTTATTATGATGATGAAATTAAGAAAACGAAAAGTAATACTGCAGAATAAAGTCACCAATGTTCTAGTCTTAGGCAGTGGGATTAGTCCAAAAAATGAGCTAATTACTCCCTTGGTGAGTGATGAAGCAAGTGACATCACCTCAAGTTTGGCTACCACAAGAACTGGGCAGAACACCGATCATCAAGTAACTCCGTATATGAGCACTGCTGTGCCAGCAGTGTTTAACAGGAGCACAGACCTAAGACCGCCAAGACTTGAAATGGACAACTGAAATGAATACAGCAATCACTATACTATCAAGAGACAAGCTGGAGAATGATCTAACCATGTACAGACAAAAGATCTACAGTAGATTTTTTGATGAATATCCAGACATAAATGTAACAGAGCAGAGAACTGCTGATCAACGACGAACGATAATTACCAAAAACCTGCTTACATTTGACATTTTACAGATACTGAAGGTGCTAAAAAGAAAATCTGTACAACAGCAAAAACCCCTGAATCAAACCTACAAGATATAATAGATGAAAATCCATCTGAAGATGCGGAGCAAGAACATCACGATAATCAGGAAACTGAACAATTGAAGGTTCAAGAAGAACAATTAATCCAGTATGTACAGGATGAGTTCAGAAATTGAAGAAATGTATGAATTTAAAAGAAACAGAATACCAAGATAAAGACTTTCCCAAAGTTGTGGCAAGCTATCAAATACTTTAATAAATACAGTATTCATGCATATCTAGCATAAGAGAGCACTCTATCTTCAATTCATAGAGCTGCCTATTATGCAGCACTAGCTGCTTCAAAATTAACAGACAAGAAACGAGACCATTGGTACTCAACACAAAGAAAAGACTGACATAAAACCATCTTGGAAATGATGACTAGAGAAAAGAATTAGGTAAATCAGATTAAGAATGGCCGCTTGACTCAATATAAAAATGGAAATAATAGTAAAACCTTCTAAAACAAATCACAAAGACAATGAAAAATGTCAAGGAAAACAGTAAGCATGAACTAGACAATAAAAATATTAACAAATATCTAGATACCCTGAAGCAGACATTTACAGCATTAGCTAACAAACTGAAAAGGTTCAAAGAGAACACCAACAACAAGGACCAAAACTGGATCTTCAAACAAAATTACAAAATATTTTACAGAAGGTTAGGGTTAGAGTCGTCGTCAGAACCACACCAGACACCTAGTAGAATAAAGATAGAAGAGTTCTGGTCTGACATCTGGGAAAATCAGGCAGTGCATAATCAGGGTGTCTACAAAATCTGAATAAAAAAATTCCCTGGTTTTTCCCTGATTTCATGAACAATTTCTTTTAAAATTCCCTGATAATTCCCTGATCTGTTCAACCAAAAAAAAAAACAATCTGTTCAAACAAAAATTCCCTGATTTTAAGTAATAATTGCAAAATTCCCTAATAATTCCCTGATTTTTTCCAGAATAACAAAATTCCCTGATAATTCCCGGTTTCCCTGATTCTGTAGACACCCTGATAATAGAGATGCACCATGGGTTAGTAATAAGCAGGATACGGTAGACACCAATGAACGAAGTAAATATTATCACAGAAGACATTAAAGTAGTAGTAGGCCAAATCCCCCTAAAACCATTGGAAGGACATTAGTGGTGGCACTACTGTCTAGACCGATTGTTGCACTTGAACAAAATAATGGCCAATTGCATTTTTGCTCCTCGGCATTTGCTATTGAAATATTCTATGAGTTAGTGAATCAGTTCGACGACAAGGAACTCCGTATTAGCTATTTTCAGCAGGATGATGCCACCTGCCCACCTCCAATGTCACAATGGCTGAAATTGTTTCTTTCTCTGAAGATTGTGTCATTTCTAAGGGACTTTGGCCACCAAGTTTCACCTCACCTTACCCCACCAGATTTCTTTCTATGGGGCATGCTGAAAGGGAATTATCCACAACAAGCCACGGCCTCTCATAGAACTGCAAGAAAACATTTGGTGGGAAATTGAGGCTATGACTTCAATGTGTTGGTGAATACCTTCCGTAACATGGAGAGGCATGTACAGACATGCCTTGATGCTAATGATGACCACTTTCAACTCGTGCTATGAAATCATTATGCTTCTCCTAAACCAAGGTTTGTCCATGTCAAATGTCTCTGCATTACTTCCATTAGTTTGAAAATTATAAGGGAAAATCAGGGTTCGATAGCGAGTGAAACATCCTGTATAATTTGTACTGAGATCATGCAAATAGAACAGAAAGAACATTAACATGCAATAGACCAGATATCACATTGGTAGATAAAATTAAAAAAATAACCTATCTTACAGATGTAGCAGTGCGTAAAACCAACAATCTCCAGAAGACACTAGAGGAGAAAGTGATCAAATTCACCGACCTAAAATACAAAGTGAAAGAGATATGGAACATGGATGAGCTGATAATAGTTCCAATAACACTATCATCAACTGGGATAATTGCTAAGGCTCTCCATGAGAACCTGAAGATCTCATTTCCAAATTCATAATAAAGGGATTTTATTTAAATTAAATTTATTTGAAAAAGTGCACATCTATACTCCTTAGGGTGAATATTTGTTTTAACTGTCATTTTAAATAACGCGTTTTGGCTAGTTCAGAGAGCCCACAATGTGGCAAGGGACATGCCATTTGACTACACAACCTTTGTCTTTATTGAAATTAATAGACAAATGCATTTATTTCACAAATATGTTTTGGGATATTTTATTTTAAAATTTATTATATTTCTCTTGGCCCGAAACGAATCACACCTAAAATACTTTGTGTTCGTTTTATGTTTAATCATATGGCGGGACACCAAATTGACACTTAATTTGAGAATGACCCAAATATTCAAATGGCAGAAATCATAATCATATGATCGTTTGTTATTGAATTTGTGAGAGGTGTACCAGGTCTATTCATTACTTGTCTCAAAATGCCATGTTAAAACATTGTCATAAAAAGAAATACTGAAAATTTACCTGTTATCATGGCCAGGGCAAGTCACAGAGAGAAATTTCTAAGCTAATTGGGCATTTGCAAAAAGCCGTACATAATGTACTATGAAAAGGAGATGAATATGATAAAGTTAAAACAAAACCTAGGAAAAAGGTGTTAAGTGAAAATGATTGTCGGTGCATTTTCCACCATGCCACTAATGAAGAGCAGTCTGTGCAACAAATTCAAGCAAACTTAGAAAATAGTGTAATTTGGGTTTAATTATCAATTCTTTAAATAATCCAGATTTCAGGTGATCGAAAAAAATGTTTACAAGGACAAGGGAAGGGCCTTCGTTTTGGAGAAAGAATTTGTTGTTAAAGTGAAATGTACAATGTGTCTACTAAGTTTTAGGACTAGATTTTAATTAATATCAAGAAAAAAAAACTTTATTACTCCCTAACCTTTAACCATACTTGTCCTTCCAAATTTATGGACTGAAAGGCATGGTCATACAGCTTCTGAATACTTGTGTAGAAATCAACTGTGGTCATATTGTTTAGAGCGCCGTGCTGGCGTGGCCGTGCGGTCTAGACGGCGGTCTGCCGTTGCGGCCAGTGTGCTAGTACCCGGGTTCGAATCAAGGTCGTGGCATGGATGTTACTTTCTTCTTCTGTGTTTCGTCCGTTTCTGCGGGTATAGCATGTGCTGCCTCCTATGGCGTACTCTGGACAAGGTTTCATCGGCTAAATGCTCACATTTCTCGCCCCTTATTGTGGCCAATAGTTTAAAATACTAGAAGCCCGGGCGTTGGCGAAAAAAAAAAAATATTGTTTAGAGCACATATTATACTGGTCTGGATGTCTTCAATGGAGTCAAAATGGTGTCCCTTCATATGGGATTTTAGCTTAAGAATAAGAAAAATGACCAGCAGGCATGACATCTGGCAAATAAAGTGTTACAGTTCAAGAAATAACACTTTTCTTTGCAAGGAAGTCATCACAATGGTAAAGTTATGGGAAGGAGCATTGTCATCCAACCAGAACCAATCATCAGAGAATGCTATCTGAGGCCTAACATGCCAATTCTATTCATTACTCAATCCATAACATCTTTGTAGTATTGACTTTTCACCATTTGTCTCTCTGGTGCAAATTCTTTGTGGATGATTCCCTGCCAATCAAAGACCACCAATATGGTCTTCACATGTGATTTCTGAAATCCACTTTATTTGAACTGAGGCAAATGGTCTCCTATCCACACAAATGATGGTCATTTAATTGTTGGATAGTAAGTAAGGCACCGTGTTTTGCTGTCAGTTATGGTTTTTTTAAGAAAATTTGGGTCACTAATCGCTTTTCAATGTAATCCTAACATAAGGCAAATTGTTCTGCACTCAAGGTATGCAACACAAAATGAGAACAAATATTCCTTTTCTTCAAATCTTCCATGCCCATCTTTCATGTGGTATCATTATTCCTGTTCGCTTCATTTTCTATCATCTTAAGTGAGAGGTGATGATTTTGCACCAAAAATAGCCGAACCTTTTCAACATAAAAGAGAAATGTTTCGTGTTGTGAGGACCGGGCGGGTGACTAGTCCTAACATTGTCGTCAACATTTTCTCGTCCATCACGAAATCATCGATGTCAGTGAAAAATATTTGTTCTGGTCAGTGCTCCATCTAAATATGCTCTACTCGATATTTCAACAGTTTCTGTCACAGTTCTACCTGCTTTAAAACAAAATCTTATCACCACTCGCTCGATGCTTCCTTCCATGACAACAGGGTATTACAAGGGTATAATGAACAGCTACCTCCAAACGCAGCAGTTAATAAAGACAACACTATGCGCAAAGCAAATTCAGATGTGTGTCTAAGTAGTTAACAAAGACTGCTCGATGGCAATAGCAGTACTCTCGGAAAAAAAAAAAAATCAGTCCCATAAATTAGTAGACTCACTGTGTAGGTGTGGTTAATACAGAATACAATTGTTATCATCAAGTCTTCTACAACAATTCTGTACATCCATATCATCTACACCAACTCAATGCTCCCTCTAACTTTTAACAACACATTTCCCCATCCTCCTGCCCAAGCAATTAAAAACATGTTCCGAAGAACATTTCCTACTTAGGCCTTCACATTCCCCTATGCTCTGTTATGCCAGTATTTTTACAGCGTTTCAGAGAAGGCAGCCATAAATTTAGTTTCTCCAAAACATTGACAGAGCAACAGTGCAGAAGTTCATATAACTCTCACACATATCCTAACAAAGGCTCAAGGAATCATGCCAAAAATTGAATGAATTTCACCATAAGTGGGAAAAATCCCTGGGTCATTCCATGTCAGATCACCCAATGGAGTTCACAGAATGTTACAACTTTTTTTTATTGAAAGAAGGGTTGGAAAACATAACTCCTGTGAAATATGCCCACAGTCGGACAGTCAGTTTCAGAGAAATTAATTTTTGAAATTTGCGACTTTTTACCGTGCAGTGGATTATTATTTGGGGTTTTTTCTTAATAGCTGCTATACTCAACCAAGGCCAGAATAAAACTTTTTTGTGAAAATAGGGCAACCCTTTACTGATTGTGTGAAAAAAATTGAAATGCCTGAAGTTAACCCCACCTGCCTGTTTTAATTCTTTTTTGGAGGCTTACAGCTTAACTGTGCACCAAAAACTACTGCAAATAGATCATTTTCGTTGGTGTTTTCGGATTCAGCACAAAAAGATTCCTTTAGATAGGAAGTTTGGTTGAGTATTCTAGTAGCTATTAAGAAAAAAAACCCAAATAATAAGCCTCAGCATGCTAAAAAGCCGCAAATTTCAAAAATTAATTAATCCGAAAATAACTGTCTGATTGTGGGCATATTTAACAGGAGTTATTTTTTTCCAATCCTTCTATTAGTAAAACAAAATTAAAAGAATCTGAGATTGGATGGTGAACTTTTTTTTTTTTTTTTTCAACTGGGTGATTTGAAGTGGAATGACCCCCTCATCAATAATTATATTATTTAAAATCCAATTATCAAAGCTCATTCTTTCTTCAGATCCAAGTTACTTTAAAGTCTTATCTTTTGTTATTATTATTGTGTGTTTTTTGTGATGATTCTGTCATATTTCACACAAGTGTTTATCTCACACTGTGTCATTCTGTGTACTTTTTACATGATATTTATCACCTTGAATAAGGAAGATCAAAATTAAAATGTTCTCAATAGATATCATCACTAAAATAAGAAGGCAAAAGGCGTGTGGTTTTATATTATCAAATTTTAACTGAAAGAAATATTTTAAAAGAACAGCCCAATATCAGCATCTTGAAAATAAATCATGATACAGGACTATCCTTTCCTGATGAGAAATTAATCTGTTGTGTCTGGTAGGTGATAGTAATTGATAGGGTTACCTATATAAAATAGGGAAAATTCAGATAGGAGCAATTCAGATACCATTTTGGTAGAAAGAAATGTCTTTTGTAAACTTTTCAAATGGAAAGAAAGAAAGAAACAATAGAAACTGAAGAGGTAGCCATGGAATGAAATGTCCACTGATGCAAAAATGATATAACAACAGAAGAAATATACAGAATTAGCTGGCAATTTTAATTTAATCTTAATTAGCTGAAAATTTTTTTTGAAAGAAACAAGTTCATGCAAACTAAAATAGAAGAGATGTATACATTGAACAGTGACAAGCTATATCAAATTTATTCAGTAGCGTATTCTCAACTGAATTCCCACCAACACTAACCACGTTCAGTAAAACACATAATGAATAAATAGGACTATTACAAACAGATAAATAAGAATATATACAGTGAATAAAACTCATTACAATATAACACTTAAATATATGCCACTGAAAAACTTACCAAGAAAAATTTGCCCTTCCCCTTCATTTACAATTACTCCATCTTCGTCTTTGAATTTGATAACTGTATTTTGCAGAGGTCTTCCTAGAGGTAATAAATCAGATGAACTAACAAAACAAAACAAAAAATAAAATTAAATTAAAATTAGATAAAAAAAATTTCCAACATATTATGACTGACAATTTACCTTATTGCTCTTATTTTGGAAACATATATAAAAATAACTTTAGCATAATTGACTATGATACAGTGGTGGTCAAAATTATAAGGACAAGGGAAAAAAATCGCCAAACTTGTCTAGAGTTGGCCGGAAACTTATGCAAATTTTATGGCTGGAAACCATTGATAAATGCAGCATTTTTTATTAGTTTTCATAGAAATTTTTTAGGAAATTTATATTCATAAAATGTATTTTGAACTTAGACAGCCATGTGATATGGACAAAATTATAAGGACAACGCTATTTGTGTGTTCTAAAAGCAAAATTTGCATGTTTGTTGTTCTGCACACGGCACTCCCAGACGATATAAATGCATAGTAAGCGATTGCGAACGTCATATTCAATTTTTTAGTCATGCTGCTAGGCACGAAACTTTGAGAAAGGGAAAGTGCTTGCTTTTAAAAGTTCAGGACTTACTGCACGTCAAATTTCGACAAAGCTGAATAGATCGAGAACGGTTATTTATAATTTTCTTAAAAATCCCGGAAAATATGGACGGCAAACACATACAGGTAGGGCATCTTCTGTTTCTGTGCATGTGGAAAGAATGATAATAAGGCGAGCTTGCTCCAAAAAACAAACATCAACAGAAATTATACGGGAATTAAACTTACAATGCAGTGCTCGAACTGTTTGACGTGTTTTACAAAAAGAAAAAAAGGTTCGTTATGGAAGACTAATGTCACGACCGCCTCTTACAAAAGTTCATAAGAGACTGAGGGTGGAGTTTGCCAAAAAATGCATTACTATGGGAAAAAAGTGGGATGATGTTATCTTTTCCAATGAGAAAAAGTTTAATTTGGATGGACCAGATGGTTTTCGCTACTTCTGGTATGATCTGCATAAAGAAAAAGAAATTTTCGCGAAGAGAAGATTTGGAGGTGGCTCAGTAATGGTCTGGGGAGGTTTCACAACTGGCGGAATTACTCCAATAGTTTTTGTGCAGGGCAGAATAAATTCTGAGAGTTATGTTGATTTATTGGGCGATAATCTTTTACCAGAAGCACCATTAATTACGAGTGGAGACAATTTGTTCCAGCAGGACAATGCCTCAGTACATGTTTCTCAAACTTCGAAAGCATGGTTTGATGCTAATTTCGTGAAACTACTTGACTGACCGGTCAGAAGTCCAGATTTAAATCCAATGGAAAACCTGTGGGGTATTCTGGCACACTAAGTATACAAAAATGGTATTCAGTATCAAAAAAAGCAAGAACTCATGTCCTCCATTGAAAAATCCTGAAAAAACATTTCTAAGAACGTTCTGAAGGAACTGTCAACTCTATGACGTCAAGACTGATAAAAGTGATTGAGAAGAAGGGGGAGATTATTAATTATTAGTATGTTTCAGGTCAAAACATTCATTGTCCTTATAATTTTGTCCAGTTTTTATAATGACATTTTTTGTTAAATATGACAAAATATTTATATTTTGCATTTTCCAAAGTTTTGCATTCTACAATGATTTCTAGCATAAAAAAGCATTTTATGTATACATATTACTTTATTTACTTCAGAAATAAATTTTTTCTGTGCAATTTTCAGTTGTCCTTATAATTCTGACCACCACTGTAGCATAAGACATGAATGCAAATGACTGTGCATTTTACAGATTCGCATTTTTTTCATGTTACAATATATGCACAGTTTCTATTTATTCCTACTTAGTCCTTGTGTTGTGTTTTCCTTATATTAAATGCCTTTTGTGCCTTGCGATTAGTAGGCCAAGGTTTTGATGCTATGCTGTACTGATTACAGTGATTTTCTTATTGTTGTTTCCTGAAACCTTTCAAGTTTTCTCAGAGTATCATCAATGGTAAATCTGACTGATGAGTCCTAACATGGACAAAACATTTGTTTCAGATTCCAGTTGAAGACAGCTCAAGGAGTGAAAGCAAATAACAGTACATTTTATAAGGTCAATATTGAATGATTTACTTCAAAATACTTATATACAAAACTCAATAAGTTAGGAGATATTCACAGGAGAAGCAAGAAGAAAGAAAAGGCATATTTCATTCAGTTATTGTCTTATTTACTGTTTGGGAAAAAAAGGAATTAATCTATTGCAGTTAAGGATAATTAGTAAATCTTAAATAACTCCATATGTTACACCGACGATATTTCGTGGGCCTAATCGGCCTACTTTATCAAGCCTTTTTTGGAAAGAGAGAACCATTTCCTTCCTTCCCAACATCAAAACTAACAAATAACTAACAATAATCAAGAATTCCAAAAAACCTGATTCATACTAACAAACAAAACCGTGAATTCCAAAACGTGAATCAAATTAACAAACAAAAACTAATAAATCACTGTCTTTAATTTTTAAATTTAAATCTTAAAATTTAATTCTTAAAATTACTGTCTTTAAATCTTTTAAAATTATCTTTTTTCAAATTAAATGTCCAATCGTAAAAACTGTCTTCTTTTTTTTTTTAATTTAAATTACTATCTTTAAATCATTTAAAATTGTCTTCTTTTAAATCAAATGTCCAATCGTAAAACTGTCCTCTTTTTTAAAATTTTAAATTACTATCTTTAAAACTGCCCAATCGTAAAGTTGTCTTCCTTTTTAAATTGCTGTCTTCAATTTTTTTATATATAAAATGTCCAAATTTTTAGAATTCTTGATCGCATATAGTCCTCTTAATGATTTCATCATTAATAAATAAGCAAACTTCTCTTACCTCATCTTGAATAACTTCTTTAATACTTCTTAAATAACTCCATATATTACACAGACGATATTTTGGTGTAATATATGGAGTTATTTAAGAAGTATTAAAGAAGTTATTCAAGATGAAGTTAGAAAAGTTTGTTTATTTGATACTTAGTAAAGTTTATTATTAAACACAATTAGAATATCTCCAAATAATTACATGCTTTACCGGCATGAGCAAGAAGCATACTTTCAGACATGTGATTACACTCTACCACCTCAGCTCAGCAAAGTTGGCTGCAACACTAGTTGTTCAATTTGTAGGAAGTCCATGGTTTCTGGTTTCTCGATATGTCATTCATTTATTCAACATGAATACACTGATATGATATTTGTGTATGGATATAGAATAGCAATAGAATATCAAAAGCATTTTTATGAACTATATCTCCATCTTCAAAAGTATTATGTATATTTTTCAGGAAAATTTCTGAAATGGCTGTGCTCCCTTGTGCTACTATTTAATCAGAAAAAGGGCAAGAGTCAGAAGCTCGAGAAAGTGTCATAACCGCATTGAAAGATGTACTGTAAGAAGAGAACACAGAATTACATTGAGTATTGGCATTTCTCACACAAGGGTTAGGTGATTTCTGTATGATGAAAAATGGTATCCATATCATGATCTAACTGTCCAACATCTTTCACTGTTTAGACTTTTGTCAAGTAACAACAAAACAACCCAATGTTACTTAGATGGATTTTATTCACCAATAAAGCAACCTTTATCTGTATTTATTAGGCATATCTATCATCTATATGTTCTATAAATAAAGAAGGACATCCTTAAGGGTATCACTTATAAGTCAATTGAGTTGTTGCAATTGTTAAATCTTTGTAAAAGCTAAATTTTACAGAAATAAATTGTTACTACTATTACAATATCTCAACCTTATAAGTGAACTTCCACGCTGAATAGACAAAACATTAGAACATTGATGATGGGAAGTTGATACTAGCACCCCCGAGTGTACAAATGGAACATACCCAAACCAAACACACCCAATAAATAGGTGGACATCTAGGCTTCCCAGCAGTATAACACAATCAATGAACATGGTTAAAAGTTGTGATCTTAGCAACTTTGCTTGTAGAAGCAATGTTGGAGCAAGATAGATGGGGCAGTGATAACCATCCCATGGTTTTGGAAGACAACCATACCAATGGTCTACCATGAGTATTCCATCAACAGACAATGCTTCTAGCAAGTAAGTGGTGGCCGCCCAAACACAACTGACACCAGGTCGATGTAGACTGCTCAGGCTCATACAGACTGACACAATAGCAATGGTGGAACAGATATTCTATCTCTCCTCGTTTTTCCTGCTATCATTCTCAGACATTTCATCTCAGCAGCAGTTCGGCCGTCCTAAGGTAAAAGGAAGCAACTAACAATTTGGAAACTGATTATTTGCTGCCTTTGACCGTAGATATAAACATATTGTGAGTCTGTTGCTACCTTTGATCATCGCAATAGGGGCCATACTTAACAGCAGATCATTACCAAACTGCTTTGGAAGATGTGTAGATACTTCCTTACGTAAAAAATGCAGAAAACAAAAAAATCAGAAAATTTGCAGTTACTTCCTTTTACCTTAGGACGGCCGAGTTGCTAATTTCCTTTCCCCTTGCAAGCCAGCTTTTGCTTCTACACAGCAACATGGGTTCCTAAACTGCCTAGTACACCTGAAGTTTTGTTTTTAGTGAGATTTCTTGTTTATCGAAGACAGTGTGATTGAGCTGGAAATAGATCTTATTTGCCTTTCTAACATGGTTAATAACCTAGTTTGTTATTTTGCCATTCTGATGAAATATTGTCCCAAGCTAATCAAAACTGGTAACTTGTTCCAAGTCCTGCAATATGAAGGTTTGTGATCTATTCTTCCATCTCAGAATTAAGTAACTTTGTACTTAATTTAAGTTAACAACCATATCTTTCCCTTCAAAGATTTTGATTCATTTAACAACTGCAATCTGGAGTTTCTTCTCGCTATCAGCTATAAGTATGTCGTCATCTGCGTAGACTAGTAACCTGCAATAGATATATTTCATTTATCCAACCTGTCTTTCCCATTTTCTGTTTGCTGATCTTAACAACTTCATCCATGAAGAATATAAACAACAACAGACTTAAACTGTCAACCTCAATAAGGAATGCGCCTGAAAGGTTTCCATCTATCCTTCCTACTTCTGCAACCGTCTCATATGTAGACTTACTAACATGAATCAGATCACATTAACTGCTTTCTTCATCAAACCATTCCAAATCTCGTTACATGGCACAGAATCAAATGCTGCTTTCAAATGCAAGAATGCTAAATTCTCTACCTTCCTATCTGAGGTGAACTTATCGTCCTTATTGAATAAACTAGTAACTGAAACTGAAGAGGTTTGGAGAACATATTATGAAGAAAAATTCAGGAATACTGAAGACAGAAGAAT
>JAFIDM010000001.1:153253936-153266812 GCA_023159025.1 Thereuonema tuberculata | reverse complement strand
AGTTTTCTGAAATTTGTATTGGGATTTTAAATTTCAGATAGCTGTCCGACTATATATATATATAAATAGCAAGTATCACAACAGATATGCACGGCAAGATGATCGGCTGAGTCCTTAAATAAAAATAAAACAGGATTAAATACAGAAATTTGCAGTTCTGTAGAAATGCAGTTGATGGAACAGGATCGAGAGTCTAGACAAAGCTGATATCCACTAGTTGCAGTCTCACCAATCTGATCAGCAGGAAAAATGAAGATAAAGTTACTTACAGTATTTTTCCGAGTCTTTAAATCAGAGATTGCCTGCAGACTGAACTGTAGTTTTATTTATCAGGCCAGATTTGTTGATTCTTGACGCACAACAGCACAATGAATTATCACAAATTCCAAAGTTTGCTGAACACACACTCCCTTGGCGATGAAAGCACGGATAAAACGAGCCTGTCCACTCATTGTCCGTCAAACCATCTACTAGTTACTGCATAAGAAAATATGAATCTCCCACCTAGACAATACCCATATCATCCTGTTAGGAGACTACATGCTTCTTGGTTACTTGAGTGAAGCCGAGACCATCTCTGCTAGATATCCAAAATTAATCTAAAGACGAAAGGGGAGGGGGGTTTCCATAGAAAATAAAAGCCTAAGATAATTCGTCATGGATGATAGAAGAAAGTAAGAAATAACCAAACACAAGACAGGGTCAAAATAGTGATGAGCGCAAAAAGCAAGACAGAGATCAAGTTTCCACTAGAAAATAGTTGCGCAATAAAGAGAAAGGTTGCCATGGCAACTGGTAAAAAAACAAGTAGAAACCAGAGAAAAATCGGATGAAGAATAATTAAAAAAAGATAAAAAGTTTAAATAATAAATAAGGAAGAGAATAAAAGAAATGAGTTAAAAATAGAGGTAAATAAAAACAAAAGGACACGACAAAAAGTCTGTGACACCACTTGTTTTGAAATCTTTAAGGGATTATTGGACTGGTAAGCAGTGGGGGTGACCATTTAATTCTTTTTTCCCCTCCTGGGTGTTTTCTTTTGTTTTTCATTGGATGTCAAGGGCCCAGTTAACCAATCAGGAAGGTCAGCCAGTAATACTCTGGAAGGATTATTTTTGGGGTATTTTTTTGGGTGTTTTTGTTTTTTTTTCGCTCTCTGGATCCTGAAAGCAAAGTAGTGGACTTGGAAAATTGAAAGTCGGCGAGTAGGATTGCTGTCGGAGTTGGGGAACTCCATAGTGGATCCTTTGTTGAGTTGGCTACCTCGTGCAGAGGCAATCTAATTGAGGTAAATGTTTTTGATGGATGATATTTAGGCATTAGGTAGGCAGAGCCTCGTTTAGATATGTATTTCTTTCATATATCATACTTTGTTAATGCGACCATCAAATTGACAAATTTCTGACAAATCTCCGAAAAATAAGAGTTGTTAATAGTTCGGGTGTCCTCCATTTGAATTTGCCAAGCAAAATGAATAATAATCCCCTGCGTTGTGAGTCGCTTTATTTAATTTTTTTTTGTCCATTTTCTAAGAACTCCTTGATTGGAATTAGTACATTTCTTTTATAAATTAAATTCTTTTTTTTTGTTCATCTTCTGCCGTCCAAAACTCTCTCTCTAAATCATACATCAAAACTATTGTTAATTTTTCTTTTAGTAAATAAACCTTTGTTTTTGTTTGTTTATTGTTATTTATCCCTACGTCTTGGTTTTTTATTTAAATTAGTTCTTTGGGAGTTGCCCTTTATCGTGTCCCCAGTAAGGTTTTACATTGCCCCTCAGGGTAATTCGCATTAGAACAAATAGAATTACCATGCAAGGTTCCAATAGACATGTTACACTTGTTAAATTATTTAAATAAAACAAAAGGCTACACTGTTGATATTGGAAACTTCTGAAATCTTTTAATCTTTATGAATTTTATGTGTAGCCCAATATTTTTCCGTTTCTTATTTATTTCAAATGTAATTCTTTTCCGTTCCTTGTTTATTTTCAAATTTAATTGATTTATCTGTTAACCGTCTGATCATTTAAATTTCTCCCCGCTGATTTGTAATTCCTCAACCAATCAACTGTTGTTCTTTAATTAAATTTAAATTGTTCCAATCATCATTTATTCTTTTGATTGTAATTGTCTATTTTAAACCTGTGTTTTGTAAATAAATCAGTTAGATCTTCTTTTGTCAGCCTTTGACTGGAAAACTTTACTCTGCGCTCCCTGTCACATTCCATGACAATATCTTACTATATCACAGAAATATTCTATGCAATCTATGTTATAAGTCGATGATGGAATTTTACATGCAGGTTGGCAGTTTTCTATGGGATGTACTTAAACTTTTTTAAGTCTTCTATTAAAATTTAAAATAAATTTTCAATATACTCCAGTCTTTGAAGTGCATTGCATTATATTACATCTAATTGCAAACTGAATTCATCTGCAGCCTCTTCTGCTCATGACCTGACCTCAGTTCAATATTTCAAATTCAGTTGGGTTCAATATTTAAAAGAAAACAGGCCAGTGTTGTTTATGTTATACAATATGCATAGATAACTAACTACGTCTTTCACCTCATTTAATTCACATCGTGTAGTATTCAATGTACAGCAACAATTCAAGCATAAAGAATCTCCTACCTTTTTTTCCTTGAATTAATTAATCTTTAATTAAAAACATTATTAATGAAGCATAAGAATAGCTCAGTTTCAAAAAATAAATTTTAGTCTAAAAAAAATGAAGGAAAAACTTACTTAAAATCTTCTTCTGTAATTTCATAAATAGTTGCCCAACTTGAAACTTCGGTAATACCATAGATATTGAAGAATTTTGTTTTGTTGTTTGATGCTCGCCATGTTTTAAGTAGATTTACACTTGGACAAGACTCTCCACCTAAAGCCAAAATCCGTAAACTTGATGATCCACTTAGCAATGTGTTTTGAAGATTTTCTGCACTTAACCGTTTCATTAATGAAGGTGTAGCCTTGTGAAAAACAAAATAAAACAAAGCAATGAATATGTAAATAATAATAATAATAATAATAACACTGAAATAGCGCACCCTGCTAACTACTGTCCAATCACTTGCCTCCCCACACTTTACAAACTCCTCACCTCCTGCCTCGCAGACAAAATCTACACACACATCGAGACACATAACATTCTTTCCGAATAGCAGAGGGCTATTGCAGGAATTCCCAGGGTTGTAAGGAGCAATACTTTATTTACTCTGTAATCCTGCGCCAGGCCCGCGCGAAGAATAGAACTTACATATTGTGTACATTGACTACAAGAATGCATCCGATTCGGTTCCTCATTCCTGGCTCCTACATACTCTTCATATCTACAAAATACATCCCAAGATTACGGCATTCTTAGATGTGACAATGATGAATTGTAACACAACATTACACCTACGCACCTCCAACACCTCCATCACTACAGACCCCATTCCCATAAAAAGAGGTATTTTTCAGGGAGACTCCTTGAGTCCTCTTTGGTTCTGCTTCGCCTTGAACCCATTGAGCCACATACTAGATTACACAAAACACGGCTATAGGCTTACCTCAGGCAACAAAATCACACACTTACTCTACATGGATGATATTAAACTCTATGCCACAAACAACGCACAACTTACTAATTTACTACAAGTCACGACACAGTTCACCAAAGACATTGGGATGGAATTTGGAATCGATAAATGCCGCAAGCTACATATAACACTCAGGAAAACTACGGATTTGAAGGGTTTTGAACTGGACCATGAGTTGGCTATCCAATCTATGGAAGAGGGAGAGACCTACAAGTACCTGGGCTTCCAGCAAGCGCGCATCATTGACAACGCAAACATCAAAACTGCATTCAAGAACACATACCGTGCTCGCTTTCACAACATCCTCAAAACACAACTCAAAGCCAGAAATAAAATTAAAGCCATCAACACTTTTGCCATCCCCATACTAACATATTTGATCGGCATAATTCCATGGAAAACACCGAACTCGAAGCACTACAATGCTCAACACGCACTACAATCATGAAATACAACATGCACCACACAAGTCCGCTACGGAAAGGATGACTCTTCCGCTCAAGGAAGGAGGTCGAGGACTCATCAACCTCATCACCCTATACGAAAAACAAGTACACATACTTAGGAAACACTTCCACCAAAAAGCACAACACTCCTCACTACACTCAGCCATTGTCAAGGCTGACACACACCTCATGCTGGGCAAACACGTAGCAATTTCAGGCAATATTGTGGGACAATATGGCCCAATTTTATTGCTGACAACCGTTTGCAGCAATTTTATTGTCCCAAACTGAACTCTATTGCCCCAATTTTATTGTCGGTACAAAAGGAACAATTTCGTTGGGACAATATTATCGGGAGAAATTGCTGGTTCGCGAGCGAATCACATGAACGGATGAAATCATGTGACAATGGTGACGTAAACAGAAGGCGAGACTTTGAAAATCGGAAACTAACTCGCTCACGCCGACATGTTTTGTGAGAGAGAAGGCTTAAAATCAGCAACATAGGTCGGCCCCAACAAGATAATTCAAACAACAACATGTTGTCAATTGATAATGAAAGAATCGTAATTGATTTCTACCGCGGTAAGGCGTTTAATACTAGATCGATTCTGTCCGTTCGTAACACGTTAGGCTTAACCACCAGTATGCTTACACTCGATCGCTCCCATTTTATTCACAAATAAATTGTATAAATAAAACCGATTTCGTACAATTGCTGGGAATATTGTTCCCAGTGCATTTATGCTCTGCTCGTGTGGTGTGTTTATAAGGCGTTCTCACTGAGTGTGTAATGACTAGGGCTCCCTAGTGAACACGAAGCGGCAATATTCGTTCAGGAAAACCTCTGTGTTCGCGCTTGATAACGGTTGTCAGCAATAAAATTGGGCCATATAGTTCCCACAATATTGCCGCTAATTGCCGCATGTTCGCCCAGCTTCACACCCGTGAACCTCAAAAACCCTTCTCCAACACTCACCACCCCTGGCACTCACACTCAGCAACTGCATGAATCAACCTCATCACCCTACACGAAAACAAGTACACACACTTAGGGAACACTTCCACCAAAGAGCAAAAATTTCCCTTAATGAATGTGATTGAAATTTACAGGTTAAGTTTGTGATTATAAATCATAAGAATACTGACAAACAAGTGAGATTTCTTTTGACATGAAATACACAATGCAAACCATTATTAGCCAAAATTGGCATGCAAAAGTTCAATGTTTTGTTAAAAGATTGTTTGATGTCCTCAGCTGAAATACAGACTCAAATCAATGATTCATGAAACCAAAAAGACTGTCTATGAGATTTTCCAAATGTGTGGGCTTACTTGTCATTTTTTGTAAACTTATCAGATCCAAGCTCCTGAAGTTCTGGGAAGATACCTCGAGACCTGCAATTTGTCTTCCTGTGTTAAGTGCCCCAAATGTGTTTTATCAGATTAATACAGTCATTTGGATGGCCATTCCAAATTGAATGATTGTTTCATTTTGCAGGTACTGATTAACCAGGCAATCTTTATGGAGAAAAGCAATATTGTCCATCAACATGGAATCAAAACCAATGGTTTCAAGAAATGGACAAACATATTGGTTACAATACCTTAGCTATCTTTCCTGGGAAGAAACAAACAATATGTACCGTCTGATACTAATTCCAAAGGTAGCTTATGATACTATAATTTAGATTCAGCCATCTTGCTGGATCTCTTGTCCAGGCTTAAGTTTTCTTGATGCTCTCCATCTCATTTTTTTTTTTTTTTATTCAAATGATGTTTTCACTTACATCATTACTCAGCCCTTTACTTTTTACTATATATATATATAGAAGGTTTAGAAAAAAAGCTGAAGGAGGCAAGTAAAGGAGCTGTTAAGATGGGGCAAAGTAACATAAGATATCTTGCTTATGCCGATGATATTGTAATAATATCAAATAATTCTATAGAAATGCAGGAAAAGATAAATAATACGGCAAAATTCTTAAAGGGATTAAAATTAGAAATTAATTTGCAAAAAACAAAAATGGTTATCTTTAAAAATGGGGGAAAAAGAGCAAAAAATGAAGAATGGTTTTGGGAGGGAAAGGTAATTGAAATAGTAAATGAGTACAATTATTTAGGGTATTGGATGAATGGACGCATTAGATCAATAAGTCAGATAAAAAATTTAAGTAATAAGGGTACAATAGCGGCAGTGGAAACAAGTAAAATAATCAAACCGACTGTAATAGGCTCGCCTAAGACGCATCTGTGGCTTTTTGATAAATTAGCTAAAAGCTCTATGTTATCAATCAATCAATCATTTCCTTTCGCTCTTATCCAGAGCATAGGGCTTCGACGAAGTTCTGCCAGTGCACTCTATTTCGAGCGAGGACCTTCAACTCTGCAAACGTCTTTCCTTCCATCTTGGCCTCTTTCTCCACTGTCCTCCTCCATGATATCTTTGGTCTTCCACGTTTCCTTTTTCCCTGTGGATTCCAGAACAAAACTTGTCTCTCAACAGCATCCTGGCTTTTTCGGAGGGTATGACCAATCCACCTCCATTTCCTTCTCTTAATTTGAATGGCGATGGGCTCCTCTTTTGTTTGGTTCCAAAGATCTTCATATGATATCACATCTGGCCAGAAGATTCGGAGAATTTTTCTGAGACATCTATTAATAAAGACTTGCAAGCAACTGGTAATTTTGGAGGTGACCTTCCAAGTCTCGCAACCGTACAATAGCACTGCTTTCACATTGGTTCTGAATATTCGAAGTTTAGTCATTGTGGATATCTCTCTTGTCCTCCAGAGTGGATACAGTTGAATGAAGGCCCCATTTGCCTTTCGTATTCTTGCTCTGACATCTGCATCTGCTCCTCCATCATGGGTAACAATGCTCCCAAGATACGTGAAATCTTCAACCTTTTCAATATCTTCGTTGTTCACTCTCAGTGTTCCTTCATCTGTTGTATTTATCTCCATAATCTTAGTCTTGGAGGCATTTACTTTCAGACCCACCATCTTAGCTTCGTTCTCAAGGTCTTGGAGTTTCTTTTTCATATCAAGATGGTTCTGTGAAAGGAGGCAGATATCATCTGCATAATCTAGGTCCTCCAATCGTTCGGTCAATCTCTACTGTATGCCTCTCTCCTTTCCACCCGTGACTTTCTTCATCACCTCATTCAGGACCATTAGAAAGATGATTGGGGACTATACATCCTTGTCGAACACCGGATTTGACTGCAAAGGGTTCTGTAACTTTCCCCTCATGGATAATACGACATGTATAGTTATTATACATTTCTTTAATTACTTTTGCTATCTTCTCCGGTATCCCATATTTCTGCAAGGTTTTCCACATACTGCTCCTTTTATATGGGGCAGAAATTTGGGGGTGGGAAAAAAGAGGGGAATTAGAAAAAATACAAAGAAAATATATCAAAATTCTTTTAGGATTAAATTGGAATACCCCAAATTATATTCTGAGAACGGAAATTGGTTTTGAAGAAGTGTTTACCCTTCAATTGAAAACAGCCGTAAATTATATTAGGAAGATTTTTGAGATGATTTTTGAGATTATAGGTTTCCATAACAACGTTGGATTCAAATGGAAAATGATAGAGTAAATGGGTTAAGAAACAATTGGAGAGATTAAATTTCAAAATTTTTAAATAGTATCGGTCTATCAGATGAACGGATGGAGGAAAATTTTACGTTTGGAAATAGAAATGTTTTTAAAGAAATAAAACAAAGAGTGGAAGATAACGAGTGGGAAGAATTGAGGCATAAAATTGTAGCTTCCAGTTATAATATTTGGTATAAAGATATTTATTCGAATAACATTCTGAAATATTACTTAATTGGAACAGATAAATGGTGGGCAAAAAAGTTATATTTGAAATTAAGATGTGGAAATTTTAATAATATAAATATGTATAACAAAAAAGGAGAAAATATTTGTAAATTTTGTAATATAGGAGACTTAACTTTGGAACATATTATTCTATATTGTGAAAGTTTTAAAATAGAAAGAGATAAATGGGTAAAAGTCAAAAAGGAACTTACAGAAAAAGAAAAAATGGTAAAGCTGTTATATGAAGGGAAATGCAATGTAAATTTATGTATGTTTTATTAATAAAGTAATGGAGAAGTGGTCTGATATTTTAAAAAATACAGAAGTATAAATAGCAATTATGTTTGAAATAAAAAAATAAAAAAAAAGGGGGATGCCCTCACCCCCCCCTCTGTCAAGGCAGTAGCCCGCACAGGGGTTTAATTAATCAGAATATTTAGTATATCTTTTTTTATGTTTAGTATTTTACAGTATTATTTTTGGGTAAATTTATATAATAAGGAAAAGGGAGAAGAGAAAATATTGATATTATTGTAAATATACTAAATATGTTTGTAATTATAAGAGAATAAATTCAATTCAATTCAATTCACTTACATCATTTACATAATTGTGTATTACATGGATGATACTTGTGTGTGATCTGAATTTGAGAATGAGAAGTGTAACCATGTATTCTGAAATATTTTTAATGGAAACTAAGTATAATTATATAAACTGGTAACTCGATAATAATGTGGTCTTTGGCATCCAAAAAATTCTACTGAGTTGTACTAGATGAGACAATTCCCAGAATGCAGTGGTATAAAAAATGTGGGCATAACCTGTGCACTAGGTTACTATCACCTTTGAAGTAATCTCCTTACACAGCTTTACATTTAGTTAGATGCTGTTGCCATTGCTAGAAATGTACTTGGAACTGTGTTTCTGGAATACTCTTTGAATTCATTTCTTACATTTTGCTAGATGTCAGAAATATCTGAAAATCTTCATCCTTTCAGGGCAGTTTTTATTTTTAGAAGAGCCAGAAATCTCAAGGGGATACATCAGATGAATAAAGTGGATGATTCAATTTGGGTAATTGATTTCTTAGCAGGAAGTGTGAACAACGAGTGCTAATTCTGTTCATCTGTCAAAGATTCAAGGCACAAATTTTGCAGATATTTTTCGCATACCTAATTTCTCTGTTAAAAACTGTCTTGCTATTTCCCATCTTTAATTCCTCTACTATACACCTTATACTTAATTATCTATCTGACTGCACCAAAGCCTGCACTCTGCCCACATTTGTGCCTGTGCTTTAGGTTTTTGGCTGTCCACTTCTGGCATCATTATGCACATCTTCTCACCCTTCCTTAAACCTCTTATGCCATTTTTACCCCAAAACTCACACACAGATATAAATTGCTTTCACAACTGCTTCTCATGAATGCCTCTAATAGTCTGTGGTTTATGCTTGTGGTTTATGCTTAACTTGAAACATGTCCAGACATGCATAGGCATGAGATTCTTCTCGCATTACCTCAAGAGCAACACATAGTGACCTTTTCAGAAATTAAGATTGTCGCACTTCTGTAAATTAGGCCTAGTATAAGGAGGAACCCTTTTTTGCCATGTGTACAACCCATGTTATGTGGTGCCATTTTTTATCAACTTATAACTTAACATTATCAAATTATTAATCTATGCAAAATGTTTAAGCAAATTATATAAAGCAACAAATGTGGACATAAATGGGAATAGTCAATAGTTTTATTAATATCAAGTGGGTAATCAGTCACATTTAAAACTAATCTCTTATATTACCATCATAGTTAACACTGTTCAGTGAACCACGGTTTAAAAAGAAATGGCTACAAAGAGATGCATGACAAATTTGTGAAGAAAAGTGTTTGGATGTGTTTGAAGTTTTTGAAACAATAGTGATCAGCATTATCTGTATGTTGTATTTATGCAGAGGTAGGTACAAAATATGGGCTTGGCTGGCAAACATTGTAAACTGAGAGCTGTGTTGTTAACTGCCATTTTAAATCAATAGCCTATAATAAGATGAAATAAAAGCAGTATCTGAAGAGGCTGGATGATATCAGATCATCAGTGTGTTTCAATGATGCTGTTCATTAGAAGCAAACTGCCCATTTACTGAATATTGTCCGTCCATCATATGGAACAGATAAGTGGGTACCATTAACAAATATTTTTTTCACTCAATTGAATCAGTAGAAAGCATGATTTCAATTTTTCTTAAAAGACAGAGAAATTGACATCCAAAGACTTGTAAGCATGTCAATTTATATACATTGTATTGTAGGTAATAGAATTTTGAAATTAAATAATGCATTCCTTGCCAAAAAAAAATGATGAATCCAGAATGAATGATCTGGGAACAACATAAGTCCCCATATGGCACAGTCACAGGTAGTTGTGCCAGTGATTGCAATTGGCCAGCTGAGAATTGCCACCAGGGTCATTAATATCTCTGTGGTCATGTGAACGACCATCATATGATTGCTAAGTACTTTATAATCAGTGTGGTTGTGGAGAAAAGGTCTCAGAGTCCTCAGCATGCCTCGACAAAACCTTTGACTTTGAATAATTGCCAGACTTTGAGAGAGAGAGAGGTCATATCTTTGGACTGAGTAGGCAGGCTGGTAGTTGCATGGAATTGGTGGCCACCTGACCATTCAGACTGTACTGTGCGAGGATGTTGACAGCACTGAAGACTTAAGGAAAAACACGCATGCAACAATTACTGGTCAGTGCACAAATATTGATTTCACTGTTGAGTGGGACACCATCAGGACTGGTGGCATCATGACATGGGAAGCCATCTTCCACAGGTCTCCACTGGTAGTGATCAAGGGAAGATTGACAGTACAGCAATACATTCAGGAGATTCTGCAGGCTCCTGTGTTTTGCTTAGTGGAGGGGCTACAGTAGTTCCTTTTCCAACAAGATAATGTTTGCCCACATAGATAATGTGTTTCCCTGAACTGCCTTTATGCTGCTGACACCTTCCTTGGCTCACCATGTCTCCAGACTTGTTGTCCATTGAACATGTGTGGCCAGCTGGCACAGCAGTTTTGGCCATCAATGTGTATGAGCAATCTGTTAGAGGCAGTTGCAACAGCTATGGGAGAATCTTATGCAAGATAGCATAAGACTTCTCTGTACTCTATGCAAAGTTGTATTGCTTCATGTATTTATGCTAGGGGCAGTAGGAGGCAGTACTAAATGGACTATTAACCTGTATGTTTTGTCCAAATAAATGGCCCATTTGCTCTGGCATCATAATCATTTACAGTAGAATCTCATTATAACGGACGTCGCTTATAATGGACCATTTTAAAAAAATTGTAATAATAATAAAGGATGCTAATTTTTATCTGACGAGTTTTACATTTCCAAGCAAGCGATTAAACATCAATTGAACAAACCCAGTAGAAAATAAATTATTTTTTCAAACCAATGAATGTAAGAATCAACGTGAACCAGGACCTTCTTGTTCTAAAGATTAGTGCAGTGTATACGTACACATCTTTTTCAATTCAACCTGTTATGTTGAAGGCTATTTTTTATTTGATATATAATAAACACTTTTTATAGCTAATTATTGTACTTTCATTGATGTACACCCTGCTGCATTACACCCCTGTAAGAATTATTTGTTATAAACCGGACTTTCATGAAAACGGACAACCTTCAGCCCCTATTAGTCCGTTGTAATGAGGTTCTACTGTATATGCATCATCATTTTGATTTCCAATTCCAAGTGGAATTCCATTTGAACTGCTACTTCTGGGTGCGCAAATTTTTTTTTTTTTGCAATGATTGTATAAAAATCTTGCACACAACACAATATAAACAGGCAATACAATATATTTTAATAATATAAAAATCTCTATGCAAGTTTAAAGTAGCATTACTATTAAGGGAAATACTGAAACTTAGTAAGAAGAAGATGAAACTAAAGAAAATGGCAACAAATCTATTCCCACATGCTGAATGTCAAAGAAATACATTGATGATATGAAGTTGTGGCTCTAAGACTATACTGATCTTAGACTAAAGATTATAATTTATCAACAAAATGCACGATACTTAGAAAATGAACATCACTGGAACTAACTGAACAGTTCAATCCAAAGCTTACTAGAGCAGTATAGAGATCAGTATAGAGATAGAAATATTATGACTTACTGAACCATTAAAAAACTTACCTACTGTTTTCTAACAACAATAGAAAAGTACTGTTTAAATAATGTTGGTGCAATGTTAATTTCAAAAGATAGAAATTGGAACTGGTAATAATGGTTGTGTGGGCCCGGTGGCCAAGTGGTAAAAGCTTGACTGTGGCCTGGAGGAGCTGGATTCCACACTGAATTCTCCTCCAGATGGGATCTAGGGTTCGCACAGCCCTCTGTTAAATGGGTACCAGGTTTCTTTCCAAGGGGTTAAAAAAAGGGCAGGCATCCGGCTGATCACATGACCTCAACTTAGTCCCATTGGTTCATGAAACATCAGGAGCCTTACCTCCCTTGACCCCAAGGGCCACATAGGCTTTTAGTGGGACACTAACTTTATTAAGGTTGTTGTAGATGAAGCAAAGCAAAAACTATACAATGTTGAATTGATAGAATTTTAATGGTAAGAATCCTAAAGAGACATGGATAATAATAAGTCAACAGCTTGATTGCTAGGCAAATGTATTTAAGTGTTCCTTTCCAAAGTGACAAATATGAATTAAGCAAGCTTCAGTATGAGAGATTGAGGACTGGATGAATATCTTCGTTAGTACAAGAAAAAATGAATGATAAAAGTGTGAGAAAGGCTGAAATGGAAGAATGACATTCTTTGATAACAGTCTTATGCTAAAATCTCAGACATTAGTCGTTGGATGTCCAAGGTGAGGTGATAGACAGACAGATAAAATGTAAGAGCAGGCATAGGATGCCATAGCAATGACACATGTCATCGGGGATGCACTGCGATGATCAATT
>JAFIDM010000001.1:153230289-153253926 GCA_023159025.1 Thereuonema tuberculata | reverse complement strand
CTCAGGCCTTCATGCTGTGAAAGGGTTCCATTTAGAACCTTTGATTTATGTGGGAAAACTGACAGATGATTATTTAACTACATTCATGCTCAAAAATTAAACATAATGTCATCTAAAACCCTATCAGCCATAGGACTGCAACCAAATTGTACTAGATATGCAGCATATCAAACAAAATAATAACTCAGAAGAAAAAAAAATACCACAGTGGTTCAGAATAAAGAAAAACAACTCCTTAGAAGTAGGTAGCAATGTTTCATACCAAACATTTTTGATGGTGTAGAAAATTTTCAATGTACTGTATGATGGCTTGCCACAGTTACAGATGCAGTCAAATATGGTGGCATATTTAATACAAAATAGCCACACATATTATTGTAGAAAGATATATATATGGCATGTTAAGAGTTCTCCATTCGAACACATAGACGGAACTACATGAACCCAACTCGATGCCACCTTACATGATGATCCCACTCTCTTAAACATTTTATTTCTTAAAATTTATTTTTTATTAATCTCCTTTTTCACTATCTCTTCTCTCAAACACTCATTTGTAAATTTTTATTAACCCTATCCCTACTTAACCCTACCATGCAAAAGAAGCAGACAACCTCTTCAATTGACATTAAAACTTTAATATTAATGATCAAATTATAATTACCTGTAAAACTGTAATTTTCTGTCGATAAAATAACACATTAATTAATTCTGTTGGGACTATTTTAATTACGTCTGGAACTATTAGAAGGGCAGCACCACTTGATAAAGCCAAGAAAAGATCTACTATACTTGGATCAAAGGTCACTGGGGCTGCCATGAATATTATATCAGAGCTTGAAATCTTAAATGTTTGTCTGAAACAACAAGAGAAAAAAAAAACACAACTGAATTAAATTTATCCTTTTTGCAAAATATTTAAATTGAATGTAAAATGTAAGTTTTATTATAAAAACAAGTTTTTAGAGGCTCAATCTAAAACGCCTTAAATAGTCTTACATCTAATATTCCATAATAGCTTCAATAATTGACATAACTCTTAATTACTTAGATAAATATTGAAATTTGTTTAGCTATGTGCTGCAGTAGCCAAATACTGTCAACCTATTTGAATTGTGAACAAGAACCAAGAAAAGCAAAGCTAAATATTGTAATAGCTCAAGAGGCAGGAGAAATAAACACAATTTTTCCTTAATTTTTTTAGTAAAATAGAATTTCTTTAATAATAAATAAGACACTTACATTTCTTTTCAGTTAAAGATTTACTATATAAACGTTGAGTATGAATGTCTATTCATTTTTACAGTCTTCCCACTCTTTCATCAGCACTGTGGTCAGATATTTTCATATGATTTACTCCAAAATACTATAGGTCATGCAGGTCTTTGATTCTGTTTTGTCCCATCTTGTTTTCTGTTATGGCCAGTTTCTTCTAGATTTTACTCAGTTCCATCTTCTAATCAAAAGCCTGGTCATTTTACATGTCTGTTACCATCTGATTTATATTTCGTTGCTCCTGCCATATGCCTAGCCCACCTCATTCTTCTTACTTTTATGATGCGTATTAATATTATTATCACTATATTTTTCTGTCAGTTCTTTGTTTTGCTAGTCTCCTCCACTCATTTGATTCCTCATCCCTTATTGATCAAAAATTTTATAATTAAATGGCTTGATTCTACTTATGATTTGTGCATTTAAGTCATGTTTCACATCCATATGTAATCCCAACTAGAATAAATGTGCTGCATATCCTCAATTTCAACTTTTTGAGAATTTGTTTAGAGGATAAAATTTTCTGTAATTAGAAGTAATATATTTTCCACTTTGTAATCTTGCATTCATTTCTGTTTTTGTTTATTGAATTCCTGTTATTAGTTAATTATCTTAATTTTTTACCAAATACTCTGAAAGCCTTAATCACCTTGATATCATGAGTTATTTCCTCAACAGACTCCGAGTGAATGAGTTATCTAAAACTGTAACTTAAATTCAAACAATGATACAAATTTCTCAGTTCCAAAGTTTCTGTTGAGTGTATCATTTCCACAGAAAAGTATCTTATTGGCCAGACTGTTACTGTAGACGAGCTCTCAAAATGGACAGTCTCAGGCTACACTCCAAATGTTAAGGGAGTAACAAAAACGACTACAGACAATTCTCAATGCATGGTACCAAGGCTTCAATGTTCTCGTACCATCATGTAGGCTGTAGGCTATCACAAGTACAAAGTTACAAGAAATAGTGATATGACGCCATCACTCTTCGCGAGCCACGCATGATGTCATTCTATCTCCTGCTGCCCAAGACCACTCAAGGTCAGCCAAAGCAAGCAGTGAGGCGGAGCAAAATACTTAATTTATAAAATAATATTAATGTAATTACTGTTTATAAAATACAAACAATAACTGGAAAGTATGGCCGCGTTTGTATTTTAAAAGAAAATTATTTTATATAAAGAAAAAATATTACAATTAAAAAAAATTGAAGAAAAATTTATATAATGCTAACTGCAAACAATTAGAATATTATAATTACAAAAAAAAAATCATGACAATAAATCAAATAATAACTTTAAAGAAATTAGCAAAAAGTAAAGGAATAGAAAATGTTTTAAATAAAAATGGAAAATACTTTCGTAAATTTATGAAACATTTTAAAAGCGTTTTACTGTGGAACTGACTTGTTTCTAAACACTGAAGTCATAGCAAATGTCTAACTTACTACTATTAATAATAATAATGTAATTATTATTTGAAAAATAAAAGCAACAAAGCAAAAGTGTGGCATCGTTTGTGTAGAAAATAGAATAGAAAATGTTTTAAATAATAATGGACAATACTTTTGTAAAATTTAGAAAACATTACTTGATGTAGTTGTATTAACCCGGCAGTGGTCGCGCCCATTTTTGAAACACCAATGGTCGCAATGGGTCTGTGAGACCCATTCATTTTAAACACCAATACTTTCAAAATTTCAACGTTTAAGATATTTTTTAATAATAATATCATTTATTGATTGTTTCTGAAGATTTCTGTTATAATCATTTATAATAATATATACATAAAAATATATATTAAAATTATTTAAGAAAACATTGTAAAAAACGGACAAAAAAGTATATTGATTACATAATTGATAGAAAATTAAGGCATATATATATATTTAGTTAAAATTTTGATAAACTAATAATAAATTAGTTATTTCTAACTGATTTCGTTGAGTAAATATTGTTCTAATTTTTTTGTGTGTGTTTTCTAATGCACTCTCCACCAAGTCTTGATATTCACTATCATCATTATGTGTTGATTCTTCCTCACACTCTAAAATGGTCTCTAAAAGTATTTTCCTTATTTCATTATCATTGAGAGATTTCATCTCTTCAAAGTAATAAAAACAAGAAGTAAATTCAGGACCAAACTAAACTGTTTATAGAAATAACTCATGAAAGAAGAATTAATTAAAAAATTGAAAAAAAAAAAAAAATAGGCCTAAATAAATAACTATAGAATAAATAAAATGTTCAAAATAAATGTAAAAATCCAAGTTTGTAAGGCAAACTTTATATTTAATGTATATAAAGCAACTGTTCCCTGTATGCACAAAAAGTTACACGAAAGGTCGCGCTGGGTTTACAGGACCCAAAGTATTTTTTTCCCTTCCGATCGGGACAAATTATATTCCGCCAAAACTGTCACATGAAACATCATGTGGTTTTAGAAAGGTACCGAAAAAAACAATCCTGAAAAGAACTCCCATCTATAAGTAAAAATGAAAACAAAAACGCATGGGTCTCACAGACCCATCGCGACCACTGGCGGGTTAAGAATGTTTTGGATATTAGTCTTATGAGCAAGTATAACCCGATGGTTTTATAACCCAAACTATATTTGAAATCACAACAATAAATAATCAAAAATAGTAGAAATAAAAATTCTATATGTGTAGATAATGTATCAAGAACAGATACAAAAATATCCAATAATTATTTTGCACAAATCTTAAATATGTCTATTCTTGAATTTACTTTCTTCTAAAATTTGTTTGTACTTTCATTTTAAAAATTTGTGCTATTACATTTATTTTTCTGGCGTGATATATGGTGGCATAAAATTTGATGAACATAAGGGAAGGAATAACCCTAGGAGATTAGAAGGAAATTTGAATTTGTGTACAGTTCACAAGGAAGATTAGTAAACTATATAACGAGATTGCTCAGTGTCTTTATTCTTCTTTAACTTTTCGTATTCTACCCATGATTAACTGTTAATGGGACATAGATTAAGAATTGGACATAAATTTTCAAAATAAATTTTATTTAGACTTTTTTTTTGCAAATTTAAAATTAATTTTGTTAAAAGTCTAATGTACTTTATATATTAAATATTATGAAGAAATGAGGAAGAGCATTTAAGAAATTAATTTCTTTCAAAATGTAAATGATGCTAACTTTTCATTTCTTGCTTTTATTTTTCTAATAAAACATTATTATTAGACCCTAACTTACATTAGTAGTAAGTGGGCATTTGCTGAGACTTCAATGTTTAGAAACATGTTAGTTCCACAGTCTTACGATTTCAAAATGGTTTCTAAATTAAGAAATTGTTTTCCATTTTTATTTAGAACATTTTCTATTCCTTTATTTTTTGCTCATTTCTTTAATTTATTATTCAATTTATTGTCATTAATTTTATTTGTAGCCTAATTATATTTATAATATGCCAATATTTTACAGTTATCATTGCATACATTTTTATTCAATTTTTTAATTGTAATATTTTTTCTTTATATAAAATTATTTCTTTTAAAATACAAATGTGGCCATACTTTCCAGTTATTATTGTATTTTATAAAGAGTAATTAAATTAGTATTATTTTCTAAATTAAGTATTTTGATGTGCCGCGCCGACCGTTTTGTATGACTTGAGTGGTCGCAGGCAGCAGGAAATATAATGGCATCATGTGTGGCTCGCAAAGAGTGATGACATCACTATTTCTTGTAACTTTAGCATTGTTTTAACCCCCTTCCAGTGCGTAAGAGCAGCTAAAATTTTGTATACAATAACAACTCGATGTCCTGAATAAATGATAAAAATTTCAAGGAAGATTTTGACCTGTCAAACCTAACCATTCCCTTGTAAGTGTTATCTAGCAAAAGTAACTATTATTAGTAACTGGCATTACTTATAACATACAACACACAGTTTCACTTCTTAAGAATAACCTAATAAATAAGTTTACAGTTTGCATATCTAAAATTGGAATTTCAAACAAAAAAACTAGCTAAAATTTATCAATACCATTGAGTATTTGTTTTCCAATATAATAATGGAATGCCTTCATCAAAGGAAACATTATTGTTTAAAATAGTTTTTAAAAAAAATGATGAAAAGAGAATATGTAAATTGCATTCATATAAAAATTGTTTTACCTGAAATCAATGATGTTGGGGATGATACAAGAATGTGGTACTCTCACTATTTTAGGGGTTCCAGTAGTACCCGAAGTCGAGATGATATATGCTATATCTAATTCATTATCATGATTTATTAAAACAGCATGAAATTCCATAACATGTACTACAAAATGCAAATAGCGAAGCTGGTAAATTTCCTTACAATTGCTCCAGTTATTACCATATTTCTAAAAAGAAAAAAAATAATATTAAGTAATACTTAACTTCATATTAATTAAATAACTTTACTTCAGCAAATACATAATATTGCAAAGGCAAATTTTTGAAGTCTTAATGGCGACTTCTTTATCAAGCAAAAATTCAAAATAGAGTTCTATGATTAGGAAAGAAATCATAAGAATACATAACAAATAGGACATTGCAGTAACGAAAAATACCCAACCACAACAATTATAAAGGAAAATAAAATAACAATTGAAATTTTGTAATTTTGTAATTTAAAAAGAAGAGAGAACTTTTGTTAAATAAGATATGACATTAATACAATTTCTAGAAATTTGAATTTAACACACATTTCAATCAAAACAACAGAAACTAAATAAACACAACATTTTTTTTTTTCATGTACAAGGCCTTAATAAACAAGTCATTTTCCAATGACTAAATTGCTGAAATGGCATGAAGATATTTCTGATTTGGTGAAGAGGTAAATATCTCCCTAAAACTTTTACTCTTTCGATCAATTTTAAGTTATTTTTTTAAATACTTCAGCAATGACTTCTCCTGAGACACAATGCTCACAATGTTGATGTTTTCCAGACGGATCACTATATTTCATTGATAAGCTTCTAAAATATAGCATATTGAACTAAAAATTTGTCTGCATTCAGCTTCTTCAATATGGTTCTTTTTCAGTCAAATCTTTTCCATTCACTGTCTCCCAGAGCACATTGTATAGCAAGTATGTCAATATCATCATCATCATCAAAGAACCCACATAACCCAATACAAAACACCTCAATTCCATGGATCCCCATCTACAATTTGAACTAGAAAAACTATCCAACAAACACATTAATCTATTTAGATGTATCCATCATAATGCCACCATTAAAATTATAGTACAAAGAAAACCAACATGCTCGAAGAGATACGTGTATTACAACTCTAAACACGCCCTACTTTACAGAGTCGACACTAGATAGATATTCTGATATGTAGAGCATTAATCACATGCTGACACAGTGAAAGCTAACATCATCATTAACAAAATGAACCATCCCTTTGCACCTCTTCCACAAACATCTTAATCTCCTACAATACTAATTGAGAAAATTCCCTTAATACTCACCGCTGAACATTTTATCACAATTCCTTGCCCCTTACTAGCATACCCCTTCCTTCAGATCCATCAGCATATATGTATGGATAAAGGAGATGTCCCACGATATATGGGCGTTTGCCCCCACCCACTTCTAGCCATGGGGGGATTACGAAATTTACAGCAATTAATACCCTTATCAATAGATATTTATAGCCGAAAAAACGAACCCATTCGACCACGTACTCTATGAGTTTTTTTAACATGGGGTCCTAGGAGAAAAACTGGTTTTTCCCCTCCCCTCCGAAGTAGTCAAAAGAAGTGCCAGAATTTGATTACTCGAATTTATAGCCCTACCTAAGAGCTATCGAATGACACCTATCTTAAGTGGAGAAAAGTGTGGGAAAATAAAGATTTTAGTAAAAAACGAAGAAGGGGCAAACCGGAAGTGGCCTTTTTTTGGCTTCTAGGCTTGCCCTAACCCACTTCTAGCCGTGCGGGGATTACAAAAGTATAGCAATTAATACCCTTATCAATAGCTACTTATCGCCGAAAAAACAAACCCATCCGACCACGTACTCTATGAGTTATTTTAACATGGGGTCCTATGGAAAAAACTGGTTTTTTCCCCTCCCCTCCTAAGGAGGCAAAAGGGAACCAGAATTTGATTACTCGAATTTATAGCCCTACCTAAGAGCTATCGAATGACACCTATCTTAAGTGAAGGAAAGTGCGGGAAAAAAAGATATGAGTAAAAAACGAGGAAAGTCAAACCTGAAGTGGCCATTGTTTGCCTTCATATGAAGGATTAACCTGTTAGGTGTGCATCTCTAAGAAAAACTCTGGCTAAATATTTATAACTAAGCAGCTAGAGCACGCCGAAATACCAATAATAAAACAATAGTTATAATTATTATTGCATTAGGAAAGGGTTCTTATGGGGGTAGGTCAAAGGAAAGGGGGCTTGGTCCTTCGTGGAACCAATTAAATAGTCACAAAAGTGTCACTGCACAGATATCTTCACACTGTTGAAATATTCACTTGTATGAAAGAAAACTGAAAAAAACAAACGATTTATAAAATCAAGCTAATTAATGATTAATGTCACTATGGAAACAGACGCGAACGCCGCGTCCTGACACTATCAGATAACAACATTACGAACGCCAACAATGCAGCCTAAATCTATTTATCTTGATGTTATTAATCGTCTTAATATTTTTGTGGAAATAAAATGGAAACGGATATCACGTATTCATAATAAGGTGGAAATGTCAACATGTGTACAGAATAAATTCGCATTTTTTAATGTTTATGGACTAAAAAACACATTTTAGCTTATGAAAATAGAGCTTGCATCACTTTATAATGGGGTTGAGATGTAATTATTGTTAAGTTTGCATTTTTATCTAAAGATGTTTGGTCTGGTGTTATGGTCAGATATTTTGGAAAAGTTGAAGAGGGCTGAAAGAATATATATAGTGATACCTAAATTCATCTTGAAATAAACCAAACTTCTTTATTAATCTTCAACATAAATTCTCCAAATAATTGCAATATTTCAAAAGCCTCATCAGCTTTCTTTATTAAGCTTAACATAAAAAGGGAAAAGACATATACCATCTTCTTCCCAAAACTTCAAAAAAAAAATTGATTTAACAACAATCATGAAACTAAAGAACATACCACGCTCCATCAATCATTATTACACTCATTATAACGCTCCATACATAAATAAATAATGTCCAAAATTTAAAGTTCAAAACATCCATATTTTAAATTTTAATCATCTTTTAAAACTTAAACCATCTTTTTGAGTCCATATAATCCATATTTCAATTTATCTTGCTATTAACTTTGAAGAATTTATGTTGAAGATTAATAAAGAAGTTTTTGTTTGGAAAATTTATGTTGATGATAGTGATACCTAATTCAAACATTTCTCTTTTTTTCTCTTTCTGTTGATGATAAATATACACAGAGGATGCTACGTAAGACTTGTGGAATTGAAGAAGTCAAGAAATAATTTAGTACCCAATGGGACTCTGGAATTATACAAATGATTCTCATTTGGTTATGCAATACAATTTTCAATATCATATTTTTCCTTGCCAATAATGAGGCAGGTGCTTCACTCATATCCAACCCTTTCAAGTGTTCTATTTGCCCATAAATGCGTTTTTGTAGGATTATGCAATCATTAAGTTAGTGTAGCATTGGAACTTAACAAAAATAACACAGTTGAAATAATCTTGGTGGGAATATTACAACAATAACAATATTTGTTCTGACGTTTTTAATATATATAGTGGATGAACATACATTGTTCAAAGACAATGGTTTCTTGTCACTACAATAACTTTAAGAAACAAGTAAAAGTATTTTGTGCTAAATCATAAAATTAAGGGCAACCCATTAAAACCACAAGGACATTGAACTTGTGCAAAATCAATTTCAAATAAGATGAACGAAAAAAAATAAATAAAATAAGATGAAGGGGAAAAAATAAATAAATAACTTCTACAGTTTGGTTCTGATGGAGGAGTGGGACATGATTCTGTATAGGTCCTTTTTTTGAGGGATTTTCCCACTCTGGCTGAAGTTAGCTTGATATTTTGGTCCAGTGCCTCAGGCCTTCTTCGAGAGATGTATATTAATTACATTAATGTGGTGTAAATCAACTTCCATTGTTAGTTTCTCAGATATATATATATTTTTTCCTTCAATTTAATCTTTTCCTGTGTTCCTCCTGCTCACTTCTCCTTAATGTCACATTTTAATCTGTCTCCCTATGGTTTTACTACTATCCTACGATTATTCCCAAATTTCATCTTTTTGTCCTTTTCTGTCATATCACATTTCAATTTTTCTATGGTTTACTGCCAATCTATGATTAATATTAATTTCATCCTTTTTGATCTTTATATATTCATTTATTTTTATCACTTTTACTATTATTATCATCCCTTATTATTTTATCTATTTATTCAATTAACTCTTTCCCTATATTTCTCGTTTACTTTCCTTTCATGTCATAGTTTAATCTTTCTCCCTATGGTTGCACTATCATTCTATGATTATTAGTAATTTTAATTTCTTCTTGTGCCCTTTTCTCTAATGTCACATTTCAATCTATCCTTCTCTGGTTTTACTACCAATCCATAATACATTTTAATCTGGCTTTTTTTTTCTTCTTTATTTATATATTCATGTTAATTATTATTATTATTATTACTGTAATTATCTCTTACCAATTTTCCAACTTCTATCAATGGAAATATTATTTCCATTTATTTTTGATTACATATATATATATATATATATATATATATATATATATATATATAATATAAACTTGGATACAACATTACTCTCCAGAATCAAAAATACAGTCAATACAGTGGACTGCCAAGTGGGAATCAGCTCTGAAAAAGGCAAAGGCTGTTCCTTCGGTTGGAAAAGTGATGGCGACTGTTTTCTGGGACAGTCATGGAGTTGTCTTAATCGATTATCTTCAAAAAGGGACAACCATTACAGGAGCATACTATGCATCATTACTTGACAAGCTGAAGACAGAAATTTCGGAAAAATGGCCACATTTGCTTGTCTTGTTCCACATTTGCTCAGCGTGTTCCACCAAGACAATGTGCCATCTCGCACCTCAGCAGTTGCCATGGCGAAAATCCACGAATTATGGTTTGAACTGCTTGACCACCCTCCTTACTCACCAGAACTAGCCCCAAGAGACTTTTTTTTTGTTCTGCTCACATTTTATTTCTCTTCACCATTAAAATCAATAAGACAGTTATTCATGCTTACTAATAATAAATGTTACTTCATCTCAAGACATTCTGCAACCAAGAAAACCAATGAAATCATTAATGTTTACCCTGGTTAGCAGTTGTAAAATTAAGGATATGTCTTCAAACAAGCCAAATGGTTTTGCAGGGCTTTCCATTGATTTACTGAGTGAGTAATGAGTCCTTCCAGTGAGACTTCATGATAGCTAACTGTATAGCCTATAACTGTTATAGGTGCAATCGGACAATACATACATCCTCCATTATCATTTATTCAGGGTCAACTCAGAGGTGGATTTACACTTTTGCCGCCTATGGGCTATGCCAGATTTGCCGCCCTTCCTCTTGACCCTCCTGTCTGAATATATCACTAGTAAACTATATAGATGTTTATGTTTAGTTTTGAGCTAAGTTACTGATAATTTACAACTCGTCTATTCGTTAGAATTTACTTATTCAGAGTATGAAAAGAAAAATATATAAAAATATATATAGGCCCATAATGATGCATTCTTTTCCTTAAGAACACATTCTAAAAATATGTTGTAAAAAGTTGTTTAACAGAAAATTAAACATCAAAGTTAATTTAAATAATTGGAATATATTTCGTACATAATAGTCGCAGAAGATATGTATTAGGAAGTAAATACAGGTATAACGTCACTATCAAACAGTCCCCTCCGCCTCCCACGCCCGAGCACTCCAATGCAACGTCTACTCCCTTCCACTTCAAACCTATGGCCACAGTCATCACTCACCCGATTTCCCGGGATATACATTCAAAGTCAAAAATACTATCTGTTCGCTTCGCATATACAGTACAGACACATCAAAAAGCCAGGAAATGTCTGTTTCTTTTTATGTTTCCCTCATTTTCTGCTTGTAATATCACACTTAATATTTTTGAATATTAATATTATTGAATAGTACAGGATTTTTGATTGGTTTTTTTTTTTTCCTATTTTTTTGCTGCTCCATAAAGTTGCCGCCCTGGGCTATAGCCCTTTTAGCCCTCCTGTAAATACTCTTTTACACAACAGAAAAATAGTCAACTCTTTTACTTTTCAATAGACAGAATAATTCAGCCATGTTTTTGTTAGTCATCTTTGTTCTATTTAATATTCCTTCGGCATGATCAGTCATTGAATCCAAAAGACAAACATGGTCAAACCACACTATATAACATTTAGCAATTTCTTCTGCAAGTTTGGACTTATTATTACACCATTCCCTTATTTTTTTCCCCATACTGATATTCCTAGAATTTCCCAGAGGCAGCTCACTTGAAAGAGTTCAAGCTTCTTCAGTCAATATGTAGTAAAACCCATGAAGCTATGCTATACAGCTTTAAACGGTAATGGAAGAACCGGAAGGGGGTTAATAAAATATTTTTACTTAATCTTAATATCTACAACACTTATATTTTTCAAACTGAATTTAAAAGAAAATGGAACAAACTCCAAATGGAAGAAAAAAGAATGAATTCAAAGTTTAACAGTTTTAAATAAAATTCTATATTTTTTTTATTAAAAGCTATCTCAGTTTTAAGTTAAAAATTACCTTATAATTAAGATCGTCCAAAAGTAAGTATCGGATATTTAAGGCATTCATGAACTCCAGTATTTCTTTTCCTGATAATTCTTTGTCAATTATAACATGAATTCCTGGGATTAAGAGAATTCTGAAAATAAGTTTAGAATTTCTGTTTTTAGAATATATATATATATATATATATATACAGTAAATTAGCTAATTCAAATTAGTAGAGATAGAAAAATTATTGATAGCAAAAGAAAAATTACCACCCGTACCCTACAAAAATGGATGGATATAAGATATCGGATTCTCCTAAAAACCCAACGGACTCGTTCTCAACATTTTGGGATTGGAAAAACTTTGCTAGTTTATCAGCGAATGCAAATACTTCTTGATATGTTAGCAAATTCTGAGTGACCCCATCATCATAAATGACAGCTACATTTTGAGTATTATTTTTAATATTATTAACAAATAAGTCAGTTAAAAGAGCTTTTTTTTCTTTTTGCAAAGACATTAGAAATTATGTAGAGTTAAATACAACGGATCAACTACGGTACTTGTGATGATAGAACGTAAATATAGATACGTTCTTTGATAGAACTCTTCGATTCTGATCCAGGTTTAGACATTAACAAAAATGCTGACTGTAGTATTTCCTTCCGCAACAGTAGATTAATTTATTGAGAGTCTTATCAGTAAAATAACTAAAAACAATCGTAAGCCTACTGTAGAAAGAGTTGGGCGTAAGCCCAAAGATTGGTAACATTTTAAGAGCGCGCTTCCGGTGTTATCCGTTATTCAAGAAACCAATGGCAAATTCATGCTTCAACTTGTTTAATTTGTGAATTTTCAGCAGTAAATAAAATAATAACTGTTGATGTCTGAAAGTGTTATATATATTAATGAATTATTTCTTCTCAATAGGCAATAATTTATCTAAAAATAATAATTTATATTTCAATTGTGACAGTTTTTTAGAATGCCGATTAAATATAAAAAACGTAAACAGTATAGCAGAAAAATAAAAAAATCGAAATATAATGGCATATTTTTGTAGTTTAATTTTTCGGTTTTTCTACTTCTTTTATTGTAATTATATTTATCATCATTTTTTTTTTTTTTGTGATTTTCTAGCAAGTGATTTTAAATTACTTTAATATGCAGATTAAAAAACTTAAATATACAAATTAAAAAGTATTTGTTTTTTTAAGATATAATAAGTTCTGATAGACACATACAAAAGATGTGATGTAAATATCAAAAAAACATAGAAATCACAACTCTTCTTCAATAAGTAAGCAATGACGTAATTGTTCCCGCTCCTTTGATCCATCTCCCCGGAAATCCAGAAATGAACCATCACTCGCAGCGCCTCCCTAGCGGACTGAGCGAAAAATTTCTCCGCTCCTGCTCCTAATGCTATGGAGCTAGTAAATGGTGGTCACAGGTAGCAAATAATTCATAGATAAGTAGACAGAATAAAAGGATGGAGAGGTGTCACGGCATAAAAGCTTTATCAGCTGAAATAAATGATCCTTCCAGTTATATTTCTGAAATATGGAAGTTTATTTTGCGTTCTGTTTATCTCATTGAAGTTAAAACAGTTGACAGACCGTGAACCACACTCGTTTGTGCCGCCATGTTGCCAATTCCCGGTTGCGTGATGCACACGTCTCTTGAGCAATAGGAGCATTGTTTGCTCACTTTTTGAAGAGATTCAAAAAACAAAACATTTTGAGACAAGATTAACTACAAAAGAAACAAGCTGCACACAACCTCGTGAATGAATTAATAAAAAGATATAATGAAAACTTAAAAAACAAAATTAAAAATTCAGGTAAAGATGCATCCAAAGTTCTTTGGAAATATGTAAAAAATGAAGTAGGTCTAATATAAGAAAGACTAGTAAATGACAAAAACATAATGATAGAAGACACTGCAGATTCAAATAACCTAATGACATCATTCTGGGAAGAGGCTAATAAGTCAAAAGAAAATGTAACTCCAATAATAAAAAAATGATCAAAAAATTAAAAACGGTTTAATAACCTAAAAAGCTTCTCTATATCAGTAAGGCAGGGTTTCTCAGCCTTTTTTTACCCATGGACCCCTTTTCCCTTCTTTTTTTTTTTTTTTTGGTGGACCCCCCATAGCTAAAAAGTAAAGGATTATATTAATAATCAACGAAATAGTAAGTGATTATGCTTTATTTTGAATGAAAACTAATTTAATACAAATAAATTATTCTTCAGTGGTAAATAATACATATTCTACACACTGGTAAATAATTCATAATAAACCATTTTAAAATAAGTGTGATTCAATGAGATCCCTGTGGACCCCGAAGAATATTACATGGACCCCCAGGGTCCATGTGGACCCCGGTTGAGAACCCCTGCAGTAAGGTGACCAACCGTCCTCCTTTAGGGAGGACAGTCCTCCCTTGAGAAGTGTCCTCCTATATGTCCTCCTTTTGTAAATTCTGGCCTCCTTTTTGATGTTTGAAAAGGAAAATGTCCTCCTTTTTGAAATGTGAAGTTTCAAAGCTTTTTTTTTTTTTAGTTGAATAGATAGGTTTATACCCCTGAAACCCCTGATAACATTTTTTTTTCTTTCAATTATTTGCATCCTCCTTTTCATTTCAGAAAAAATGGTCACCTTAATATCAGGATATCTGCGATAATTCCTGTGGAATTTCTTTACTTTTCCAGTGCAGAACTGAATTACTGGCTCTAAATAAAAGAACAGAAAAATGGTCTAAAAAAGGATCAATATGTTTAAATTGCAATAAAAATGAAGAGTAGTCTCTAAAACATTTCATCTTAAGATGTCCATGCTTCGAAAAAGAAAGAACCGAACTCTTCAAAAATATTAATATTAAACTCAAATAACTGAGAAGAAAATGAATTACGGGATCACATATTAGGATTCAAGAGAGAAGTGGAGCTGAGTAAAATTAAATATTTATTAAAACTTGTTTGGTTTAAGAGAGAAACCCTAATAAATCCATAGGGAATCCTGTCTGAACAGGAAGTGCATTTCAAAGCTTATCCCTACAAACATACATACCCAGCATTGACAAGTAACGCGTTATTACTTTTTGTAGTAATGATCGGTAACGCCGCTACTTTTTTAATTAAGTAACTGTAACTCAGTTACTTTTTATTGTAACAGAGTAATGAAAACTCGTTACTTTTTGTGTTTTTTTTTTGGTTTACTTTCACATCAAGCTATTAGGAGGTCTGGCAAGACCTGTTTAAAAGAGCCTTATCGGTTATCGGGACGTAATGTTCCTCAAGATCTTTTCTAGAAAACTAGAATAAATATTTCGATATAGAATATTATACTTAAGAATTACCGTGTGGGTATAAAATAATGTGAGGTGTTCAGAGCCCTCTAGCGAGGAATGTATTGGACGAATCGTAACAACATTTGGTGGACATACAAGAGTGGAACTTGCGATTTCGATTTCTAAAAAAAAAAATTAGTTCTAAAAGTCGCCAACAGGGGAAAATGTGGCACTGCAAAGGTTGTAGTACATATGAGTAATTGCCAAATGAGACAGCACTCATCAAGTTTCGTCACAATATATATAATTGGTAATTACAAATAAGGTTCCATATGATCACCATTGTGATGTTCCACGAGCTGCATGCAGTGCACGACAATGTTCCATGGCAACTCACAAATATCGGAATGGATTTGTTGCACCTGTAATGTAATTCGATCTTTAGGGATATAGGGGACATGTCCTTGATACACAATGCTTTTAAGAAATCCCCACAGCCAAAAGTCACAAGAAATGAGATCAGGCAACATTGTCAACATACCTTCCCTCATCATGTCGTCTTAAATGTTGTCCTTATGTCCTATATGTTTGTGCCGTCCCTGATGAAGGAATACGCGCAGTATTCTGAAACTGTCGGATTAATTCCATGTACAACTTTATATTCAACTTTTTATAAGTAAGTGCGTTTTATTCATTTCCATTTTTATTTCATTCCACGCACGTTAAGCCTATTTCGCACGACTAATGATTCTGGTGTCAGAGAAATGTTGCCCCAACACACGCTTAACCTGACATTCGATGTGGGGTGGTGCACCATCCTGCATTAAGATAGTCGAATTGAGACATCCTCTTTGCTGAAATTGTGGAACCACAAAGTTCTTTAGCATATCGCAATACTGTGCAGCATTGACGGAACACATAACTGATCCACTTCAATGAGTTTCCTCGTAAAAATAAGGACCGATGATAAACAATGATGTAAAGCCTCTCCACACTGACTTTTGACCAGTGGATATATCATATATATCTGTGTATATATTGTGACCAGCACAGGTTATTGTTAAGGTCAATTGTGTTTATAATGTATTTAAAAATGAGTGAATAGATGATGAATTTCATTGTAGTGTTTTGAGGGTCATTTTTTTTCCTTACTAAAGTTTATCTTGTTTTTCAAAAACCTTTCTTTTTAAACGCTATTCAGAAATCAGATCTATGTCAACCAGCAATATTCAATTTATTACATTAAAGCTTTTTATATGACATGAGTTATCTTAAGAAATAGAAAAATATATTTAGCATAAATTAATTAGAAAATAATAGCTATCAATTAATCGTCATTTTTAATGAACTATCTTGCTTTCACTAATGTATTGATTTAATTACATTTAATTAGTAAATTAATATTAATTCAATTAATAAAGAATAATCATGTGTACTGAAATATGTACTTAATACTTAAGAATGGATTATATTTTGATGTATTTGTAAGAAAGAAATAGTGCAAGTTAGTGTTGAAATGAAATGCTTGTAAAATCAATTTCAGCACATAATCCAAATTAATAACAATGTATATGTATTGAATATATTTTTAATTGATTATATTTAATCCCGTGTAAAAATATTAAAATGGTTTTGAATGTATGAATATATAGGCCTACTATTTTAGGAAAATTGTAAACTTGTTGTTTTTGTGGAAAAAAACCCCAAGATGAAATCCTTTGTGGAGAATTAGAGCAGGTCACTGACATGACTTTCGCTCTGATCTCTTCACCTATCTTTTATATTCGTAGTTCAGTTCACATCTGTAAGAGGGTTTAAGAAAAATCAATGACCAATCACTATGCTTTATTTTGGGGTTAGAAAAATCTTTAAATGGGGGTCCCGAGCTTTTCTCGCTCTCTCTCTCCTCCTTCACCAGTGGATGGACGTGATCATCATTACTTTTAGACCGCCGTGATGGTACACTTCTCCGAAATACGGGCGGAGGCCACTTGTCGGAGTTGGTAAATTAATCACAGACAAATTTCCGTAGATCAACTGTGATACTGGATGGTAAGTAGCATTGCAGGTAAGGATGTTCACACATTAAAATAATACTGAGGGCTGATCACATGAAGGAAGAACTTGAGATTGCATTAAGATGAAATCATAGGAAGGTAGATATCTGATGATTGATTTAGCTTTGCCACAACGAAAATCCAGTATATACACGTCACTGTGGTTGTGAGCAATGGTTGAAAGAATATTGTTTTGAGTTAGACATCTGCGTAATGAGTATTTTTGCCACAACTAGAATCCAGTATATACACATTACTGTGGTTGTGAGCATTGGTTAAGAGAACTGTTTAGAGAAATATTGAAAGTAAGAAACGTTATGAAAGATTGGAGCCGTTTATTTAACATTGTGGTGCAGCCCATTCAGTAAAGATAAAAGAGCTACTTTCATCAGTATCCAGTTGGATCAGGGAATAAATTGTTTTGGTCTTGGGTAATGATTTTTATTTTAGTTTGAAATTGAAAAGCAGGAAATTGATTTTTTTTGAGATATTTACGATTGGTTTTTGATTTGACTTAGTTTTTTTTTTTTTGAATTTTTTTTATAAGTTTAATTTAGTACTTATTGATTGGTGATTTGACTAGACGAATAGATTATTACATTCTCTAATAATAGTAAATTAATTGTGTAATTCCAATTGTTGTTATTATTTCAATTTAAGATTTAACTTCATTTTAAAGATCAGTTTGTAAAAATATTGAATTGATTACATATTTAATCTTTTGTTTTTGTTATTGTAAATAAAATTATTATTGATTGTTAAAAGGATTCCTCGCATATTATTTTATTAATGCTTTAGAGATCCCTTAAGACCCACCCCCTAAAAGGATTTAGCCAAAAGCTAAATCTACGTGTGTTGTGGCGGTAATTTTAGTTAATCAATTAATTACTTTGGTCAAGAACCAGCCGCACACATATTGGCGCCCAACGTTTTGGGGCATGGGAAAGTAAAATCTCTACAGAGTTAAGATATCCTGTTTCATTATTATAATTTGATTTTTTTGTATTTACGTTACTTTTCTCTTCCTCTATATTACAAACCATAAACTATGACGCCACCGGCATCACCTACCCCTCCCGACTCAGGAAGTAGGCACAACGAGGACAAGGTGGATCTCATAAAACAGATTCCAGCAATTAGCGGACACGAGGAAGCGATTGTGATTCGTCAGAAGATGCGACGCCTCATCAAAATCAACGAAAAGCTGAACGTGGATCCGGAGACATTGGTATCGTTGATTTTTAGTAAACTCAAAGACAAAGCATTAACATACATTAGTCAGGCAGAGGAAGCTGAGGGGGAGTTGACAGTTGATCGTATAGTTAAATTGATATTAAAAAAATTTGGTGGAGTGTCATCAATAGAAAATAGAAGGAGAGAGTTATTCGATATTAGACAAAACAAACATGAAGATGACTTAGAGTATAGTAGTAGATTCATGGCTACTGTCAGAAATACAAATGAAAAGGGGGATGAATTTATCTTTAGTGAGGCAGCTTTACTTCAAAAATATATTGACTCATTCACATCAGATGAAACCAGGTATTACCTATATAAAGAGGGATTTAAAAATGTGAATGAAGCCATGGTGGGATTAGAGGAATATGTTCAAATTAAAGAAAAAGCTAATGCTAAGGGTCAAAAAGAGAAAATAGTAAGCAATATGGCGAGCGCCAACACTGAAACTTTAGAGGAAATAAATATGAAAATTAAAAAGTTAGAATTGGAAAACCTCACGCTAAAAACACAGGTCAATGCTCTTAACAAAAATGAAAATCATAGCAAAGATGATAGAACTAAAAATAAGGAAGAATATGATGATAGGGAAGGTCACTATGAGGAGAGAGATAGATTTCATAGAAATAAATATCAACCTAAGGATAGATATGATAGGGAGCCTCAATATGACGAAAGAGATAGATTTTATGGGAGTAATTATCAAGCTAAGCATAGATATGATAGGGAGGCTCAATATGAGGAAAGAGACAGATTTTATGGGAGTAATTATCAGTTTAAGGATAGATATGATAGACAATATCAACAAAGGAATAAATATGATGATAGGGGAAGACATGATGATGAGAGAGGTAGAGATGACAGAAACTTCAATAGGTACAGTGGTAGAAGGAGAGAGTTCAAAAGGGATTACGAACAAGATAGATGCTATAAATGTAATAGATCTGGGCATTTTGCAAAGGATTGCAAATCAAAAAATTTCAGACAAAATGATTTAAACTAGTCAAGCCTGTATTCGCCAGACCTGCGAATACTTGTGAAGGGCAGAGGGGTCATATGAATCAAGTCAATATGAGATCTGAATACACCCAGAGGAAGTTCATTGAGTTCCATTTCAAACATAAGCTTCCCCACATAATTGCTAAAATAAATCACAGGCAAGGGTTTATTCTGATTGACAGCGGAGCAAATATTTCTCTTCTAAACAAGAGGGATGAAGGTGAATGGAGATCCTGCATGATAATATCCACTCCGTTTGGGAGTAATAAAATTAATGACAGAAAAGAAAAAGTGAAAATTGTAACCGACATACATAATTTTGAATTAAGTATGTACACTTCAGATTTCATGAGGGATGATACAATGGCCATTCTTGGGATGGATTTCCTTATGAAATATCAGGTCAGGCTAGATTTTCAAAACAAAGTTATGGAATTTAATAATAATATAATTGAAAATGATGAATCATTATACGTGAAAAACAAACACAGAGTAGGATCCTATGTTATCAGCTCTATTAGAGAGCCTATTAAAAACAAAAATAATGATCAATTAGTATATGGGTATGAGAGACAGGAATCAATTGGGGAAAATCACATGGAGTTAGAAGAAAATGGAAGTGATGACATGATATGCATGGAAGTGATCGAACAAAAAGGGTTGGATCACTGGAAGGAATTGTGGAAAGCATCAATTAAGAATAAATATGTGAGAGGGACATTTTTGGAAGTAGTTAAAAAATTTAAAGGTAGCTTTGTTGAGGACATAAGTAAATTGAGTGAAGCTAGGGTACAACCTCATGACATCCAGCTAACAAGCTGTAAACCCATATTTCGTAATCAATATAGGATTCCTTTTAAATTCCACAACAGATTAGAACAGCTGATAAAAAAAATGTTGAAAGCTGGCATCATAGTGCGATCCAGCAGTAGGTGGAATTTTCCTCTTCTCGTCGTTGAGAAGAGCAATAAAGATATTAGACTAGTACTGGATCTTAGAGCTCTAAACTCTGTGACCCAAACTATAGACTTTCCCCCTATGAATATAGACGAACTCTTAATGTCTATAAATGGAAACTCTATTTTCTCTTCCCTTGATTTAAATAGTGGGTACTATCAAATTCCGTTATCAAAGAGAAGCAGTGAAATGGTGTCATTTCAGACCCACTCAGGGAAATACTCTCTGACGAGAATGCCTCAAGGGGCAAAGAATAGTGCTGCGACGTTTCAGAGCGTAGTGAATCAAGCACTTGCAGGAATTCTTGGAAAGTATGCCCTTGCCTTTCAGGATGATATTTTGATTTTTTCCAAAAGTGAGGAAGAACACGTGAGACACTTACAAATGGTAATCCAAAGACTAAGTAGAGTAAATCTTGCCATAAAACCCAGTAAATGTAAGTTCTTTCAATCCGAAATTTCATATCTGGGCCACACCATCTCTGAGTTAGGTATTAAGCCTAACATTGACAAAGTGAGTGCAATAGCTAACATGACCCCGCCCACGAATGTGAAGGGTGTCCGTAGGTTTTTAGGAGCCATTGGTTTCTACAGAAAGTTCATTCCTGACTGCAACCGTATAGCTACTCCACTGTTTGATTTAACCCTTAAGGGAAGGAAGTTCATTTGGAAGGAGCCTCAAAGTATAGCATTTGATAGGTTAAAGGAGGCTTTGATAAATCACAATTGTCTGGCCCATCCTGATTTCTCAAAAGCTTTCATTTTATCTTGTGATGCCTCTGAAAATTGCATTGGTGGAGTGTTAGAACAAGATTTTGAAGGAGATATTAGACCTATTATGTACATATCTCGTAAATTACACAATGCTGAGAGGAATTATTCCACAATTGAAAAAGAAGCTTTGGCTATCCTTCACTGTTTGAAGAAATGCCATGTTATTGTATACGGTCACGAAATCATATTACAATCAGATCACAAACCATTAGAATTTGTTTCTTCCTTTGGAACCAGTAATAGAAGACTATTGAAATGGAGTTTACAACTCCAGCAATATAATATTACTTCTAGATATATAAGAGGAAAGAAAAATGTGGTAGCGGATTGTTTATCCCGAATTAATAATATAAACAAGGGAATAGGAATTGATTTAAAAGGAAAAACTCTATTGTCAGCTCAAAATGATGATTCGGAAGTTGCTAAAATAATTAAAGGAATTAGAAAGGGAGATTCGTTACAATATAGATATAATGTTGGGCTGGATGGACTTTTAAAAGTGAACTGTGATGATGGAAACAAGATTGTTGTACCTGATAGTTTAAAACCGTAATTTTTGGATAGGTTTCATGGACATAGGTTATATAGTCATGAGGGATGGGAAAAATGTTATAAGAATTTAAGCAAATTGTATTGGTGGAAGGGGATGAGAAAGGATATAATAAGACATACTAGGGAATGTGACACATGTCAACATTTGAAAGGAAATCCCATTGGACATACTATACAAAATTTTCAGCCACCCACTCGTCCTATGGAACGAATATCCATGGATATCATTGGCCCTATGCATAGAACTAAATTTGGAAATACAGTCATTTTAACCATTATCGATCACTTGACAAGATATGCGTGGGCCATACCGCTCAGGGATCAAAAGGCTGAAACTGTGGCTAAGGCATTTATAGACCATGTCATTCTTAAGTATGGAACATGCCATAGCATTCTTACTGACCAAGGCACTAATTTCATGTCTGACCTTTTCAAAGAGCTTTGTCGGCTATTAAATATAAGGAAGCTTAGAACTACATCGTATCACCCTCAAGCTAATGGAATGGTTGAAAGACTTAACCGCACCATAAAAGAAGCTCTTAGTGCGTATACCAATAAAGGTTACAATAATTGGGATAAAAACTTAAATTTCGTAATGTTTTCATATAACAATTCATATCATAGTGCTATTGACAGCAATCCCTTCTATCTCATGCATGGTTTTGACTGTGTTGTCCCCAGTGAATTGACCTATAATGAATCCGAAAACCCTTGCGAATTTGAGGAAGATTACATCCTAGACTTAGCTGAGAGGATAACTGTTGCCAGAAAATGGGCCAGCGAACACTCTCATGCGGTTAGGTGTAAGAGAAATGAAAGTGAAAACCTTCGTAGAAAAAGGCATGATACTCCGCTAGAAATTGGGGACTGTGTTCTAGTTAAAATAGCTAAAAATGATCAAAAGGGTAAAAACAAATTTTCTCAAAAGTATTCAGGGCCGTTTAGGATCATAGAATTAATAGGTGAATCTAATGTAAAAATACAAGAAATTAATAGCTTTAAACCACCAACAATTGTAAATAAAGAAAAATTAAAGAAATATATAGAAAGTCAGAATGGCGTTAGAGATAGATACTATAGGAGAGACACGCAAGGAAATAACCAGAAAATAACCAGCTCAAACCCTGTGATCTGCACCACAGATGATGAGGATGATGGTGACGAAGAACTATTCGTCCCCCGCAGATCTGATAGGATAAATAGAAGAAACAGCATAACTGACAACAGCTATGATCAGTTGAATCAATCTTCAGGATCTTTAGGATCACAACACGTCACTACCAACGATATTGAACAGTCTCAGGATCAGATAGATGTCGGTGGTGGTGAATGCGAAGATGGCATGAGTGATTCTGATCTTGACGATATTGGAGAAAATATTAGTGAGAACCAACATGTGCAAAATTTGGATAATCCTCAACCATCAACCAGTAGTAACCATAAATATGGCACAAGAACGGCATCAAGAACTGAAATAAACATGCCATTAAGACTAAGGGACTCTATAATATATAATAGTGCATATTGGAGACAGAATGAACACACGGACAGTGAGTGACAATGTTTACTCTTTACATCACGAAAAAGAGACTATCAAAGTTAAACTGAGTTTCATTTTCTGTCTCTTTTTCTTTCCCTAGGGAGGGAGATATGTGACCAGCACAGGTTATTGTTAAGGTCAATTGTGTTTATAATGTA
>JAFIDM010000001.1:153218196-153229889 GCA_023159025.1 Thereuonema tuberculata | reverse complement strand
TATATATATATATATATATATATATATATATATATATATATATATGTGTGTACGTCTTCTAATGTTTGGATGTTGTCAAGGTGTTGTGGGATAATGTGTATGTTGAGATGATATATGACTGTGGAGAGTTGTTTTGATTTGTGTACTTTGGGGAGTGGAGGCCTGAGTATAGGGTCTGTGCATTGTGCTAATGCAGTGTAGAAATTATCATGTGCTGCTTGTAATATGTCATTAGTAGTATTGTTGGGGCATGTGTACCAAGGGGTAGAGGTTGCTTCTGTGTTTGCCATAAAGGTGGTGTCTTCTGGTGGGGTGGATTCAAGGATTGTGGTTGGATTCAGGGACCTCTTCCCTAATTTGTGTAAGTATGCATGGAGGAATATTATTTGTGCATCATGTTCAACTACTATACATGAACAGGAAGTAAAATGTTATTTTTGTGGCTCCAATTTTCACCATGACTGCTCTTTAGCAGAATCTATTTATAGATCACTGGCCTTAAAAAAAGAAAAAAGAATGGAAGTACAATCTGTATAGAAGTGGAACTTCAAAAAGTGGAAACAACTTAAAACAGACTGACAATGAACAAAAAGAAAGCAAAATATCTGATTCAATTTCAAATCTAACTCTAGAAGATCTGCACAAGAAATCAGAATGCTTAGATAACTTAAGAAAATTAGACAATCTTGATAAACTGATGACAGACATCTCAGAAATAAAGGATTCACTGGATTTTCTATCGAAAAATTATGATGACATCTTTAAAAAAAATTCGAAGTGTTGTTGAAACAAATAAAACACAAAATAAAATAATCTGTGATTTGAAGCAAGAGCTTAAGGAAAGCAATGAAAGAGTAAAAAATCTTGAAAGGCAACAGAAAATTTGGAAAGATATTCAAGAAAAAACAATATTGAAATCTTAAATATCAAAGAAAGCCATGAAGAAAACCTTTATGTGAAAAAAATAGCTACAACAATAAATGTGTTAACTGATGAACAAGACTTAAAAGACAATTGATGAACATTTTCAGGATTTTTCAAAATTCCCACGGGTTCAGGAATAAAGAGGTTTATTTTCGCTTGAAAGTTTTAGTATTTCCATAATTAGTTCCGTAACTATAATTATTAGAGACTTCAAATTTGGCATGTAAGTAGCTAGGTAATTATAATCACTTAAACCCTTTTTCAGGATTTTTCGAAATTCCCCCCAGGATAGGATAAAAAGCGTTGCTTTAAGTTATAAAGCTGAAAATTTGCTTCCATTACTATTGTTAGGTTTTAGGATTTGTTATCATGACAATGAGAACTACACAAATATTGTTCTGCATAATAGCGCTACATGTGCACCCGGTGGCGACAATGGGAACTATACAAATAATGTTGAGCAAAAATATTGTTGTGCATAATAGCGACGAGATTTTCGGGTTAGATATAGATTTGTAATGATCAGACGATTTTTCATGATCTAGGGAAGGTTTGAAGTGATAGGGTTATGACGTTACAAAATTCGAATAACCTGGAACAATGGTTATTGTACACTGGGAGGACGGTGAGTGGATGGGTAAACATGATTCAAAGATACTTGTACGAGGTTTTCGGGATAGATATGGATTTGTAATGAGATTAGACCTTTTGAGTTGTTTTTTTTTGTTGTTGTTTTTGTACCAACCGGGAAAGTTCCAAGTGATCTCGCAATTGCAATTTCTTTATCATCCACATTAGGACATTTGTTTTTTGTAACCCGAGCGAAGAACGGGTCGTTTTGCTAGTGTAAATATAAATAAAGATAATAATACCACAATATTATCAATGAAAATTTCAGAAGCTAAAAACAAAAACAGCAGGGAGTGAAAGAATGGTTTTTCTTTTCCAGAAAAGAAATTTATTTGAATTATGAGAGAACTCTAATCAGAAATGACGGCATTTTTCTATACATAACTCTCATTGTCATTTTATTGGTTTATTTTCATTATTCAGTTGTCTCCTTTTTTTCGTAATAAAATCGAATAGAAATATAAACATAAATTCAGGCCAAATACATCAGTTTTTTTTGTTTTTTTTTTTTCATTACTAGATAATATTTAGATGTACATTGGTTAAATTTTTAAGGTCTTAAGAAATAAAACCTTTTAATTGTTTATTTACATCTGATCGGCGTTTTCATGCCTAAAAATAAATAATTTATTTTGCTAAACTATTGCTTTTCTGAAATAGATAGCATATTTATAGAATAAAAGCATAACATTTATTTATTGATGATATTTAAGAAAGAAATGTAAAATTGGACTGAGAAGTTGGTGTTTTTAACATAGGTTTCTATGGACAGAATTCGCCGTCGACTCCGGAGACTTATGGAAGGTAGCGCCCTCATAAACATTGTTTGGGCATCCACCTTTCACCCATATTTGAAATTCGAAGCAATTAACAAATAATTTTGATGTTACAGTATTTTAATAGCAAATTAAATTCATTGGTAAAATTTTTAAAATATTTTCCTGGCTTATTTGATGAAGAGTTTGAACGGTTCCTGTTTCCATACAGGAAACAGCAGAAGCAGTGACATTTAGCGCCAAAAATCCAAACTTCAAACTTAAAGCAATGCTGGAATACTTGTATGTTAATATTAAATTTTAACTACGTTCCTTAACATTATTAAGAACTGCGTCATATTATTTGAAATTTAAAGGGATAGAGACAATTATAATTCATATGTTTCTGCCGCGTGTATTTGATTTCATTTTGAAGTAATCGTTTCGTTCCGCATAGCATTTATATTTCTTGGCATTTTTAGAGGCTGTTTTTAATGCAGGATGTAATGAGTGTGAGAACCGGTGACGATATTGATCCATACAAAGATGAACGAGCAGGGAAAGTTCGAGAAGTAGGATGCCAAGCTGTATGGTCACTATCATCATGTAAACCAGGTACTGACATTTATTGCTACAAACATAATATTTTTTTAAAATATTTAATTATTTTTTTTTCTTATAATATTTTATGTCCTTTTGATATGATGTTATTTGTGGATCTTCCTGATATTTTTAAGCTTGATTTTCCGATGTTTTGTTCTTAATCCCATCCCATTTACAAAGATTGCACGCGTACTGTGGTACAATTGTAAATTATATTGAAAATAACCTTATGAGAAAATGTTGTTGTGCGCTGCCGCAATTACAGTCACAACTCGTTTCTCCTGTACGAAATTCTGACGATTGGTGTTGTCTATTATTGTTTTTACTGGCGGATTGAAATTATGTCACCAGAAATCGCAACAACAGTAGAAGATCACGATTCTTTGAAAGAATACTCAGTAAAACAAAGTTTGTTATATTCTATCTACCAATATAAGGGGGCGTCCATTAATTATGTGAGGTGTTTTTTTTTTTTTAAATTGGACTCCCCCTCCCCCTTGGTGAGATGTGGTGGGACCTCCCTCCCCCTCACGTGAGATTTCAAAAAGTCAAAAAATCTGTTGTAATACGTATATTCTCTGAATTAAAAAGTTGACGCGAGATTTTCATTGACCCCCACCCCCCACAAATGAGATTTGGTTAGATTTTGCCGGACCCCTCCCCCCCATTTTGAGCTCACGTAGTTAATGAACGCCCCCTAACCATAATTAACATATTTCCATCAAATAGATAATTTTAACCTAAATCAGCAAAAAAAAAACTCGAGCATGATTAAAGCAGTGATGATACAGATAATCATTGGTGTATGGATATTTCATAGTATACATTAATCATAACACTTAATTGTAAATAGTGGCCAAGTGAAAAAGCACTTGACTGAGGGGGAGCCAGGTTTGTTCCCTGCAGAGGTTTGGGATTTTTTTTTGTTCTGCTCCATGTACGTCCTAGGGTTCACTCACCCCTCTGTAGGTATGAGATTTCTTTCCTGGTGGGCTTTGAGCTGGCTACCCAACTTCAACTTATTCCTGTTGGTCACAAATGCCGGGAGTTTTAGCTTCCGCAAACCCAAGGGCTACGTAGGCCTTTAGTGAGATACTTGAATTACAAATTTAAATTATATTTTTAAAAAAAAAATACAAAAGTAGTTTTTGGACTTGATCTTTCCTTATCAGTTGTATAATGTTACAGATTTGCAACAAATATTATGTAAATGTATTAAATTGTAAGGTTTTTTTTTAATTCAAAGCATGTATTATGAATGCAGGATTTTTTGTACTGTAATTAACCTGACTACAAGTCTTAAGAACTAATAAGTTCTAGTACAATTTAGTGAGATAGCCAGAAAAACAAAAATAGAGCTTAGGCCAACTTTATAATCATCTCTCATATGGGTCATTGCATATCAAATCAACCCCAAAAAAGTAATTTTCAACTTCACCATTTCACATTTTGATGAAACTTTGTTTATTTGTAATCTTTTGTGCCCTGAATTCAAAAATAATTTTTTAAAAATTCTATCTCTTATTGTTTTTCTGTATGTATTTCAAAGTCGGAAAATTTCACTTTTTTTTACGTACGCTCAGAGCTAAAATGTGCTCTAATTCAAGTTCTATAAGCACTAGAAGGGTGTTCAATTGCTCATTTTAAAGAGGATTTAATGAGCTTTAATTTGATACCCAACTTTAAACATATTGGTGAAAATTAATTTTTTTTTTGAAAAACTAAGAAATTGAATTTTGAAAAATTTTTGAGATAGTGTTTTTTGAAAATTTTGAAAATTATATATATTGTTTAATGTGTGAAAGGAGGAAAACGGGAGCTTCATAGACTGATGAGAGAAGGAAAGAACACAGTGAAAGAATGAAAAGATACTGGAGCGAGAGAAATAAGAAACGTTGAGCTTCCTGAGCTATTTCACGCGGTCCTCAGATGGCCAAATTCGAAGAAAGAAGAAGAATTGTTTAATGTAATCTAGCCAATAAACCATAAAAATTTCAAAGTTGGATGACAATGGGATCGGCAGTTATGATAAAAATACTTCACAGTGGTTCAATATTTGTATGCATTCTGGCATATTGGCTATGGACAATTTACTATACGCCTAAAAAAGAAATAAATATCATTCCAATCAGTAAGTTAACTGTAAATATTATTTCATCATATATTTTATTTGCTGTAAGATTATGCACATTAATTAAAGAACAAAATTTAAAATAACTTATCCATTTTAGCAGTAAAAATTTGTATACTCAAACATAAATGATATTTAACAACATATTCAAACACATATACTGGCATATGTGGAAACCATTCCAAATCTTCTTTAGCAAAGATTAAAATCAGATTCAACAGACACATTAAATAGGTACAAAGAAAAAAATCTTAGTTAAAAAAATTCCAAAGTTCACCTACTATCAAAATTTACACACCACAGTTTTCTGTATATGTATCACATCTTAATCACTATTTTTTTAACTTTTTTCAGTTTGGAAAGGAGCTTTTTTGTTGCTTTTGTACCTTCAAATTCTGTCAGATTATATACTCTTCCAGTTTGTGTTGTAGGATCTACTTTAGTTAGTACATCAACTTTTGTTTACGATTAGTACATCTGGCGAAGGAGGGTATTTAAATGATGGAGAAGGTTTTTTTCTGGAGTCGACAGATGGGATTCTTCTTCTCTTTTAACATCATCTTTTGCTTCGTGGCTAATTTCAGGTATCTTAAGCACAGCTTTACAACTTTGCTTAACACATCACATATTTTATCACCTTCAACTATGTCTTTATGCCTTTTTAAGACATTATCATTCACAGTTCTTAAATTCTTTTTGTGGTAATCATGTCCTAACTGTTTAAATGGATTAAGAATATACTTTAATGCTTGATGTACGTGCCTCCGCCATTGTATTTCTTAAACCTTAATTGACATTTTTCCAAATGAAAAAATATTACTCCTAATTTTTTAGTAATTTTTTTTTTACACTTTCCCTAAATTAACATAAGTTTCAAAATACAATTTTTAAATCACTGAAGAAGTTAAACACCGTGCCTTTTACACAAAAAGAAAATTAAAAAATCAAATTAACACTACCAAATCAATTAATCTGGAGTTGCACATGTTTACTCTCTACAAGCAACAATATGACTGAGGCGGCAGTGGGGAACCACAGGCTATCAGTCTGCCTATTGGAACATGAAAGAGACTTGTCTATACAAGCATCAATATTTGTTTCATTGCTTTCCCACTGTGATATCAATTCATTTACATTGATACAAAGAGTATTCATTGATGATATCCAGTCTTGAAGATTATAACTTTGATCTGCAATCTCTCATGCATGTAATTTATAATGTATTTTAAATCGATTCTCTATGCTGTGCTTAATAAACTATTGATTAAATTGAGAAAACATTTATAAAAACAATATGATGAAATAATATTTACAGTTAACTTACTGATTGGAATGATATTTATTTCTTTTTTAGGCGTTCAGTAAATTGCCCATAGCCGATATGCCAGAACGCATAAAAATATTGAACCACTGTGAAGTATTTTTATCATAACTGCCGATGCCATTGTCATCCCACTTTGAAATTTTTATGGTGTATTGGCTAGATTACAATAAAAAATATATATAATTTTCAAAAAACACTATCTCAAAAATTTTTCAAAAACCAATTTTTTAGTTGTCAAAAAAAATAATTTTTCACCAAAATGTTTCAAGTTGGGTATCAACATAAAGCTCATTAAATCCTCTTTAAAATGAGCCATTGAACAACCTTCTAGGGCTTATAGAACATGAATTAGGGCACATTTTAGCTCTTGAGCGTACATAAAAAAAAAATGAAATTTTCCGACTTTGAAATGTATATAGCCAAAAAACTATAAGAGATAGAATTTTTTAAAAATTATATTTGAATTCAGGGCACAAAAGACTACAAATAAACCAAGTTTAATCAAAATCTGAGATGGTCGGGTTGAGTGCCTTGTTGGTTTGATGTGGAATGACCCATATATGGAATTTGTTCAAATCACATGGACACCATTTGTAATCTTCAACAGGAAGTTATTTAAGGAAATGTATTATCAATCATGTATAGCCTGTTTCAAATACATTCATATGCGATGATATGACTTTGATGAACTGGGCATTATAATTTAAATGAAATTTTAAAATTAATATATGCAAATCATTATTAAAATGAAGCCTGATGACATTTCAAAGAGAATCATGTCTAGTAAAATCAAAATAAGAGGAAGAATTGGTAGATCAAAATTGGGTTATTAATAAAGGTCAGGAATTGGGAAATACTGTACAGTGGTGAGGAGACCACCAATGGAGGGATCTTTTATTATAGGGATAGCCTTCATTTGAGTACTAAACATTCTGCCATGCATTTTCCTTAAAGAAGACCCATGTCCTAGGAAAGAGGGGTACTGGCATGCTGCGTCAGTCCAAGGGGTAGGGAAGCGAATATAGGCGGTCGCCTATGGTCCCATGGCTGGTTCAGAATTTTTCTTTTCGTTTCCTGTAATATTATCAAACTTTCTTTTATCCAGCCATAAAAAAGTTTAGGGTTATGTTATTTGTTTAAAATTTGACTCATTCCAACAAAGAACTGTAGATTAACAAAAACTTTATAGTTTTAGAAAGTATCTGTAAAGTTTGGGAGTAGTTTGACTGGGGGGGGTGTGAGAAAACAGGACATTATCATTGAAGAAAGGTGCCGCGCCAAGCGGGGGTGCCAGGGGTGCACGGCACCCGGGCAGTCCGTCTTGGGGGCGGCGGAAAGCAAATAATTTAGTATAGAAATACTAATGGAAAGGAAATATATGCAAAATATGTAATTATATATATATTTGTTTTATTAAGAAAAATATTAAATTTAGGCTAATTTAGCCTATTAGGGGCGGCAACTTTTGTCTGGCACCCCGGCGCCAACATCCCTTGGCACGGCCCTGCCTGCATTTCTAACTCGTTTGGGGCAATTTTTCTACCTTTTTAATCTCCAAAGCTTTACTTGGAGGAACAACAATCAAGAAGCTCAGATCTAGTGATTTGCTGCTCCATCTTCACGAGCAGATGAAGATACTGGATAAACTACTGGCTAACATCGACATAACTGCTACAAAGCATGGGACTCTGAATTCTTAAAAAGGTGTCATAGTCCATCAGAATCTAGTGTTACGTATTGTTTTAGGTGCACACCATTGACTGCTTTCCCATTGTCACGGGGAATAACAGGGAGATAGGCGAGGGAGTGGGGAATGGGAAGGTCGGAAAGAGGATAGGTGCCGTGGAAAGCTAGCTCAGCTGAGGGGAAACATCTGTGGCCCCGCCATCTCAGCAAGAATTCCGAGACAGACTATGCAATGTTATAGGAACAGCTTTATCGAAAGTGATGGGGAGTAGAAGAGAAGGAGTATAAGCAAAGAGATAGAATGGCTCACATGAATGGACAGATCTTCATCGAATTCACTACACTGGCTGCAGTCACACAGGTAGGGCTGGAGTGGAGGGAGATCATCTGTGATGTCTGGCGGAGTGCTCTTCTCTGCTGTCATTGACCCAGTGATCATCTGCCGACTCTGGAGGAGGGGATGTATGAAGGTGAGCAAATGATCGGCACTCAATTTCTCTTCCACAGGATAAAAGCGAATCAGGGGATGTAGGGTAGCACCAAGTATCCCGGTTCTCAAATCAAAGGGACAGTTCGACCTCTGATCAGGGATATGGAGATCAGAAGGACGAACTGCTCAAAAGCGAGGGATGTCGCACAGGGATACAGGATATTGATAATAAATGTGTATGATTAGAAGGAGACTACATTGAGAAGTAACAGCAGCTTCACCTTTATGCAATAAGTAGTCTTGAGGGAAATAATAGGAGACCTTACATCTTGAATACACCTCATACAACAGGGGGAAGTGGAATCGAGCTTTTAATGTCGGAAACAACAGGCTTTACGGCCTAGTTGCCTTTGTGTCCTGTCCATAAAAGCTCTTTCGGGTCACTCCTGAAGTTGAAAAAAAACATAATTGTCACCACGGCGCTCAGTTGGTGGGGATCAAGGGACAACAACCTTAGCAACATCGGGATTTGATAGGAAGGCAGGAATACAGAAAAGTTGGAGAGAAATAAAGAGAGATATGTGCAAGAAATGAGATACAGAAGGAAAGAAATGAGAGAAAATGGTTAAGCGAAAGCGCCGAGGCACGAAGAACATGGAGTAAACGATGATGAACTGCTTCAGGGTTTCAAATCCCGGGATATGATTGATATATATTTGTGTATGCATTCTCCTTGATAATAAAGAGATACCAACTCGCACAATAATTTTGATTTTTGATTCTTCAATATTACCAAAATCAGTGAAAGCTGGATACCTCAACTGCAACTGAAGACTACATATTCTTAATCCATTGAAGCGTTACAACTGTCAGCGATTTGATCGTGGATCAACTGCATGTAGAGGCAAAGCCACCTGGCCCAAGTGCAGACAACTTTCACACGGTATAATTACTTATACTTATTAAGTGTGCCAATTGCCTTAGCAATCATCCTGCATATTCCTGGGCAGTCCTCACTTTGAGTAATAAAAAGACGTCGCTGTCAAATACACTCTTTCGTATCCTGAGGCTAGGAAGAGAATTGCAACACAGTTGGCAAATAAGACCTTCCAAGCTGTTATTCAATCAAAGTCGATCTTGTTCACCATTAGTCTTTCTCTTCTCTCATTAAAACCCTTGCCACTCCAACTACAGAAGTTGCATTACAAGTTCAAACCTAATCTACTTCACAATCAACAATTTTTATCTTTGCCAGTGTCTTATAGTTCTTCTGTTATTTAGTCTGGAATAAACATTTCACATGAGACCATCTGTGCTTCAATGCAATCCTTTAATTTGCTCACATTCACTTACACCCTCTCGTGGACTTTGAAGACATTTCTCATTTTACAGGAGGTCTTAAGGTGAGGCCCCTGAGATCAGGTGGCTGGGCACCTCCTGCTACTTTGGTAATAGATTTTGAATAGGATCAACCACACAGTCTGAGCGGATGCCATATCTTCCCATTCTGTTCTGCTGTAGTTTCTTAAGTATCCCAGGCATCTCTTTGAATTTTTCTTTTTGATTGTCATGATGTCCTACATTTGGGCTTTATAGTGGGTGGGGAGTACTAACTCTGATTTTTTTTCATTTTTCTTATGGATACTTTAAACTTTACAACATTGGGAAGCATTTCCCACACCACTGACAAGCAATTTTCAATAACTTGTACTAGTAAACGATCTTCATTATCATAATTTCCCTAACCCCTTAAAACCATTATCAAAACTATCTCCATTTCTCATTTCCAAGGCAGTTCTGAGTATAGCAACCACTATAAAATCTATAAAATAGCTATGATCTGGAGATTTATTGATAAAGGTCATTTATTAATAGCTGCTGAATTTGTTCAAAGTAAAGTTAGTGTGTTCCATTACACTTCACATCCTCTCCGATTTCTTTCTTCACACTCGATCTGGCACTTGGTTCTGCTTCACTCTTCCCCTTTATTTCTCAAAGGAGGTTATTGACAATCCTTGAGGTATTGAGCTTTTTCCAATCGTTCTGAAAGAACTCCTCGTTCTACTGCTGTTCTTTCTCATCCTTTTTGATGTGAAATTTCATCGGCTGATTCCATCAGCTTCACTAGTAGATGCAATCTTGAAGTCATTGATATATCTAACACCATTAACTATATCACTGACAAAGTTAAATAATATAATCTTCATATTATTGCTTGCCATACAATTCCGCAAACATCTTCACTGTTCCTATAGCACCGAATCATGGGAACCTTGGTGGAATCATAAATGCACTTTCGCACATCTGAAAGTGCATGTTTTTCGAAATTATCTCTCATCTTCCAATCTTTAGTTTTCAGCTTTTGCTCAACGTATCCAATGATCTACCCAGAAAGAGTTCTGGCATCATTCTGTATCTTCTATCATGTGGAAAATTTCTTTACCGTCTGGGATGGGATTCATAAGATGCCTGGACACAACTCTTCTCAACCCTTCCAAATACTAAAAGAAATAGGCACGATCTCAGAAAAGCACTTGGACGAGCATTTGCTCAAAATTCTATCTCTTATTACATAATTTTCAAGTCATTAAACAATGAGTCAAAGCTATTCCACTAAGATTTTCTTCTAATGACAGAGAACCATATAATCTTCCTTTTTGTTTTTTTTAGAGGATTTGCTATTTGCCTTGGATAACAGCAAAACACTGTCTGTGGTCTTGACAGAATATATTTTGAAATGCTGCGTTTCTTGTCACCTACTTCAGTAAAAGTCCTTCTTTCTGTTTTTAATAAAATTTGTCTGGTACATCTTTTCCTAGATTGTTGGCTTCGAGCCGTTATCTTACCTTTTGGTAAACTTGGCAAAGACAGCAGTGATCCAAATAACTATCATCCCATAGCACTTACCATTTGTCTTTGCAAGGCTCATGAATGGATGGTGAATTGACTACTTGTGTGGTATCTTGAAAACAACAATATATCACCTCTACTTATTGTGGCTTTTACCAGCATGGATAAAATAGGGTGACCAGACGTCCCGATTTTTAACAATTTGTCTCGCGTCCCGCGGCATTTTAAAAAAGTCCCAATTTTTTTTTTGGTTATGAAATTCCTTTTTTTGTTTGATTGTCAAACTGGAGATGCCCTTTTTTTTTTTTTTTTATTTGGTTGTTGAACCTGGAGATTGCGTGTTTTTTTTTTGGTTGTTGA
>JAFIDM010000001.1:153173089-153209684 GCA_023159025.1 Thereuonema tuberculata | reverse complement strand
AATAGCGGACACCTCTAATTAGCGGACATTATTGCGGGTCCCAGTCCCTTAAAATAGGACATTCCATGTTATCCACTCCGAATAGCGGACACTCTTAATAGCAGACAGTTATTTTAACTGTAAAATTTTTTTTTTTTTTTCGATTAACATTTTGACAAACGCATCATGGTTGTATTTACATCGGTGTCCCATACATTGATACATTGATCGGTGTCCTATGATTCAATGCACGAATCTGAGGCCCTTTGTTTCACTGCCGTTGCTTTGTAAATATCAATCCCTCGTAAAGCTATCCTATAAACGTGTTGATTAAATTTAGTGCGAATTAAAATGGCGTCAAAAAGGAAGATATTGGCACTGAAAGAAAAAATTGATGTTCTTGAAGTTGCTGAAAAAGAAAAGCTGAGTGTGCGTTGTCTTGCTGAACATTTTAAAGTTGGAAAAACTCAGATAAGTGAACTTTTGAAGGACAAAGATAAGATTAGAAAAATGTGGATGTTGAATTTAAACGAAAATTCGAAGAATTTGAAGTTTCGTAAAACTGAAACAAGCAAATCGACGAAATGGTGATAAAATGGTTCCGCTTTGCTCGTGCAAAGAACATTTCTATAAGCGTTGTTTTCCTTCAAGAAAAAGCCAGAGAAGTCGGTCAAACTTTAGGATTGGACACGTTTACGTTATCAAATGGATGGCTAGAAATTAATTTTCTATATACTGTAATTAATTTTATCATTATTAAGTAAGACAAATGGATTAGCACTCATTTAAAAGGAAATATAGTAAATAATTTACAATTGTTCTTATTCTCTCATATCGCAATGATAATTGTAGAAATTTAATTAAGATTGTACGTAATTTTTCATTAAATGACATGCTATAAGCTAAAAAATAAAAAAAAAGACAGTCCTCCCCAATAGCGGACACCTCCCAATAACAGACAAAACTTCCGGTCCCGTGACTGTCCATTATTCGGAGGTAACACTGTAGTTTTTTTTTTTTTTATGTTACATATGAAAAGCTTCTGGAGCAAAGCATGTATATAAAACCTTTCTCCATTCCTTAATCCTTTCTTCTCACTTTTTCTTTTTCTATATTGTAATGTTAAATGCTTGGATTGAATAGATTCATTATAATGTTTCATTGATGTGCCAGAACAATGATGTACATACAACTGTTCATAGGAAATCAACCTATTCTGGTATTACAGTTAATTTCAATTCGTTCATTCCTATCCACTTTAAAGCCAAGTTGGTTCAGATGCTTATGTTCCAAGTATTCTGGATTTGTTCTGAAGAGGATCTATGTATACAAGAGATTCGATTTGTTAGAGCATTGCTATTAGATAATGAATATCTCATGTAATATTGATGCTAATGTAAAAAAATCACTTATGGCTACAGACCACAATGATTCTGTTAGCCTATGGATGCATTAACCTTCTTGCTATGTATCTGTTCCTTATCATTTTGCTGTTTTCTCTGCTATTTCACGCATACTGAAAGATACTAATATCAAGGTTTCTTCCAAGGCAAACTATACCATATGGAACATGTTAATAGCATAAAAATTAAACACTGATGCCTTTAATGTAAAAAATGTGTTTTATGGATAGCAATGTTTTAATAATGAGTGCATGTACATTGGTGAGACTCGTACAGTATTAACAACATGGCTAAAGGAGCATATGAGGGTTATTAGCAGAAATGATCCTTCTTACTTAATCCCCCCATATGCACACCAGACCCAACATGAGCTAGATTATCATAACTCCATCGCTAGGGCTGAAAATAACTTTGTACATAAATGTATGGAATTGGTTTTAATTCCATAATGTTATAATAACTATTTTAATCCAAGCAATTATCACTGTAATGTAGAAAAAGTGAGAAGAAGGATTTTGGAAAGGAGAATTTATATATATATATTCTCCTCTCTTGTTTCCTTTCCGCATCTCAGTTTGTTTTATTTGAGATTGCTGTGTTTGTCCCTTTGGCGTGATTGCCTTTATCTCCTTTTTGGAGTGATGGACGACCTTTACCTTATTTTGACACATGTTGTTGCTGCTTGTTTTCATTGGTTAAGAAGATTGATTCCAGACTTTGCTTCACATTTTGGCATAGTGGACGATCCTTGCCTTATTTGGATAGATGGAAGTGCGGCTTATTTCCATTGGTTAAGAAGACTGGTTGGTTGATTGGTCCAAGACGACGTTGGCATTATTTAGCTGCATACATTTGCCTCTTTATTGGTGAATTCATTATAAAGTGGAAGCTATTTTGTTGTTTATCACATAAAGAAGCCCAATAAATTGCGGGCAAAACTACTAGTTTATTTTTTAACTTTTAATATACCATTTTTTAATATGTTATGTGTGGGTATTTTATTAATGTTCAAATGTAAAAAATAAAATTAAAAGTAATCTTTTGTTTTAATTCTTTGTTATTTATGTAATGTCATGATAATAATTGCTTATGGGTAGTAATCAAAAAACAACAACGAGATGTTCAAAGAATTTAAAGCCTACATTAATTAAAATGTGATTTCTCACATTTATTATTATTTCAATTATTATTATTATATCGATTGTTCCCCTTGAGGAGAGCGATTGAACTTGAGTTCATGATTTCATCTCTGCTTGTTGTTCCTCTTTTCCTCCCAGAATCTCTTCATCCTCTCGGAATGCTCTTTCTTCCGTTCCTCCGTCCATTTTTTCCCAAGTTGTCGCGATGTTCCTTGCTTAAATTTTACATTCGTGATTTTATTCCGGCACTCTGTGCGGTCATCAAGATTCTCTATGTTAATCTGTTGTAGGTCTCTCTGGACCTCTTTCAGCCATTCTGTGCCACATTTACTCTCTGTTATGATATCGAGTAGTTTCTTTGCCACTCTGGAGTTTTCCATTCTATAAATATGTGTGTAGAATTTTGCTCGGCGTTTCCTGATTTCTTCTGTTATTGTGTTGGTCTTTTGATAGAGTTCGCTCTGAGGTCTCTTCATCCAAATGCCGTTTTTATTAATTGCCCCTTAAATCTTCCTGAGAATTTTTCGTTCCTGCTTTTCTATTTCCCTAATTTTGGAATGACCGTCGATTACCATAGTTTCAGCTGCATAGGTTGCTTCAGGAAGGATCACTGTTTTGTAGTGCCTTAATTTTGCGTCTGTCGAAATGCATTTCTTATTATAGTGAGTCCATGTTAGCCTGTAGGCCTTCTGAAGTTTGATGACTCTTTGTTCATTGGCGATTCGGTTTAGCCCTGAGGATTGTATGGTTTCACCAAGGTATTTAAAATGGCGAACTTGTGCGATTTTACCGTATTTTGTGATTAAAGGAGTTTATTTTCTGGCCGCCTTTCCATATATGATTCTATGATCGTCTTTTCCATCATGCGTTCAAGTTGAGTTTTGGTTTTTGTGGTGATCTCGGTTGAGACCACAGGTGTACGACTCGATTTTTGAGGTCGAGAAGATTTTAGTGCATTTTAGTTCTTCTCAACTAGAAGAACAGACGCTGACCACTGGCCGTTGGATACCGAACAGACGCCAATGGGTTTGTGGTGTGTTAGTTTTTGGTCCGCCCTGGGTATTTCATTTCCCCAGTGCCCCACCTATATCTAGGAGGCTTTCCCCTATCCCCAACCGGGGAGGCACCCGATGGGAGTACTAACAACTCCACACTGGATTATTTCAATTATTGTATACAATTATTTCTTCTTCTTCTTTTAACCATAAAAATGACAAAAACAAAAATCCTTCATTTAATTTAAAATACGTCTGCTGTATTAAACAATACTAAATTTCAATTCTATGAAGAAATTAAATCCACATTACTTAGTTAAGCTGCTAAATTTGGATTAACTTTAATCAGACTGTGTTCTAATTAATGCTTTAGCGAAAAAGGGGATTAAAATTCATTGTTTAAAACAGTATTAATAGAAACTGGATAAAAATCCATTATTTGGATTCCAGGGCTTTTCTTTTTGCTTCTCAACAAGGATCCGCTTGGAAAGGATTTCAAACAGAAAAGTTGGATTGTCTCCATTCCTTAAATTTGCAAAACTATACTAAGTTTCAAAAAATCCATCCAGGGGCTCAAAAGTAAGACTGGGGGATAGGATTCAATGATCTGAGAAGTTTCTCTTTACTTTGTAAGGAGACTAAAGAAGATGTATTTTACTTAGATATAATATTTTATGCTAAGAAGATAAGTTCGGTATCAGTGTACTTCATTCCCTTTCCTCTCCATCTTGTTAGAAATGCAGTAATAAATAGACCTTAGCATTGCTGATAAGGAAAATGATCAAATTTAGTTTAGTAGGTTGGAACAAATATTTGAAGTGGTAATACATAATATTGCAAATAAATAATTTCGAATAAAAGATGAAGATACCTGATGGCAAAGAAAGTGTAATGATTGCAACTTTTTTGTTGGTTTTTAGGTTTTGGTGTGGAGCAACTTAGAGATGATTGTTTGGAAACATATTGGCAGTCAGATGGTCCACAACCTCATTTAGTAAATATTCAATTTAGAAGAAAAACAACGATTCAGGATGTCTGCATATATGCTGATTATAAATCAGATGAAAGTTACACTCCTAATAGGTATGAATTAATACTTTTTGTAGAAATTTGTTTATTGGATAATGATTCTCTCATTGCTGACTTACAAATAGGAAACAGCTTATTAGCAGAAATATTGGTTAGTTTTCCACAAAATCATCAGTTTACCAATTTCAGATCAACTCTTTTATTCCCTGAACATAGAATTTTTTCATCCATACAGTGCAGCAACTGTTCATTGTTCTTTTTCTGAAATGTTCCTTAAGTACTAGAAAGAAAAGATAAGTCTTTGGGGGGGGGGGGGTTAAATCAACAGAAAAGGGAATGCTAGAAATTCCTGTTAGATTTGTTGCTGTTCAGTTGCAAATTATTGTTCTTAATGCAGTTTGCAACCTTAACAGTATTTCAGCATCATAACCAGCACTGATTGCTCTTTAGTTTGGAAGAAAGTTGATAAGCAGAAAACACTGTTGTTCCAAGAAACATTATCATGCTCTTCTGGTCAACTTTATAGTTTTGAATTTTTTTCAATACTTGCACATTACATTTTATTTTTGTTATATGGTGATAAATCTTTATTTCATCTCCCAAATAAATTAATGTTAGAGATGATTGCAACTTTTTCTGAAGTGTGGCTTTGAAACAGTACAAGAAAATGTGCCATTTACTGATCAAGTGTTCTTCTGTTAAGACATTTTGATACAAATGGAAACTTTTAAATAGCTGAATCTGTCTTCAGTGTGGCAAAAGAGTTCTTTGAGAAAGACATGGTAAGAAAATTTTCCAGTTAACTATTAGGTTGGAACCCTAAAATATCACCACTTTTAGGGAAGTAATTAAAGCATGCTTTAGGTGTGTAGTTATGTCAGTTGATGAATCACCCCTACTGCATTTGGTATCGACTGGTCATGAGGTTCTTTCTGTATTCTGCGTCCTGTTTTGTGGGTTGAATTAAAATACGGAACGCATATTTAACAAGTGATGCTTTATGATCTCTTATGAGGCTTATCAGCGGCTGAAGCGAAGGGTAGTGTTTTCAGTGAAGAGCATGTAAGCGAAAGGACAGTGCAATATTGGTTTCAAAAATTCCGTGGTGACTCCTAGAGGACGCCATGAAAAAGTGGTCTCACAAGGAAACCTCTCGAACCCTAAAAATTCAGATTTTAATGAAACTTTGCAGAATGAATATATAGATTGTGTTTATTAAATGAAATTAATCTTAGCTGCGGAATCCACACAGAAGATGCCTAAAATGGGTCTTGAATATTCTCAAAAATCAGTTGTTTTACCTTTCAAACACCAGATGGCGCTAATGATTTGTTTCTAACCAAGAAACCTAGGACTTTCCTATGCATTTTGATAGGAAAGTAAAGTACACCATCTGTTGACTCCTGATGTAACCTTATTCAAAGAAGGATTTTGATATAAATCAAAAGTTTCGAAATTCAGAAAGATTCTTAAACATAAATTAGAATAGAATCAGATGTAAGGGGAAAACCTTCTGCATGAATTAAGTTATGATATATAATATAATGACATATGATCTATAAATCAATTTCATTAGTAGGTTCAGCGTCTTAACATGATAAAAAACAGAGTGTGCTTTGGAATCTAATGAATTTTAAGAATTAAAATTACTGATGGTTTATTTCAATAAAATATTTTGTATATTAGGTCCATTATAAAACAATCTTTTTGATATTTGTTTTGGTATTATTTTTTATTTCTTTAATAGCTTAAAAAAAATGAGAGGTGTATAGAAGATTCAGTTGTAGTCAAGCGCATAGCATTGACAGCTCATTGACAGAGTCAAATCTGTGGGAAGGTTTTATTATTTTAAAAAATATTATTTTCTCATATTTTCCTTCTTCTTTTTTTTCTTTTTCCTTTTTCCTGATAGTAAGTTCTTTTTTATTTCTTTTTCTTTTCTTTCTTCTTGTGGATAATTTTATATTTAAAATTATAGTAATTATTTTGAACAGGCTTCAAACATAATTTAAATCATAAATTTCAATAGTGAAATAAATTAACTAATATTTAAATTGCATGAGATGACGAAAAGTATTTAAGAGCGCGCTAGCACCTCGTTTTGACAGTTGGGTAGAGAACAGTTCAGTTCAGTTCGTTTGAGTTGAGAACGAAGCAGAGTGAGACAGGAGCATGACATGGCAAGAATGCGCGTTCACCGGGAAGTTAGAAATGGTTCATCAGACAAGATTGATAGGGGTGTGACGGCACATGGCTGGAAGAATTAAGCTTCAAGGAGAAGAAATAATTAATATGAAGACAGAAGTTTTCAAGTTGAAGGAAGAAAGAAGCGAATTGCGAAAAGCCATAGTTTCCTTAAGAAGACAAATAAGAAAAGCTAATTCAAAGCGGTTTCTAGAAGTATCGAAGGTGAAACCATTACGTGAGAGGGACGTTCGAGTCAGCATTGAACCATATTGAAACTTCATAGACGAATGGAAAGTCAACGAAAGTCCACTTCGAACTGTGAGTAAACTTAATATATATATATTTATTACGCTTAGTGGAATTCGAAGACAACTGAAAAGGAATATTTAATTTCTAAAGTAAAGAAATAAATATGGTGCGTTTTCTACAATAATTTAATTTCTTAAGTAAAGAAATTAATAGATTATTTGTGAATAAATATAGTTAGATTCAAAGAGTGAATCTATCTACAGTAACTTTATTATTTATTCAAGTGAAGATAAGTGCTTCATTCAAAATAAACTTATGCATGTACTTTAAAATAAAATATTATTTTTGTGCTTCAGAATATAAGTGCAACTTTGACTAAAGGAAATATTTACTATAGGAAATATTTTTTTGTGCCAGTGCAGATTTGTTACTGCGAATTACGAAGGAACTGATAAACTGTGAATTTAGTGCGTCAGTGATTAATAAATATAGAACTGACTTTCATTGCTTATCATTTCATTATCAGTGTTTTCAGAACTGAGTTTAAGTTATGTTTCTGAAGAACGTTTGAACTATCATCTCATTCCATTTCATAAATGCCAGTAAGCAGAAGTTCAGTTGTAAATAATTTTTAATCCCCATAATAATAATAAAAAAAAAATAATAACTCTGCATCATTATTATCTCTTATTATTTTGTCATATTTTTTCCCTTTGTTTATCTTTATGTTAAAATCTTTTATTGTCTTATGTGATTAATTTAGTGGAAAAACAAATTTAAGCAAAAATTAAGACAATAGAAACACTTTTAAATTTGAAATAGCAAATAAACAAACACATAAATACAACAAATAAAAGTAAAACTTTGTACAAATTCAAAATATTTTTATGATACTTATTAGAAAAATAAAATCCTTTCCATGGATTTGACTCTCGAAGTTATAAGCTGTCGATGCTTTGCACTTGACTATTTCAGATACCTTCTTTGCACCTCTCATTTTTAAGCTACCGGTACTATAAAAATAAAAAATAATACCAAAACAAATATCGAGAAGATTATTTTGTAATGGACCCAATACACAAGATATTTTATTGAAGTAAACAATCAGTACTTCTGATTCTTAAAAATGTATTAAAATTTGTTAGATTTCAGTGCACGGTATCTGGTTTTTTTTATCATGTTACGACGCTGAACCTATTAATGAAATTGATTTATCGATCATGTGTCTTTATATTATATATCATTACTAACTCATGTAGAAGGTTTACCCTTATTTCTGATTCTGTTCTAATTTCCGAATTCGGAAACTTATGTAAATCAAAGACCTTTTCTGAATAATGTTATATCCGGAGTCAACAGATGGCATTTCTGATGCCTTTTGATAGGAAAGTAAATTAAGTCCTAGGTTTCTTGGTTAGAAACAAATCATTAGTGCCATCTGGTGTTTGAAAGGTAAAACAACTGATTTTTGAGGATATTCAAGACCCATTTTAGGCATCTTCCCCATGGATTCTGCAGTTAAGATTCATTTCATTTAATAAACACAATCTATAGATTCATTCTGCAAAGTTTCATTAAAATCTGAATTTTCAGAGTTCGAGAGGGTTTACTTGTCAACTGAAGAGTTGAAAAAAGCTGATCAAGTCTGACCCACATCAAAGTTCACGGGAGATGGCTGAGAAACTAGGGATATCTCACACAACAATTTACACTGCCTGGAAGAACTTGGCAAAGTGCAGAAGATGGACAAGTGGGTACCCATGAACTCACAGAAGGAAACAAGGTTTTTCATTACACAATTTGTTCTTCACTCCATCTTCGCGTAGACAAAGAGCTCTTCTTTGACAGAATTGTAACCTGTGAGGGAAAGGGGATAATGTATGACAATATGAAGCACTCATCATCTTGGCTGGATAAGAATGAGCCACTGGCAGCAACTCCTAAACAGCCTCTTCACCCACGTAAAATTCTTTTGACTGTTTGGTGGTTCACAGCTGGAATTATCAATTGGAACTTTCTTCTCCGGAAACTAACCATTATAGCATTATACTAACCAATACAGTACGGGTCAGAATTGACTGAAGCTAAGAAAGATACAGCTTACACTAGTCAATCGAAAAGGTCCTATTTTGCTTCATGATAATTCAAGACCAGATATGGCAGAACACACCCGCAGGAAACTTCAGGACCTTGTATATGAGATTTTGTCTCATCCGTCTTATTCATTGGATCTTTCGCCAACAGCTTTTTACCTATTCAGACTCATGGACAACTTTCTGAAGAGCAAGTTGTGATATAGCAAGATTGTGATCTCAAAAGGACATCAAAGGATTCTCGCAATGCCAAACCACGGATATGTGCAAGAAAGAAAGGATATCAGCAAGCCTGCTTAGGGGTATGACCTAATAGTGAAAGTGACCCAATTGAGATCAGAAATAGATTAAGGGGGTCTTAATAAGGAATAATGTCTATGGACCCACGACTCCAGCTCTTAACGTTTCATAGATTAACACCTATGTCAAGGTACAACTTTGATTGCAAATTTCTCTGCCATCATAGTAGATAGAGCTCTGGTTTTGTTGCATTCATGTGGAGATACTGGTTCTAACAGTATGCCATGACCCCCCAACTACCCCACATGACCACATGACCTGGACATGGCAACTGGTTATGGGCCCATAAGTCAAGATTTTGGGGTAGGTACCTCTTAGGTTTATACATGGTATAATGGTATATATTGAGGTGTATATGCATACCAAGGTTGAAGTTCATAGTGTTTTCCTAAGTTGGTATATTTGTCAAGTGAAGTTAACTTTGAAGTCGAATTTAAGGGTGAAACCCATGTTTCCGAATATGGGTGCTAGAGGATAAAATGATCCTCTCTTAGAATACTATCGATTGGGTGGATCCAATTGTCCCAGCTATTTATTTTGTCTCCCCACTATTAGGCCTTGTCCCTATGCAGACTTTCGGTTTCTCTATAACAACTTAGGAAAATGCTACGAACTTCAAACTTAGCATGCTTATACACTTCAATATATATCATTATACCATGTATAAACCTAAGAGGTACCTACCCCAAAATCTTGACTTATGGGCCCATAATCAGTTGCCCATGTCCAGGTCATGTGGCATACTGTTAGAACCAGTATTTCCAGGGCAGATGAAGGCAACAAAAACCAGAGCTCTATCTACTATGATGGCCGAGCAATTTGCAGTCAAAGTTGCACCTTGACATGGGTGTTATCTACGAAATGGGAAGAGCTGGAGACGTGGGCCCATAGGCATTATTCCTTATTAAGATCCCCTTAATCTATTTTTGACCTGAAATGGGTCACTTTCACTATTAGGTCATGTCCCTATGCAGGCTTGCTGTTGTCCTTTACAGCTTAAGACAGCTTTGGCAAGATTGTATAGATGCAGATAGATCCTATTTTGAATAAAATAAAAATTACACACGACACTCAAATCACTTTTTGAATTCGCTCACTCCAAACTGACATTTTAGGGTTTCCAAACTGATAATTTTGATGCTCCTGGTTTTCAGAAGCATAATGGCACTGCGCATAAGACATATTGGTTTTCATAATTGATGTTTGTGGCCTGCAGAATCTTTCTTCACATCCTTTCTATTCATTACATACTCATCTTAAACATGTATATTATATGAGAGACATAAGAAGAAGAAAATCGTAGTTATGGATTACTAATTCCATGTACACTCAGCGACCTCTATTGCAAAGCATTGTAGCTATTTTTTAAATTTCTGCAGAGCAAAGTAGAAGAGAAAAAGATTTTCGGTATTTTTTTTTATTCTTTCCATCTTTAACGTACCTATGTACTGTTATTATTATTTTTATATTCAAATTTTTTATAAATATAATCCATATCCAAAAGTGGCTTTGGAGAAGTAAAAGAAAAGACCCAGGCGAGGAAAACAAATTGCGGCTCCTGTCTTTTTTTGCTCGTTAACAATTCTCTTCACCGTCAAATGGAACAAATTTGTAGCAATAGCTGATCTTCCTAGTAATTCAGAAATACATATTCCATCACCCTGACTTAAAATGGTGGAAACTTCCAAATCATGCCTCTAGCTTGGTTGTGAAGGCCTTACAGTAACCTGTTCGTAAGATGCCTCTATATTGCTTTCTGTTCCAGGATCAACTAAGTGATCTGTTTTTTTTTTTGTTTTTTTTTTTCGTTTTTTTTTCCCAAATATGGTGGTTCTTCTTTTGCTGTGCCAATAATAGATAGTTTCATGTCCTTTCTTTGAGGTAAGACTAATTCCACGCATTTCGACATTGGATCACAGTAACATAAACACTGGTATTTTGAAATCATTATCTTTCATAGCTCTTTCTCGGCTGTAGCAGAACGGAATTGAACATTTCTTCTCACTTTGACCAGAAATTATAGATAGTTGCACTATTTGGATGAAAATTCTTTGCACTGGGCAAAGAAAGTTGATTGACAAAGTATTGAGCTGGGCAGCTTTCCATACAAATTATTACATTGCTTATTTATGATCAAACTTTTAAAATATATACATATTTATTTTGTTCTACTGTATTTGAAAAGAAAAAAAAAAAAAAAGAAAGATCTATTGACATTCATAATCATCAACAATGTTAATTGTTTTTAAAGCATTGCATTAATTTGGATGCAGTGACGGATTAGTGATCTTTTGTGAAAGGGGGCGAATCCAAGATATCATCCCTTGTGGGGGATGATACCTTGGAGAGAAGCTTGTCCTACCACATAGCCCTAGCTGTACCGTCACAGGTTATAATATTCATACCACAAGCAGAAATGATTATTGATGTTGACTTCCATCCAGCAAAAAGTCACGTTAAATAACAAAATCTTTAAAATAAATGATAGAGTAGTGATATATAATACATTTTTGCTTTTTCGAACTTTGTTAACATGCCAACTTTAAAAATCCGTTTGATTTTTAAAGTTCATTGTTTATTTCGTTAAAAACAAACTACTGCCCCCTGCACCTCCCGCGACCCCATTTAATCCGTTGGTGTCTGGATGACATTTTTTTGCCTCATAAAAAGAAATCAGACCACAGATCTGATGAATATATATATAAAGCCGGACAGCTATCTGAAATTTAAAATCCCAATACAAATTTCAGAAAACTGTTTCTGTGAACGTACGGCCAAACTACATTCACTTCATCAGCGGCATCTGGTGTTAAATTTTGAAACTAAAATTTGGAAGATACAAAAACGCATTATTTAAAGAAATTTGCTCTTTTTTATTGTATATATTCTTTTTTAAGTTTTTTAATTTTATATCTTTTTTTAATTTCTTTTATATTATATACTTTTTTTGCTTTTTTATGCTTTTTTATATATATATATATTAAAAAAAAAAAAATAGATGACAGTCATCAGATCAAATTCAAAACTTCCTTAAATAAAGGATTTAATTTTGAATTGTCATAAGATAACTTAAATGATTATAAATTAACAAATCCTATCTTGAAGAATAAAATGATTTGAGTTTGGCCATCAGATATATATATAAAAGAATGCCTTGCAAAGTAAAAATTAAAGAAATGACATCGTATATCAAAGCAAATTGTAAAAATGAAAGCAAGTGATATTGTATAGTTCCAATTTTTACCACTGCATCATACTGTTGTTGCTGTTTTCTCCATCCATTTCCCCTTATATCAGTCACGTTTTATGTTTAGAATTTTCATGTTCCCATTTTCCTATTATATTTCTTTCTTATGGTTTTTCTCCTTGAATTTATTTTAGATTTATTTTCAGTTATTTGGATTTGTATGTCTTTAATGATTTTGTTGCCATTCCACCATAGCCGGTGAGCATTATGTGAACCAAGTAGTACTGGCTGTCGACAGTTGTTCCCGCAGGAACAAATTCTTTATGGATGATCCCTTTAATGTCGAAGAAGGCGATCGTCTTCTCGCGAGACTTCTGGAGTCGATCCTTTTTGGATTTTGTAGAGGTGGGGATCGCCACTTCATTCTCAGTCGTTTGGTTTCTGGATCAAACTGGAAAAACCAGCTTTTATCCCCCGATACGATGCGCCCCAACATGTCTGGATCTGCCTTCAGAAAATCAAGAAAATCTTGACAACAGTTGACTTTTTTCTTTTTTTGATGGGGGAACAAGCTGTGAGGAGCAAACCAGTTTGGAGCAAACTTTCCATTTGTTCAGATCTATCTGCAAAATTTCTGATGTTTTAAAACTATACTAATGTCTCTTCTCAGCAATCATGTGGATAGTGATTTGTCAAGCTTCATGCAACAAATTTTTTTAACATTTTTGTCCTTTCAAACGCTGATTGGTCTCCAGATCTTGGTTCGTCTTTTATCGATTCCCTTCCATCTTGAAAAGCTCTAAGCCAGCGGAAACCTTGTGCTTCAAACAATCTTCTTCTTTATAAACATTTTTTAGTCCTCAAATGCCTAAGAAGCAGTTTTAACAGATTTAAAATAAAATTTCATAACAGCATGTAGCTCATTTTTCTTCTGATAGATGTGAAACACTGATGGTTTAGTTTCAAGCACTGTTACTCCTTAATGGCTGCGTTGATATCTACGCACATGCGTACATTTGAAAGAAGTGATTCCATTGATCACAACGACACCCTAGTCAACCAATCTGTTTTCGAGGAATGGAGAGAATAAAACCTAGTCTCTTTCTGAACGCAGGATGCATAAATATCTTTTTGAATAGAAGGTTATTCTTGAATTTATCTACACTATGTGATCAAAAATTCCAGACATCCCTCTGAAATAGTGAACTGAAGCTTAGATGTCACGATGATTCATATACCAGTATAAAAGAAGGCAGGAGTTGTATATTGTTAATTGATATGAAGTGATAACAGAATGGATCAATCAGCAAAGCTCAGTGACTTAAATGGAGGACCGGTCATTGGTTGCCACTTGAGTAAGAAATCTGTCTGACACATTTCAACTCTTCTAAATTTGCCTAAATTGACTGTTAGTGAAGTGATTGTGAAGGCGCAACCACAACAAAACTGCAAACACGTAGGCCGCATATACAGACAAACCGGAACCATTGAGTGTTGAAGAAAGTGATTCATGCAAATAGCCAGACATCGATTGAAACAATCACCTGTGAGTTTTGTAGTAATAATAACATCCTAGCCAGCACCTTGACTATTAGTCATCCTATTATTAGGGAAATGGGATTTCATGGTCGAGCAGCGACTCACCAACCAAACATTTCCCCAGTGAATGCTAAGCACCACCTGAAGTGGTGTAAAGAGTGACGTCACTGAACAGTGGAAACGTGTGATGTGGAGTGGTGAATTGTACTAAATCATGTTGCAGTCCGATAGCAGGGTTTGAGTGTGGCGAATGGCTGGGGAACGATGTCTGCCATCAGGTTAGTGCCAACAGTGAAGTTTGAAAGAGATGGATTAAGCTATGGGGGTGTTTTTCATGGAATGGACTCGGCCCTCTGGTACCAATGCACAGGAATGGTACCAATGTAAATATGGAAGGGTGCGGCAGAAAATCCCTTCGGTGATGACCATTGACTTTACAAGCATGACAATGCTCCGTGTCATAAAGCGAGATCTGCGAGGAAATGGTTTGCAGACAATAAGGTTCCAGAAATAGACTGACCTGCCCAGAGTTCTGATCTGAACCCCATCGAATACCTATTGGATGAATTAGAATGTCGACTTTGCTCCAAACCACAACATCCCACATCAGGACCTACTCTGGAAGAATGGACTGCCATTCCTCCAGAAATTTTCAGGCACCTGCTGAAAAGTCTCCTCAACAGAGTCGCAGCTGTGATAAAGGTGAAAGATTGATGGACCAATACTAATGTCCACTACTGGGGAGTGTGTCAAGGGGAAAGTCTGATTACGGTTTTGGGTAGGTGTCTGAATATTTTTGATCACATAGTACACGGTGTTTCAGGATTCCCTCTGTGGCTCACAGACAAACTCGCCCCCCAGAACGAGAGTGTGGCAGTTAAAAGAGTGCATAATCAAGTTTTCTTTTGTCACATGCCATGGCTTAGTTACCCGTTTCTCCACTAGGAGGCAGTAGTGTGAAAGCATGGTATTTTCAGGTGAACATAAATCATTTTGTGTTTTGAAACCCCCATTAAAACTGAGTCAATTATAAGAGTGCAACGTGGTTTTAGAACCAAGTATCATACAGAACCACCGACAGACAAAATAGTAAGAGTGGTATAGGAAATTCGAGGAAACGGGCTGTTTCTGTGCTGCAAACAAACGGGTAGGCCAGCGTCATTGGTTGTTATTGTGGACTACGTACAATAATCCTATTCCAGGAGTCCTCAAAAATTAATATGTCACGCAAGCCAAGAATTACAAATATCTCAAGTGACTCTTTGGAGCATCCTACACGAAAGACTTGCCTGTAAACCATATTAGTTGCAGCTTCAGGCTCTCACTCCTGAAGATAACAATCTCCATCGTAATTCTGTTTGCAATTTCAAGAAGATCTACAGGAGGAGGCTTATAAGGTTGTGTTCAGTGATGAGGCTTGCTCCCATCTTTCTGGCAATTGCCATAACAGTTCAACACATCCATGATTCCCCCAAGGGTAATGTGTTTTCTGCAGTTTCATCTTGGAAAGTATACAGACCATTTGTCTTTGCCAAGAAAAGTGTTAATGGTTTTGTTTACTTACACAGGTTACGGCAATGGCTATTGCTTCAGTTACATGAGGATAATGACATTTTCATTTTGCAACAGGGCGGAGTTCCTCCACATTTTCATTTGGACATTCGCCGTTTCCTCAATAACACTTTCCCTCACTTTGGATTGGATTGGATGTATGTCTAACAAAGATGCCACACTCATTCCATGACCTCCCAGGTCACCCGACCTCACTTCATGTGACTTTTTCCTCTGGGGCTATGCTACAGATAAAGTTTACATGCCTTCTATACTATGTGATTTACGAGAGGTTCGACGAAGAATTGTGGCTGCAGTTGTTACCATCGGTGTTGATTTGTTGCAACGTGTGTGGCAAGAGCTAGATTACAGAATTGATGTCTGTCGAGTTACCAAAGGACATATCGAACATATTTAAGCTATGTTAAAAATTTGATTATGTACTTTTTTCACTGCCATGCTCTCGTCCCTGTGGAATGAGTTTGTCTGTGAGCTACCGTCAATTTGGACATTATTTGTTTATTTACTTTGGTGGAGCATAATAATGATTTGTGTTGCACGGAACATGTTACGTTCTGTGATTGTTGTATTGACTTCTAATTTTCATGAATGTTGTTAATTTATTTTTATTTTATTCTGAAGTTTTTGGGAAGAAGATATGATGTATGTCTTTTCCCTTTTTTGTTAAGCTTGAAAAAGAAAGCTGCTGAGGCTTCCGAAATATTACGATTAATGGAGAGTTTATGTTGAAGAATAAAGAAGTTTAATATTAGGTGACTGAGTTTACTTTATTCAAGATGAATTTGGTTATAAATTCCTTTTCATTAACAGTAGGTTAAATTAAGTGAGGTGATATCCACTCCAGGATGTTTTATTTGCTAATAGATGAGAAGAAAAAAATCCCTTTTCATTATTGTTTCTGTAAAATAAAAGCCTTTGGTAAATAAGAATCAAATTGGAACTTAAATCTAGTCCTGTATTATTACATCAATTAAGTCATTTCGTTAGTTTTTAATATTTCAAATTTTGCTTTGAATTTGAATTTCGTATCGTTTATCATTTCAAAGATTGTCATGCTTTGAATTCAGAATGACTCTCAATTTTGCAACTTGTTCATCGCCATTAGTTCCAACATAGCCTTTTTGACAGGGATGCTTCCACAAAGAGTGGCAATAAAATTTGTATTTTTTTTTTAAACTGGAAAAGAAAAACAGTTTTCATCGGTTTCATATTAAGTACATATTTGGAATTGTTTGATTAAAAAATAACGAATATTCCGTAGTAATTTCATTGGTTTGTGTGTTGTGCATAATTACTCAAGTAAGGTTATCAAATTATTAAATCAAATTCATTTGGCTTAAAGATATTTCAGGTATTTTTAAAAAGAAGACTGTTATATTTATTTGTAAATCATAGGCATTTTTTAAAGGATTCTTGTATATGCAATAAAAGCATTAAAAAAAAGTGTGGGTATGTCATGGGATCTCTGCAAAAATGAAAATGTACCTGGAAGCAAAAAAGGTTGAGAAGCACTGCTGTATGTGCTCATATGCGATCCACAGACCAAATATGACTACTATCAGGAAATCCCTTTTAAGTAATTCGTAACAACTTACTTCTTCTAATATATAAACAAATGAAAAACATCGTTCCTTACAGTGTTAAACATCTTTATGGTTTCTCAATATTTCTACACCCTGAACAGGTATTTCCTTCAGGAGAAAAAATAAAATACAAATCTTTCTTCCATTTTAACGAACAGAAGTGAAGTATAATAATTCAAATTAAAGAAATATATTACAACAAAGTTACAAAATTTTTATTGCTTTGTTTATTTATTTATTTTGTAACTTTGTTGTAATAGATTTCTTTAATTTGAATTATTATACTTCACTTCTGTTCATTAAAATGGAAGAAAGATTTGTATTTTATTTTTTCTCCTGAAGAAAATACCCTTTTAAGTGTTGTATTTTCCATTTCCATCAGTATATACAAGTATCAGTGCTTACATTGCAGTCTACTTTTATGTTAACATGTTTCTTGCTTGAAATAGTGGTCTCTGTGTGGCTTGTCATAAATCATGAGTATGGTAATTCAAGTATTGCTAAGGATAAATCCATTAAGGTTATTTTTTATGTTTCCGAATGGTATGGTATATTCTAGTAATGGGGAAATTTGGCGAGGATGGTGGGGTTGAAATCTGGTGTATGTCCTTCGTTGATACAATATTTAGTCGTGCCGGATTTCTTCTGTCAAGCTACGTGCAATTAGTGTTTTACCTGCTTTATACCTGTTTGGGTATAATTTTCCTTAGTCACATGACCTATTTGGATATATATATATGTATCTGCCTCTTGAACACAGGTAGTCTTTGAATAGGGGTCAGACTTCTTTGAGTTTGGTGGAAGATAGAATAACAAGATATTGGCCGTATTCAGGATAAACACAATATCAGAAGATATCTACATTCCACCAAAGTCAAAGAACTCTTCCCAGTTAAAGCCTTGTCAGGGTTAAAATACCCAGGGGCCTACTGTATCCTGTCTTCCTGTTTGAAGTCTGTACATACTCGAAACGTGTGCCATATGAACTATGAACTATGATGCTAAGAATACTCTAATTTTATATGGCTTGCTCAGAAGAAATCAATCCTGGCTCAACATAGTATTAGCCATGGACATGTACCCAATTTCTCCATTACTACCATCACCAAGCCTTCCCATTATTGGGATAGATTGATCCTTGAAGTAAAAGCCATTAGGGACCATAAACTGAACAGAGGCAGTGGACTTACCCTCAGTAACAGTTGGATTGTCTTGTTTGCTTTCAATTACAGGCCATACTGTAAACTCTGCCTCTTACAGAGGGTGATCTGGAAGTCCCAAGTCACCCAAATAACTTTTGAATGAAGATAACTGAGTATTAGGAAAATTACGAATTGGTATAGGAAAGCGCTATCAGATTCTCTCATATGATCTGATGGCAGCGTTACTAGCGGCAAAATGTGGAAGTTAGTAACCCTATTTCAGAAACTATGATTGATATGGAAAAAAAAAAAATGAGAAAGTTGTAGAGCATCACCGAGGAAATGACATTTTGTAGTAGGAAATGACATTTTATAGAAAAGAATTGTGCAAACAGAAGGCGGTAGATATCACGAACGTGTCTGTGTGTTCTGTATGCAAATGATGGCTGTGACATGACGCCACTCCTACAGATAAAATTCATGCTTTGCAATCTACAAAGAATTGTTGGCTATCTAATATCCTGTTTATGACTATGTAGTATCTTGTAAAGATAAGATCATGGCAGGTTATTCGAATGAAGAGTAGTGAGACGGTCTGCTGTGTGGCAAAGCCGATCAGAACTCGAGGGAAACTGTTGCAAAGTTACTAACATCCACATTTTGCTGCTAGGGGCACTGCCGTCAGTCTCATCTGATAGAACCTAGTCGCTTTCCTAAACCAATGCTTAATTTCCCTAATTAGCTTTCTTCATTCAAAAGTTATCTGGGTGACTTAGGACTTTCCCATGCACCTGTATACGAATGTGCTAGAAGATACACTAATTTTCATAAATAAAAGACAACAAGTAATGTTGATAACATGTTTGTTAGCCTATGTTTACTATATGACAGTAAGGTGTATTGTCTCAGAAGGTTCAAAGTAGGTGCTGAAAATTTCTTACAGCAACAGTAATACACGCCTCACAACATCGATACATGGATTGCCAACATCTGCAAAAATGCGAGGCCTTTCGTGGACACATCCAGCTGCCACAGCGACTCTTGCAACGAGGTCAGCATCAGAGGCAATGAGGGTCTCTTAGACAATGCCTTTGAGGTACAAAGTGAACGTCTCCAATGAAGATGGCTCACACTACCCAACCAATGTGCTGCCCGAACAGCACCCTCTAGCACACTCGGGTAACGTTTACAAACATATGTTCCACTATGAACACAGCTTTTTTGTATTCCTGACCTACCTTTAAAGTTTGTACAGGGAATTTAAATAACCCTGTCTAGTGTCCAGTAATCTGGTTTCTATTACTAATGGAATTTCGCAGCATTGTTTTATTGCATCATCGCACTACGGAAGATTATCTTACCAGAGCACGTTTGGGCAAAAATATTTCACAAGACGCATTCATGCCTGCTTACTGATACCCATTCTGCATTTTAGGAAAAAAAAGTTTTCCTAATTAAAACTATCATATTTATTTTCAACTTATTTTGGCTTTTTTTTTTTTTTAATTTCAAGATGTGATCCTTTGAATTGCATTACTGTATTGTATCATTATTTCTTTTTCTTGTTTGCTTAGGATTTCAATTCGAGCTGGAAGCCATTTCAATGACCTTCAGGAAATAGAAGTAGTTGATTTAAGTGAACCGTCTGGTTGGGTTGTGATACCATTAAAAGATATTCATGATAAACCAATCAGAACATTTATGGTGCAGATTGCAGTACTGTCAAATCATCAGAATGGTAGAGATACTCATATGAGACAAATAAAAATTCACTCCCCTGTTCAGGATTGTGCAGTATCATGTATTAGTGGTCTTAATTTTACCAGTGTAGATTGTGCCCAATTTAGTTGTATTCGATAATTTTCTTTCTTTCTTTTGTATTAATAAAGTGTTATCTAAAAATTATTGTAACTTTCACTGTATTTCTATTTACTGAGAAAGCTGAATGTTTATTTAACAATTAAAGAAATAAAAAAAAAAAATTCTCAAAAGAAATGAAAGATGTTACTATTTATTCATTGAAATGAAGCACAGTATTTAATTCAAATTTTGTTAATAAATATCGGAACAAACATAACCCATTGCAGTCAAATAGTCCTTGATGCAATGACAAAAAAAAATCATTAAAAAAATAACTACAGTAGTAGTTAAATTATAATATGGTAAGTGTGAATATATTTAATAATTTTATTATTATGTAGTTAATATTATATTATATATATTGTGACATAATGGTCGGTCTGTATAACCTTTCGAAACTGCTGGAGCTTCCTCTGACGGGCACCAGTCAAAGAGTGCAGCTTTGACAAATTTTTATTTGGGGAAGTTGCTGAAGTTTGTCCAGTTCACTAGCTCAATCACCTCATGCGCAGGGGTCAGCACAAACCTAAATGGAGTTGGCCAATAACGCACACAACACACACTTTTCTTAAAACAATTAATACATTTATTTACAATTCACCTCCGATGCGATCGTAGTCAAGTACACTGCTGTCAGAGCTTTCTGTTGCTCGCATATTTCAATATTTAAACTCTTAGTGTAACACAATGAATTAAAATTTACTCACTTCTGGTTTGGAGTTAAAACAAACAAGTGAAATAAAATTTAACTAGTACTTTAATGTGTGCTAATTAATCTGATAACCTAATCCACTATCTAGTCATGACTAAAACTCATGTGGATAATTCTGATAACCTATTGTATTTACACCTGCAATGAATTACTAGTTTAGACTATATTTTCGCAACATTAACGTTAACTAAAATGCGTTGGGATGGCTTTTCCCGTTCCTCCCGCTAATGTTGAATTCCTGTAGACGAATCATGTTGCTTTTTCATCGTTGAGTGCCTTGCATAATGCTGGCTGCATTCAATTTTACGGGTAGGCGTGCCGGAGATTCATGTTTAATCGTAGCACTAAGTTCTGAAAGTAAAGTCACTTTAACTATGCCACTTTAACTATCTCGCTGGCTTTGATTCTGCTGGCTTTCTAACCTACTGCAGCATCTTCTAATCTGTCTGCATTCCTAACTCTAACACTGTTTGGTTTAGCCTAGCTCATTAGGTAAGTTAAAAAGTTCACTAGCTGGCTATCGTCCTGGTAAGCTAATAAAAGTGTAACGGACATGGATGGGTACAAATGATCTGCAAGAATTCACAAAGTGACTACCAGTCAGAGAGGTCTGCAGATGTATGAGGGGTTCAAATGTCTGCAGCTGAACACACCCTATACTGTAACAGAGCTACCGCTGCTCTGCATTGTCTCTTGTGGGATCCAGTGCTGCATCTGGAGTTGCTCATCTGCCCAAAACAGTTGAAATAACGATTTGCCAGACTAGTGGCTGTGTTCCCAAACCTGGGCGAGGTGCTTAGTATTGTGTGGTCAGCATGGCCCTCAGTTGGGCCATAGGCCCTGGAACCTCACAGAACACAGGGAACGTGGCATGAAATAGACATGGTAGCACCCTTCCCAGTTTATTGGTATTTCAGTGTATTAGAATTTTCTTTTCCCTTGAACTCTTCCTTCTATTGGGGCTCCTCTAGTGTTTTCTGATCAGATTTTCTTCCTTCTATTTTGTAACAAAGCCAAGAGTGACAACTTCTCTTAAAGATAGGGCATACAGTTTTCAGTTTTCGACATTCTTTAGTGACGTCTGTCCCATATGCAATTAAACATTTTCCTTTCTGTCGCAGCTTCGCTATCCTTTCCTTAATTTTATTTCAATTTGCAATTTCTGACTTGATGATTATCTCCACAGATAAAACATTTCTTATAATCTCCGCTTTTTTGTTTTGAAGCATTTGTTGGCAAGTCTGCAACTACATTAAATATGACTGTTTGTCATGTTTCTTGCTTCTTTCACCTTTTCTTTTTCAATTTCCAATTCACTATTATTTCCTGCAGTTAGAGGAGCCAACCTTTCTCTAATTTCAACTTCTATCTGTATGAATTCAGGTTATTTCCACTCACATTTCGAGCCCAAATTAGCTGAAATTCCGGCGAGATCAACTTGATTAATGTCGAATACAGTAATCCACCGTATTTAAGTGTGCTGACACTTAAAGTTTTCAATCCTTCAATTTTGGCGTTACATTTGTCATAGGATTTTCTTACAGACTGGCTACTTCATTTTTTCAGTATCAAGCCAAGCACGATAGATTAAAGTACGGGCACTTCAAGACATCTGCAGGTGAAGAAAATAAAACAAAACTCTGGAAAGCTACCACTGATTCAACAGGCGTAGAAATATCAACTCTTGAGCAGATTGTAGTTTCTGAGGAGTCGGCAGCAAGCGGAACATACAGGCATGAATCATCCAAAGAATTATGACATTTGTTATTTTTTAGTCTCTTAAACATTTGATTAATGGTAGTATCAATGAAGGCAGGGGGAAGTCATTGCTCATGTAAATATTTTTGATTTGTGTTAATTCTTTATTAAGAATGGATGTCAGAATATACATGGAAGGTTTTGCATACGGCCATAGCTACAGCGTTGCTCTTGAAAGGCATGGGAGTTGCATCCTTATAATTGATCGTGATCAGCACATCGGGTTGGTTTTCTGTGAACATTAGTACTGAAGTGATTCTCTTTCTTGTATAATGTGACATTTAGGAAGAGAAGAGCTTGGTTGACTTCCTCCTCAATGGTAAAGCAGATATCATCATGTACACTATTGAATGTTTCTAGATTTTGTTGAGTCTGATTCTTATGCGTGAGCAAAAACATAATCAACATAACGGCACATAAAGAACACATTGTCCATGACAACATTTGAGTGGAATGCAGAGTTCGATATGTTTCATGACAAGTTCTGCTAAAATTGCTGAGGACGGCAGCCCCATAAACAGTCTCGATTCTTGTTTGTAAATTATGTTGTGGAAGGAAAAAAATTGCAGATCAATCAAGAGATTAATTAACTGAAAGGTATGTTCTCTCTTGAACAATAGGATATCTGATGTCTCGAAATGATTCAGGACTGTATTGACAATATGGTCAAGGAGTATTTCAGTGATTCCTTGTGATAATGAGGCATCAACCACATCAAAGGACGTCATTAAAATGTCCAGGCCCGAATTAGAATTAAGAATGAAATCCATGAGAGGTTTTCTGTTCTCAAAAACTTTCTCAGCAATGAGAGCCCAGTTAACAATAAGGAAATGAAATTTCTACAAAAAAGATCAATTCATAATATCAAACATCATAATTCTTCGGATGACACGTCTGTGTGTTGGAGTCAAAAAGGACTCTAAACCTTCGCTTGTCCGAACACGAAAGAGCAATTCAAAAAGATAACCTTCAATATGCCATTGCCGCTCACTGTAAACATATAGGATATTAACTCAACCTAGATAATCCTATTATATTTCTGAAAGTTTTATGCATCCTTGGTTATAAAAGACAATAAACATAACAATAATGTTATGTCTATAACAACATCCTGCAGTATGGATTATAATGAAATTAATCCTTTAACAACTCTTTCGTGCAAAATGACCTGGCTCCCACTGAAACCTCATATAGCTTGCAACACAAGGTCAACGTAGAAAAATGGACCCCCTTCTTCCCTTTAATGGAATCTTCCTCCCTAAGCGATAGGCCTAAACTTGCATCTCATTTTGAGGACAATTCCTTCTCCAACATTTTTCTATTCATTGCCTGATGAAAAAGTTCAAATACTGGAACTTTGAATCACCGCCTTGTTTTAATTTTAATTTAAATTTTTAATTTAATATATCTGTAAAGGTGCATTATACGTTTAATTAATTTTATTGTTTCAATTGTGACAGATTCTACTGAGACCTCCATCCTAATGTCTGAATAGTTCATGAAGAGGGAAGCTGTGCTGAAGAAATAGAACTGTGAATTCTCTTTTTCTACTATTAATTACGCCCATGAGCAACATTCATCTGAAAAGTCTACTAAAAAAGGATAAATACCACTCGCTGCTTCCAGACTATCTTGTCATTCATTTGCACAGTAGTGATAAGATGAATTTCAAGCCTATCCATCAGCACTGGAAAAGATGAAAGATTTAACAATTGGTATAAAGTCCAATATGTTAAACTTTTTGGAAGACTTCATTCCTTTTAAACAAAAATTTGTTAAGTTCACAAAAGCAGTTGTTCCTTTAGACGGCACTGCTTCAATCATTGTACTCTGAATCTGTGTTTTGTTAGAAAATCAGTGTTTCCAAAACGAGGCATCTGCACATAGTAAGGTTTGATATGAAGGATGTGTATATGCTTGTTTAAAGAGGGGAAGTATTAGAAATGGCACACCAATGAGTCCTGTTCCTAAAAAATGAAAGAATTTCCTCCAGGATGACAACATAACTGCGTTTTGCTCCTTTCTGTCAACAATTGTACCACCACTAGCACTAAGAGAGATAACACCTTCCACTTTCATCTGCTCTGCATAAATCAGGATATTCTGTTATTGAATCCATGCTCAAGTAAAAGGCTGATATATGCATTTGATTTTATAATTTGCATTCAAGTTCTTCTTTACTTTGAAGATGGCATGAAATGTAGCAAATATATATATTTGATATACATTACAGTTCTGGTTATAGCTTCAACCAAATCTGTAAACATACCTACATTATTTACTGTCTATTTGATGAGAAAACTTCCGATTTCTTGTATTTAGGAATTTGCAATAGGATTAGATTCTAATCAATAATACCTTACAAGTACTCATTTCTTAATTGGATGTGACTGTATGCGCTCTGAAGCATTGTCAAGATCTAGAAAGCATACAAGGATATCGTCTCAATATTTTGTCTCAACAATCAGCCAAACTCAGAAGAATAGTTGGAATTACTGTAGTGATTTGTGGTTCTTCTCTTTGTGTTCCTGAAAGCAAGTAAATTACAATAAATTTCAAATTAAGGGTTAATATGTAAATTTATTATTTATACACTGAACAAAAATATCCAGACACCCTTCTGTTATATTGAACTGAAGCTTAGATGGCACAATGAAATTACGTACAAATAAAAAAGGCAGGCAGTCATGAATTATTAATTGATATGAAGTAATAACAGAATGGGTCGATCAGCAGAGCTCAATGACTTTGAATGTGCACTGGTCATTGGCTCCAATTGAGTAACGTCTGTCAGGGACATTTCACTCCTTCTAAAGTTGCCAAAATTGACTACTGGTGATGTGACTGTGACATGGAAACGGAAAGGCACAACCAAAACCAAACCGTGACTAGATAGGCGACAGATACTGACAGATCTGCTGCCTGTCTGGTTGTGATTTTGTTGAAGTTGGTGATGCAAATAGCCAAACATCGATTGAAATAATCTCCCATTAGTTTCAGAGTAGTACCAACATACTAGCCAGCATCATGTCTATTTGAGAGGTCAGGGGAATTTGGTTTAATGGTCGAGCAGCTGCTCACAAATCAAACATTTCTTCCTTTGAATGCTAAGTGCCACCTGAAGTGGTGTAAAGAGCAATGTCAATGTACAGTGAAAATGTGTGATGTGGAGTGATGAATCGTACTATAGCATGTGGGATGAATCATACTATTGCGAAGAATACCCGGGAACAATATCTGCCATTATATATAGTGTCAAAAGTGAAGTTTGGAGGCGGTAGCATTATGGTGTAGGAGTGTTATTCATGGAATGGACTCTTGTATCACTGCATATCAATGTAAATGCCGAAGGGTATAAGGACATTTTGACCAGTTATATTGTGCCTATGGTAAATTACATGACAACATTCTGTTCATAAAGCAAGGTCTTGTGAGGGAATTGTTTGTGGAAATACAGTTCTGGAAATGGACTGGCCTACCCAGTCTTGACCTAAACCCCATCGAACACCTAGGGGAGGAATTAGAACATTTATTTCGCTCCAGACCTCAAACTCCTACATTGCCAGCTGTTCTGACTGCAAATCTTCAGGAAAAAAAGAGGTTCCTGCAGAGTTTATAGATGCTCAGGCACCTTTCGAGTGACTGCTGTGATAAAGGCAAAAGGTGGACCAATTCCATAGTAATGTCCACTACAGGGAAGTGTGTAATGGGGAAAATTACTACAGTTTTGGATAGGTGTTATTCTGGATCACATAGTCTGTATGACTATCAGCAGTGCAAAATGGGTGGATCAGCACATCAAAAACTAATTACTTATCTGTTGACAGCAGGGTCATTCCATGTTAATTCAACAAATTTTTAAATAATTTTCCGCATCACCATTTTTAATTTTGATGAAAATTTGTGTGTGCATTCTACCTACCTCCTAGACCTTAGAACTGTCGTTGGTATATTTTTTAAAAATTTACCCCTTCACATATAGGTAATTTTATGCTAAAGTCGAAAGCAAAAAATGGTATTTCAGAATCTCAAAAGCTGTAACTTTCTTCCACTCAAAGCTACAAGGCTGTCATACCTCATTTGAAAGATAAAAAAAAATATTTTCTTTTGTGTTATTACCAAACTTGAAATTTTCTCAAGACAAAGCCTATTTTTTTTCAGGTCAAAGTTCACCTAACAAAACTAATTTTTTTTTACCAGTTTCGGAAATTCTAAAACTTACAAAGGGCTTGGAATATCAAGTCAATTTTTGTTTTCTTAAATACATGTCGATAGGTAAAAAAAATTTGGCTTGTTATTCTGGGGATATCTTATCTTACGAAGGGGTCAGCAGTATTGAAACCCATTTATATTACAATTTTTTTAAAAATACACTCATGGACAAAAAAATTAGCGCGCCAAGAAGGAGTCGTCCAAATGAAACGAAAATTTACATACGTAATGACTACTTTGATATAAGTAAATGGTAAGAAAATCAAAGAAAAAGGATAATTTATTTCAGAGAAAAAGGCAAAAGAACGGAGGAGTTAATACTCCGTTGGACCCCCTCTAGCGCGAATGCATGATGCGATACGATCGGGCATTGAGTCATACAAGTTCTGTATGATGTCTTGAGACATTTCGTTCCATATTTGCTGTAACCTTGCCTCTAGTTCGTTCAAACTCGTGGGATGCTCAACTCGTCGTCCCAAATGATCCCAGATATGCTCGATTGGAGACAAATCTGGGGATCGGGCAGGCCAAGGAAGGGTAGTAACAGTGCGGAGACAGTCTTGTGACACCCTTGCCGTATGAGGCCGAGCATTGTCTTGTTGAAAAATGGCTCCTGGGAGCCGTTGCATGAATGGCAACACATGTGGTTGCAGGATTTCATGAACATACCGCTGGGCTGTCATGGTGCCACGGAACAACACTAGGGGTGACCGTGTATTGTAGGCAATGGCACCCCATACCATCACACCAGCTGTGGGAGCGGTGTCACTGTACAGCAAAGGCAGGATTGAAGCGTTCACCACGGGCTCTCCACACACGAACACGATTGTCATCACTGCCGAGATTGAATCTGGATTCGTCGCTAAAGACGACCTGGTTCCATTCCGCTGCAGTCCAGTTTCCTCGTGCGCGGCAAAACTCCAAATGGAGGCGTCGATGGGTGGGCGTCAAGGGCAGCACACGTAATGGGCGCCACGATACCAACTGTCCTTCAGCCAGGTGCCTTTGTATGGTTCGAGAAGACACAGCGGCCCCTAGTGAAGGTGCTACCTGTGCCTGGATGGCGACCGATGAAGCAGTTGACTGTACGCGTGCATTTCTGACTATGTGACGGTCTTCTCGACGACTGGTCTGTCGTGGGCGTCCTGAGCCTGGTCTTCATGTACATGACATCTCTCGGGTCCACTGGTCCCAACACCTCCTCACAACACAATCAGAGCGGCCTAATTGACGAGCTACTCGCCTAGCTGACCACCCAGCTTCCATCATCCCGACGATTCTCCCTCTCTCAAACTGCGACAACTGCGTAGACTGTCTTCGAACACGGCGTAATGGCATGTCTATCTCAGCTCTTCCTTTGTAAATGATTCAGCACACTCAAACAAGCTTTGATTACCTGTTTTATACTCCACAGAGTACGATGTTCAACGCCCTGTACCGGCTATACGTAATGCGCAATCACGCTGCATTTCTAATCATTTGCATATCTCCCCGACATGTACCTTCATTGCAAGTTTCGTTACGATCCCGCAATTATTTCTTGGTGCGCTAATTTTTTTGTCCATGAGTGTATATTATTACAAAACAATAGTCATCTACTGGAAAAAGGACAGATCCAAACTCAAAAGATTTTGTTTTGATAGCGACTACCTTTATCAATACACCATTGCATTATTTGCTTTTCAAATGATTCTTATCCAAAAAGTTGAACCATTCTCCAGCTAAAACAAAATGGCGGGTCATAACCAAAGCATATGTTGTCAAGTGTAAAAAAAAAAAAGTGTGCAAGGTGGATTAGAGATAGTTGGTTGTGTCCATGAATTTTCTAACTATTCGTGTTGTGTTGAGTATCGCATCCTTTTGGAGTTGTGTAGAAGTGTTTTTATGAAGTTCTAGTGTGCTGAGGCTGTTGTGCAATGTGAGGCACCAGACCAGTGGCGGACAGGACGATGGATACAACATGAACTCAGTCCTGCCTCCATTCTGCATACTTCTGGAGATCGTATGCTAAGTCGTGTATTGTATTATTATTATTCCCCATTCTGAACAGGATGCCTAATTAGTAGCCTAAAACATGTTTTTTCAGTGTAATTTTTTTAGAACTTTAACTCCCAAACAACTTTGAATAATAAATCAATTTTTGTTTTTTTGTGAAGAAGGTAAAGAGAAATTTAGCTCACATGAGTAAAAATATTTTTACCCCTCCCCCATATGGACTTTTTTTTGCCTTAAAACTGCATTTTCAGAAAAAATCTCAATACTTCTGGGGATCATATCTTACAAAGGAATCAGAATAACAAGCCAGTTTTTTTTTTTTTTTTTTACACATATAGTATCCATAGACATGTATTTAAGATAAAAAAAAATTGACTTGATATTCCAAGCCCTTAAGTTTTAAAATTTCCAAAACTGGTAAAAAATTAGTTTTGTTAGGTGAACTTAGCCTATTTTTTTTCAGGTCATTGTCTTGAGAAAATTTCGAAAATTTGTCTATCTTATTAAGTTGTATTATCTCATTAAGATGAAGAGGTAAGAGGAGGTTATTCTTTATATAATTATGAACTCCAGGAAGAACATTAGAGGCGAGTATGGAAGTTTTACTTATATAAAAAAAAAAAAAAAGGTAATTTTTTTATCTTTCAAATTAGGTATGACTGAGCCTTATAGCTCTGACTGGAAGAAAGTTACAGCTTTTGAGATTCTGAAATACCATTTTTTGCTTTCGGCTGTAGCATAAAATTACCTATATGTGAAGGGTTAAATTTTTAAAAAATATACCAACGACAGTTCTAAGGTCTAGGAGGTAGCCAGAATGCACATACAGATTTTCATCAAAATCAAAAATGGTGATGCACACTGCATTTGTTAAATTAAATGGAATGACCCAGCAGCTGAACTTGAACATAACTGCAACTCAAGAACTTTCTCAGTCTGTAGAAACGGAATATTGTATACAAGCAGTAAAGAAAGATATTTATAGTGAAATGATCTGAATGAGAAATGGTGGTCAGAGATGCTGGGTAATTTGCTGGATAGAAGCCACAAACATGCAGAGAACTAATACTGTTTGCAACAGGACAATTTCAAGTGCTAGAAAACTAACTTGCACTGACGAAGCGTGTAAAAATATTGTTTCCAAATACTGCTTTTGTTTTTTAAGAAATAGACAAATAAATTTATGATTTAAATAATCAGCGACACCAAACTGAAATAAATTTTGAAGTTTTCCCTATTTAAATTCTGTTTTGTTCTATTATTATAAATGACAAAGGCTTATTCTAACTACTCCTGAAGTTACACAATTTAACTAAAATTGGGTTTTAGACCCAGATGGTTTACTTCATCTACAATTTAAGTTTCAAAAATTGTAAAAATTAATTAAAGGTTTAACGTGCGCTTGTTAAATTAGCGGTTGGGATGCCGTCGCACTTGTTGAGAAAATAAACTAAGAAAATTATGACATAAAAGGGGCAACTAGTTTCGGACAAGAATTTTTAGTATGTCCTTCTTCAAGCCAGGATTGGAAATAATTTTAAATTTGCTTCTTGTAACTGACGCTCCCACGTGTGCGCAGTCGTGGGCCAGTGTGGGTTGCTCGGAGTTGGGGGTGAGTGGGAGGGTCCACTGTTTGTTTGGGGGACGGGTTTGTTGGGTGTGCCTTGGAATTGCCATGGGGGGGTGTCTGGTTCGGGAGTGAAGTTTCTTTTTTTATTTTATGGAACAATATGACCTAAAAAAACGCAAAATAAAAAAAGAAACTTCACTCCCGAACCAGACACACCCCACGGCAATTCCAAGGCACACCGAACAAACCCGTCCCCCAAACAAACAGTGGACCCTCCCACTCACCCCCAACTCCGAGCAACCCACATGTGGGAGCTTCAGTTACAAGAAGCAAATTTAAAATTATTTCCAATCCTGGCTTGAAGAAGGACATACTAAAAACTCTGGTCTGAAACTAGTTGCCCCTATTAGGTTATAATTTTCTTGTTTATTTTCTCAACCAGTGCGACGGCATCCCCAACCGCTAATTGTAAAAATTGTTGTATTTTTTATTGTATGGTAAATATACAACAGCCATGTTGTCTTAAATTTATTATTAGTTAACTTTCTATTATCCTAAGCACAAATTCTCTTGAATGCTCAACTACGTAAAATTTTAAATGTTGGACAAATAATCCACTCTTTACATCCCTCAATTTTAAATGCAACTTAAAATTGCCACTTTTTTTTTTTTTTTTAGGAAATCAATAATTCTTTTTTACTACACTCCATGTAAAGTCAAACTAATTAACTAAACTAGTAATTTCAAAACACTATTGAAAATTTTCAGTCACTATTAAATTTGGAAATAAAACTACTTTATTATGAAGAAATGGCTAAGAAACGAAGACAACGCTAAAAATTCACACCCTGAGCTGTTGCCGGGAAGAGACTGGGACGGACCATTTCGTCCTTTTTAGGACTCATCAGCCAGCCAAACTCCACCAATGACAGAATCAGAAGGTGTGACAGGTTAAGATCCCGAGAGCGGGACCTCCCCAAAGAAATCATAACCAAAAATTAAACAAAAAACAAAATATAAATGTTCCTTGTCCTCAATCCGCTAGACACGAAAGAAATTTAATAAAGGCATTTAAAAAAGAACGAAGCCGTGCGTTTAAAAATGAAAAGAGATTTAACGCGCCTGAAAATTTAAAGAAATGGCTAAGAAACGAAGGCACAACACTAAGAGAAAGAATTCACACCCTCGGGTCATAGGTGAAGTTTGGCTGGCTGATGAGTCCTAAAAAGAACGAAACAGTCCATCCCAGTCTCTTCCTGGTGACAGCTCAGGGTGCGAATTCTTTCACTTAGCGTTGTGCCTTCGTTAGCCATTTCTTTCAATTTTCAGACATGTTAAATCTCTTTTCATACTTTATTATGAATTACTATCTTAAAAGATGTCAAATGAACAGCAAGGAAACCTGTAACTTTTTATTGAATACATTTTTGTATCATCTAAAGAAATTCAGATCATTTTGTCGTTTCATATTAAAAATATTCTTTAATTCATATGTTTTTACTGTCATTGTCTTATTGAACAGCTTCTCCCTTCAATTCCCCATCCCCAATTAAACTAATTAAAATAAAATCTAAGTCAATGACAAACTATCTTTTAGAATTTTATAAATTTATTTATAATCATCTTTTTATTTATTTATTACTTTTTTTTTTTGTATTTGCATTAGATGATTTATACAATTTGGAGGAAAGCCCTAAAATGTACAACTTTTTCATTATACAAGTTTAACTTGTACAGTTCTTACAAAGTGGCTTGCTTATTTATTAAGGATTCCAGCACAAGGCATAATGATAGATGATTACATGTATGGATTCATGCTATGTTGTCTTTAACAGTGTTTGTCTGATTTATAATTCATGATATGAGGACATTATTCACATATCTACATTTCTGCAATCTGTACAAGGCTTCAATAAACAAAAATGGAAGAAAATTAACAGCATTCAAGTACTTCAAAGAATCAAATCAGGAAGAATAACATATATAAAAAGAAGAATTGACTAGGCTACATAAATGATTACAGAATTACATTATTACAATAAAAATGGAACAGTATCAAAAAACCCATACATTTCATTCATGGAAACCCCTTATACTTAAACAGAAGTTGATATTAACAGCAAAGAAAGTTACAAATTAAATGATTACACATGCAATCAAATATAACATTTCCATTTAGTTAAAATGTATGTATGATTTTTGCAATTACATCAATTTCAAACAAAATCTTTTAGCTGCATTTAATTGTACATAATAGCTATGAAGTATGTTGGTTAAGCTTTGTAGTCTTTACTGAATAATTAATTATATGTTCATAGAAGGCTGAGGGAAGGGAATTTTTTTTTTTAAAGGCTCCAAAGGTATCCCTTATATCTAGGTATTTTTCATGTGAAATTTTTACAAATAAAGAAAACAGAAAATCCTTCAACTCACTCAAATAAGCAGAAACTGTGTTGTAATTATGAATAATTACAAGTTAACTTACTGTATTTATCTTACTAACAGCAAATTAACTGTAAGACTAGTTACAGAAAAGGATATTTCAAATAAAAAAATTACACTTGCATTATGGAATAAATATTGATGCAACAAATAATTGGCACAATAATATTTTTAATACTTTTTTTTTTTTTTTTTTTTTAAATTTCATATTCACATTTTCAAACAAACATCTGAATGATTTTAACAAGATTTTTTTTTTAAATGAGATGGGAATATTGCAAACAAGGAAAAGAATACCAACCCACAGTTTTTAACTATATGGATAATATGAAAAAAATAAGCAGTATAAAAAATAGACTACATTAGGGGACAAATATACTATAAAATTGAGGTACTTCACAAAGTTACATATATAAATATATATATATGTAAAAATAGGGATACAGACCAGCGTACCCAAACCTATCATTTTCTGAAATAATGAAAGATCAGATTGATTTGTTTCTTTGATTTTTATTCCAAATTATATATTTTAATACAATACAACTCTTGAATTTATTATTAAAACTTGCAAACAATGAAGCATTTCAGAATCTAAATACTGACTTGCAATGTTTGATGCTGAATGACGACTACTAACAAATTCTCATTTCCCAAAACTTTTCTTTCTAATAATTTAAAGCTTCCCATTTCGACAAAAATTCAACATGCCACAAAAACAATCAACAATTTGTCAGTAATAATAGAACATTAAAAACTAACGAATTGCTTTGAATAAAATATGCATATGGTTGGCAATAGTTTCCCCATGAAACTCCCATTATTAGATCGGAATCAAAACTGTAAAAAAAAAAAGGAAACAAAACCCCAATCCAAATGAACAGTTTTAACACTTCAAACATTAATTGTGCTTACATTTTTAGATATTTTTCCTTTCTGAAATATATATTTCCTTTGATTTTTTGAAAATCAATACTAATCTAACAAAAGTTTAACTTCCATAGGCAGTTTGTCTAGTAATAAGAATGACCAATAACTCCTCACAATGAGTTATCTAAAATGATATTTATACAGAAATTAAATCAGAACAATTCATTAAATCAAAAAATTTTAACTAAACTTTTTTCCCCTTCAAGATTTATATTGATATATTAAAGATTTATTAATCTACAAATTTCCAAATGTTAATTATTAAATTAAAATTTAAATTTATCAAACTTTATCAAGTTGTACTTTCTCAAAGATTGAAGTGATTTTAGATATATATTAAACTGTTTGAAATTCAAGCAAAATATTTTATAAAGAATTAATATAACATATGCATTAACAAGTTATTTGTAAATCATTATTGAGAAAATTGGATAGAACAAATTAAATCTATATGTAATTTGAAAAAGCAGTTTTCTATTATGTTTAAAAGAAACTTGAGAAAGTTGATAAAACCAATCACCAAAAGGAAAACTCAAATTAAAAGTTTATCGTTTCGAAAAGCTGTTCTGAAATAAAAATCCAAAAATAGCCTTTAATTATTTCAGTCTATTTATTTCATTTTTAAGAAATCTCCATTGTAAAGCATCTATAGTTTACATAAAAAAATCAGGAATTCTATTGCTTTTCAGTCAATTACATTTATACCAAATATAATTACAACAACAACAACATAAAGTCACTGAATGTAGTAATAAACTGGAAGATCATTTAGTAGGCTGACATTGTTTTCAGAGACATCATTCCATGTCTTGAAAAAAAATTAATAGCCTTTTTATTATTTTCCCTAACTCTTTGATTGTCTAGTTTTTCATTTTTCACTTCATCAACTGGAATCCGATGTTTATTCAAAACACTTTATATATTATTTTCAAGCTTCAAACATGTCCCACTGGTAATTATATTGTCTCCTAATCAATCATCTTTTTTCGTCTCCAGAGGTGTATCTACCATTTCTTTTTCATCTTCCGTTTTATTCTCACTTTCATCTCCTGTCTTATTCCCATTTCCACATCCAGTTTTCTTGCCGTTTTGACTCGTATCTTCTTCATCAGAATATTCACTTGATTCTTCACCGGGTTTTAACAGCCGACCCACATAATCGTATTTTTCTAAAATTTAACAAAATACAATGCATTAATCTTTGGCAAATTCTTTAGTTAGAGGCTATGGATTCATTAATTAGGAATCAATACTTTTAAACTACATGCAATTAAAAATTCTTTAAGTAGCTGTTACAGGAATTCCGAATGTACATCTTACTTTCCATTGTTTAGGCATCCATTTATGATATCCACATAATCATTTAATTACTTACCTTTGTTCAATTTTATCATTAACCAGCTCATGAAGAAATGATAGGCTACTTAATTACTCAATTACAAACAGTAAAGAAGCTTAAGAATGAGACAGCGATGCTGGATATCTATACGATAAGCTCACCAATATCCTACCTCAGTATGTCTTTTTCTGTTATTAACAAGGCATCCTCTACTTTTTACCAATTCCTACACTCAAGTCTTTCTCTAGAAATATTTGAAGACTGATTAAAGGAAATAAAATTCTTATTTTCAGATGCTGGGCAGTTCTGGAAAAAGTTCATATACACTGTTTTCCTGGGATGTGAAACATTTTAAATTTAAATGTTTCCCCTGAGAGCTAAGTATAATTGTATAATACTAAGTATACTACAAGAATTAATATACAGAAGCTGCTGTATATTAATAAAATTTCTCTTCTTTATCAAAATGAAATTCACTTAGGAACAAAATTAAAGAATTACATAGAAGAAAGTTTACTAATGTCATGATTTTTAAGAAGCAGTTTTTGTCCACAAAATTTACAAAAAAGGAACTATAAAAATATTTGAAGAAAATTATAGTTGGAATGGCAACTTTTGAAAATTTGCTTGGCATGTAAATCTTAGTTTTAGTCTTCTGATAAGATCAATAGACTAATATTCCCGTTTTATCTGTCCATCTGTGAACAAGTATCATTAAAATCTCATTAAATTTGAATGATTAATCGTTATGATTGCACAACAATCATAACAATCGCAACAATTGCATCTTTTGCATTCGCAACAATCACTTTTACAGTGATTGTCAAAAGGCACAATTGTTGCATTTATTGGAAATAAATACAAGGAAATTAAAGCAATATCAATGATTAGACGATGTTGTGAAGCATTGTGATTGGTTTACTAATCGCTTTCCCTACCTTGTTTATTTTCATCTAGACGCTTCATGTCCAAATTTACCAGCAGGAATTGGAAACGAAACAGGAAATAGGCTCAATTACCAGTAATTTTTGGATTTTATGGAGAACACCGAACTTTCATGTAAATGTTACATTAGTAACAACATATAGCACTGCTCTTTAGAATTATCAATGGATCTTAAAACTAACATTCATACTGAGTTCAATATTCAACTATTTAGTTACATTGAATTCTCATTTTTCAGTCTTCTTTGCTATGGAAGTATCAAAACATTGAATTGCCTAAATTCACTTTATTTCTTAACTACTCCATAACTTCATACAGGCAATATTTCGAACTCCTTACCGGACGTTCTTCCTCAAGCCTTTTAATGGAAAGGAGTTCCTTCCCAATTCAAACATAAAATTAAATAAAATAAATTAACATTCAAGAATTCTAACA
>JAFIDM010000001.1:153151603-153172689 GCA_023159025.1 Thereuonema tuberculata | reverse complement strand
ATTGTTATGTTAGAATTCTTGAATGTTAATTTATTTTATTTAATTTTGTTTGAATTGGGAAGGAGAAAGTTTTCTTTTCCCATTAAAAGGCTTGAGGAAGTAAGGCCGGTAAGGAATTCGAAATACTGCCTGTATGAAGTTATGTAGTAGTTAAGAAATAAAGTAAATTTTGTAATTTATGTGGTTATCGTGGAGAATTAATGAATTGAATTGCCTACTTTTCATTAATAGAATATTGTTGGGTTTTTTTTTTTTTCCTTCTTCCGAGTCTTTTACAAAAAGTTATAAAATTTCTTTACAAAGTCTGAAGGAGAAAGTAACTAGTGAAAAATTCACACTGATCAACAGCAAAGATTTCAAAGATGTAGCAAATATTTAAATGAAGGCACAGCTTTAATTTTTCTTAACTCCTTTACATCTTTGAAAATGAGTAATTTCTGAAAAGAACCACTATAGTTTGGTATTTTATGTTGAAAGCCCATTAAATGCACAGAAAGAAATTTCATTCATTTTGCATAAAATATATTATATATATACACACACACACACACACATACATACAGTAAAACCTATTCCTTCGACAGCGTGTGACTCCAGAGAACATCGTTGGCTTGATGACTATCTCCCAGGCTAATTGGACGGCAGTGGCTGACTATGCTGCCACTATTATACGGAAATTTCGTATGGCTGAGAAAATCAGACTTTATTAGTTGCGAAATGATATGTGAGTCGGACTTTTAGTCATTCTGCCCTACGCGATGTAGTATCTGACGGTGGTTCCGTGTAGGGTGTTTTGGAAGTCGGACGTAGGGTTTTAGTGAGTAGTAGTCTTTTATGACTGAGTCTCACATTACCAATTCCTTGGTATGCGTAAATGCATTTTCCTCCGTCCTTAAAAAAAAAAAAAAAAAAAATACAGTAAAACTTCGTTAAATCGTCACTTCGTTTAAGTCATTTTCTTTTTTTGGTTCCGAAAAGTCTCAATACACAATAATGTAAAATAACCCTCCTTTACCAGTCACCAAATTTAATTCTACTCCGGGTAACTCATCACCCCCAAAAATGGCCATAAGCATCTTTCTTCTCCATTTTACATGCCATCGGGTTGTCTTTTCAGCCCTGCCCCTTCACTTTAAGAAAGCCAAGCCTTTACGGGGGATTTTCGATCATGCCTATCGCTTACGAGGATTTGGGTTCTTGGAATCTCGCTGCTAATCATTCAAAGCACACTTCTCGCTGCGACTCTGTCGAGTGTAGACATTTTTCTTGACAGCTCTTAAGTGCGACTTCATTTCATACAGAGAAAAAGCCATCTATAATGGCTATTTTTTCTCTTGCAATTTTGTGGTTTGATTACGATTTTAACATGTCAGGGAAACGAAAACTTATCTCGTTATCTTTTAAAGAAAAAAAAACCCGACTTAATTGCACTTTTTGAAAAATCAAATGTTTCGAAAACAGCTTTTGCCAAAGAACACAATATTCCCAGGACTACATTAAACGATATTCTTTCATCGAAACAAGTAATTGAAGAAGCTGACTGCAAAGACAAAAGAAAGAGAATGAGGAAATCAAAGTTTGACGAGATCGAGGAGGTTTTAGTTCGATGGCTAAAATATGCCAGATCGCAAAATGTGCTGATTTCTGCCGTGATTCTCAAAGATAAAGTCATAAAAATTGCTAAGGAGTTGAATATTGAAGATTTCGGCAGCAGCAATGGTTGGCTGGAACATTTTAAAGACAGACATTGCCTTTCTTTTAAAACGATTAAAATGTTTGTTTGTTTTTTTTTTATTTTCCACTCATTCATTTGCATGTATCGATTTCTGAAAAGCTGTTTTTCTCACCGAATCCTATAGCAATTCATAAAAATACTGTATTTCAGTTTTTTTCCAAAAATTCCCACTCCACCTAAGTAGTCAAAAATGTTTGGTCCCTTGCGTGATGACTTAACGAGGTTTTTCTGAATATATAAATATAGAGCTTGACTAGGCCACAGAGGAAATAATAAATTAAAAACAAATGGAAGATCTGGTTTATTTATATTGATTTGTTTGATCACAATACACATTTCAATGGAGTGACCAAGGATAAACTGCACCAGGAACAAGATATGAAACTGAGAACAAATTGTTGAAAGAAAGAGTACCACATACAAAAGGAGGAAACATTCAAGCACATGCCAGAGTTTAAATCCAGTTCAAGCGTAAGAACCACTAAGTAGGCTGTTGCCTTGACACATTGTGGTGCCAAAACCAGCTCTGGTTTATTTGAAATCAATGAAATACGAATAGAAATGTGTGCATTAACCAGAAAAATAATCATTGATGAGGTCGATTACAAGCTATATATCAGATTAAAATACAATGACCAACTAAAAATAATATTGCACGCAGGGCTCTTTAGGAAGAATTGAAGAGTTCACCTGATATGTCCCAATTCGAAGAAGTGTCAAAAGAGCATCTCGTAGAGTACTACAAATTCAATTTTTAAAAGGACCACATAGGACTAACTAGATGAAGCTTCTTATAATGGAGTTGGTCCTATTCTTGTTGTCAAATAGTCGTTAGTTAAGAATAACTGCATAAACATCAAAATGAGAGATGATTCGCTATATTGGCAGATTGGCAGGAGATTTGGCTAGGGAAACCACACAAACATTCCCAAGAATTACAAAATGATTAGGGAAGCCAATAATGATGACCAAGTTACATTTTAAATCTTTAAAAAAAAAATCTTCACCATGAGGGAGAACACACAGATTAATGAGCAGGATTCTCTGAATGGATGCTTCTTCTCAAATAATATTGAAGAAATAAACTGTCAACAAATATAGAATGAGTGTGTCTAAGCTGAAAGCATGAGAAGTGTGAAATATACTAAAGAATAAAGAGATCCTGAGGAAAGATGGGATTAAGTATTTTATGAAGCTATCAGGCACAAAGTATAAGGTTTACCTGTGGAAAATTCCTTGATGGCAAATAAAATGAATGCAGACAGTCTATTTACTTTGAATCAAATAATCAATTGAAAATAAAAGTAACTGAAAGGTTTTTCAATAAGTCTCAAAAGATGAACAAAAATGAACAGAAACTGAGAGTGGATTGAGTTAAATAAAATATCATTCAATTTATCTTGATAGATAATATTTAAAACACAGTCCTGAAACACTTTGCACTGGAGGGAAAGATCCTAGGTGCACTTGATGTGCAAACTGGCAACAAAGTTTTGAATGAATGTGGACATGTGCTGTCCAAACCTGCGAAATTCTTTCCAAATTGTCACCTCTGATTGAGGCTTTCTCCAAATCAAAGCTATTCTAATGGAATTCTGTTCTCTAGATGTAAAAAATGATTGATAGCGGATGATGTATTCACTGTATAAGTAAGTACAAGATGTGTATTCTTTTCAAGTAGCCAATTAATCATATATTCAAGTGTTTAAAGTTTCAGATAAATATAAATTTAAATTTTAGATCAAAATGCCAATAATTGCAATTCAAAGAAATTACAAGACAAAAAATAAAAAAAAATGATATAGTTAAGACTCAAGTCTACATCAACTAATTTTTCAAGAAAAACAAAACTCTGGACCTGCTTTCGCATTTTCTCAATTTATGATTTAAAAATTACATGATATTGTTCTTCAAATTTTCACTGTTAGATTAAATTTAATGAACAATTATTGTTAAAATTATTTAAAGATAGTGTAGATCCTAGATTTCACATGAAGATACGCTCCAAGAGGGGAAGGGCAGGTTGAGAAATGCAATGTTTATTACAAAGATCCTACAATAAAGTCAATATTTTCTTCCAACAACACTGATTCATAAAATACTCAATGTTTTTTTTTTCTTTCCCTCTTACAGCTGAGTTGACAAGGAAATTTTGATCTAAACAGGGAAAAGCACTATTTGAATGAGAGCATCTCAGAATCCTACATCTATACCACACATGAGGATTGTTTGCCACGGCTATAATTATAGAGCTTGAAACCACTGGTTTCTCAATTACATTACAAAAATTACTTAATAATTTAGATTTTTTTTTTGGTAATCCAAAAACAATGGAAGACAGTGATATGCATGTCTCACTGTCCATGGCAGTTTTTGATGCTGATACACCAGAGGAAGCAAGCCACCTCTTGGTGACTTAATGGATTCAACCCCATGAAATGTGAAATGCGACTAGGAATCTCTTCATCTTTTATCTTCACTGAACATGTAAAAACAATCACATCACTTTGTGACACACAAATGAAGGGCTTATTTCCAAAGTGACGTTTCTCCACTTTTTAAAGATTTTGAGTTAAGCATCGCAATGTATAGAATTGACCCTCCTACACTATGTGAAATAGGTGTTACTTCGAAAACAATGTTTATCTCGGTTTGGAAAGCTTTAGAAAGTTGTTGTTTTTTTCAAAGTGACGTATCTCCATGCTGTTTTTTTTTTCCAAACTGTCGTATATCCATGCGGCCAATAGGAGCGCTCTGTGTAGTCACATGATCTCATAGTGTCATGGCGGATGCAGTGTTGTACTACGCTTATGTGTGATTAAGATTACATATTTACGTAATAATCAGTGCCGGATTTAGAGGGGGGGCATGGGGGGAGCAACTGCCCCGGGCGGGGCAAAATGGGATTGAAAATTGATTCTTTTTTATAATTTCTAAGTGCCATAAAAATATAAATAAACACATCAAATTTAGAAATTATCCGATCACTTTTTTTATACTGGTGGGGTTTTATTAAACTATTAATTCACAGAAAGTGAACTCAAATCCTTGCTTTTACGTAAAAATAAAACAAGTGTTTTTAGAAACAGAACAGCACTAATTGCGTTGATATGATTTGCGGGGAATGTTTCATTGATGAAAAACAAGCAAGTAGCTAGGGGATGGGTATAATGGGTCGATTGTTAATCGATTTATTTATTTATTTTTTTTTTGTGTGTGTGTATGTTTGTTTTATTTGATGTAAAAAGTGGAATTGATTTGTAGTAAATTTTTTATTTATTCCTTGGGAATAATATTTTTTTTTATGTTTTGAATTTTCTAATAACTTCACATCAACACTTTCTTTTATCTTAAATAAACTTTATATCCTTGATATTTCGTACTCGACAAAGGATGCCCTTTGTCTACTAGCCCAATTATTCGGGATTACGGCTAATTAACATTCCACAACAGAATGGAAATTTTCACTGTTTGGTTAAAAAATACCAAACATTGAAAATTAAATTCACGTAAATGTTTTAAAAACTTCTGTTCTGGATTATGGACTGGACAGTTGGATTTTTATTAATAAAAAACAAATGGAAAATTTTAATAAAACATGTTTTAAAATATTAAGAAATATCTTTTATAATTTCAATACAAAAAGAATATTGAAGAAAAGAATGATGTAAGGAAAAAATTTAAAATATTAACTATTGATGAGAAGTATACTTATAAAACAATTTTAAATAATTTTTTTGTAATAAAAAATGAAAAAAATAATAAGAAAAATAGTATAACTAGAAACAACTGGCTTATGTCAATAAATGATAAAAAAAATAAAACAATTTTGGATACCGTTTAAACGGTAATATTATGTATAAACTTGTTAATCAAATTAGGTGGGATAAGAACAATAGTCAAAAAATAGTGGACATAAAAAAAATAATGATATTGTCGATAAAAATATTAAATTAATAACTTAATTCATTTTTAAAAAATTTGAGTGTGATATTGTTTCTTTAGATTAAACTCTCAGAACCTATATCACAGGAATAAGTATTATAAGTACACCTACATAGGTCTGATAAACATTAAAAACAAAAACAAAATACTTTTTTACTGTATAAATCCTAAATATAAAAGATATTTTAGAATATATTTACTTATAATCACAATACTTTGCATATCATTGAAAAATTTATATATTTTCCTACTTTTAATACAGTGCACATGTGTAGGAGAGTGTCGTTTACTTCCAAAATGACTTAAATCCTAGTCATGTGACTCCAGTTCTACCAATCCCATGCTTCTCTGATTTTTTCCACATACATCTCTAGATTTGGAATATAGAGTAAAAGTAATGTGCCAAAAATCAAGTTTCTATAATATAATTACAATGGGTTATTTGAAATTCCTTGTTTCTGAACATTTTGATTTCATGGAGAAACGTCACTTTGGAAATAAGCCCTTCAAATGGAAACAAGACAAGGCAAGACACTGACAATGTGGCTGTCTCAAAGAAAATGAATGTTTGAGGGACCACATCTTGAAGTTGATTCTTGGCAAGAATTGTTCCACTTTTCTCCATCTTTGCTTTAACACACAGTGAAAAGTAAAATCTTAAAGACAAAAGTGGAGTAGAGCACCAGCATCTCAGATAGACAAGAGGTCACATTGTTAAGGTTATCCTCTGGGATCAAAACCATGAACATTTTTCTTGCCATCTTTTTCTAACAATAATAATACCTGGAATCTTCTCTCTATGATAAAAACCATCACATAAAAAAAAACAGTTTCCCAGAGTCAAAACATGAATAATTCAATAACCAGACATTAGTATTATTAACTGGCATTGAAGTTCTATGTTGGGGACTGAATAACAAATTGAAAAAGTCTTCGTTTTGCATATATTTTGACCACACAAACTAATACTGTATAACAGATAAGATCGACAAATAACATATCATTGGATGAAGTGACCACAAATGGTGGCCTTTTTATAGGAAAAAATATTGAGCATAGGGGGAAGTGGGAAGAAGGAGCAAGAACAGATACAATTGTAATGGATGATTCAAAAACAATGAAGTAAATAAATTATGTATATATAAATACAATATTCATGAATGAGATTTTACTACTATACTGAAATTAAATTTAAGCTATTATTTATACTACAAGTAACATGGTAGAGCATTAATAAACCAGCAAATTATTTTATTGCCAAAATGTGAACTGTAATGGTGAAACATGCCACAAACTAAGAAGGATAAGAAAAAGTCACTTGCATTGTAAAAATACAAAAACAACTAAAAAAATTCTATTATGTTTACTATGGTGGGTGAAGCTTGGAAAAAATGGAATGACTATGCCAAATTTCACAGCAATAAAATATCTTTAATGAAATGTAAAAAATGAATACCTTGGAACTGCATTTCCCATTCCCTTACACTTTCCATTTGCATGGTATTTAAATCGGATAAATCATCATATTCATTTTTGATAGCATCAACTGAAAATGTGGCTAATCCTCTTGAAGCGTCATTTCCAGCAAAAGCAGAATATGGGCCTCCTGTAAAAATAAAAGATTAAGATTTAATTTTTTTGTAAACAATTCAGTTCACTACTTTTATTGTATCATACAGAAGAATTTTGCCAATAAATAATTTCGAATGAGATCCAATTTTAAATTTTCAACTTAAATTAATATCCAGTATGTCAGAGAACACTCAAAAGTATAGGATTTTATCATTAACGGAGCTCTGGAGAAGAAAATATTTATGATCAGTCTCAGTAGAAGGCACGCTGTGCCATCTGATAACGGATCAATTACTCCCCCACAGACAATCTATTTTTCCTCCCTTCAATAATGACTATACTAATTGACTGGAGACTTTCTTTCAAGGAGTTCTAGTGTCACCACCGATCAAGTTGACCGATCTCGGTGGTGGTGGTTCTACCGAAGAAAATAAAGGGGGAATTTTCTCACCAAGGGGGCTTTTTCTTTCCCCTTTTTTATTCTCCCCTCAATTCTGTTTGAAAATTTGTAACTTGGAAAATTTCCTCCAAGTTCCTTTTTTTTCCTACTAAATATATATTTTCAGAAATTATTCTAATGGCAACTTCAATTAAAATATGATATCAAACATTTTAATATTGAAATTAAAATTCTACAATACAATACATTTGATGTTTGTTCCTCCAGTCCTGAAGTAGTACTATTAATTCTTTTATGAAAAATAAATAAAAAAATTAAAAAAAAAAAAAAAAAATCAACAACATTAATTTGTAATTTTTGGCTTTAGGAAATAGTTAAGATATTTCTTTCAGCATCAGACATTCAACTTTAAGTTAATTCAACAATAAATTTTATGATTATTCAAAATGTTGTACAATAAGTTCAACTTTCTAGACAAGTGTTTCGCAACCTTCTTCTCCTCGTGGCACATCAAAATGATAATCCTCTCAAAAAGCATACGTTACGACACTATTAATTGAAATTCTAATTCATTGTCTGCCGTGCCGGCGTGGTCGTGCGGTCTCAGGCGTCGGTCTGCCATGAGGCCAGTGTGCCGGTACCCGGGTTCAAATCCCGGTCGAGAGCTTGGATGTTTCAATTTGCTTTCCTGTGTTGTCAGCCTCTTCTTCACTTTCTTTTCGGTCTGTTGTCATTCCGTAATGGTGTCCTGGAGAAGGCAATGGGAAACCACTCCAGTATCTTTCCTTAGTCCATCTATGGCTTCTTCTAGGGGTTCGCCGTTGTGCGACACTAGAAATTCATCGCCCGTGCACCTCCGGATCGGGGATCGCACTTCGTGGAGTGGAATTCATTGTCAAAATCACAGGAGTCTGTTTCAATCGGAGCCGATGTCAGCCAATCTTAATCACAATTTTCTGACTACTTCAGAATAGGCTGTGATAAAACTGAAATTATAAGATGCGAGACCTATACTCTGTCCCATTGCGAGACCAATGGAAAGAAAGCATCTTATTTAATCAGTGCATTGGCAGTGAGAAATACAAACCTAAGGCACCATACCTGGGAGGCAATAAATAAATAAAATTTACATGTAATTAATTACAATAGGTAAAAGTTCACGGCACATCAGTTGTGGAACAGTTCTAGACAATGAAGATAAACCTATTCTGTAAGAAGAACAAGCTATCTATGTGTTAAACAAGGATATTAATCCTACTATGGCTGCACAAACTGTAATATGATTAAGTCTAAAAAAAGATTTAATGTGCAGTTTAAGAATTAAATTAGATGCCAACCATCTTGTTATGGGTCGTCCTTTCTTCCTTCTAGAATACAATCTTCTTTTCAGCATTTCTCTTCTCAGCATCCAAGTCTCTGCCATTTTCTCTAGGTGTCCCAACCAATTTATTCTTTATGCTTTTATGAACTTCACCAGATCTCGTCCTTCAATCAGGTCATTCAGTTCGTGATTGTAATGCATCCTCCATCCATTTTCTTCTTTGACAGGTCCATATACGCATCGTAATATTTTTCATTCAATGCATCTCAGAGCATTTTCATCATACTGTGTTAATGTCCAGGTTTCTGAGCCCTACGTAACCATTGGGCGGATCATTGTCCTGTATATCTTCATCTTAGTAGCTTGTGATATAAGTTGATTCCTGAACATCTGTATATTAGCATATGCTCTGTTTCCAGCTTGTATTCTATCTTTGATACAACTGCTCATTTCGCACTGATTATTAATTAAGACTCCTAGATACCTGAATTGGTTCACACTACTTATATATATATATATTATCTTTATATTTGGAGAGGCTCTTCTAACATTTGAGGTGGACATTACCATGTACTTTGTCTTACTCTCGTTTACTGATAGTTCAATTTCTTTTTCCATATCTAGAAATACTTTTCTTAAGTGTTGAAATATCTCTCGATATAATATCATCATCATCTGCATAGGCACATATCTGACTAGATTTCCAAAAGATTGTACCTTTCTGATCCACTTTACTGATAGCTTTGGGCAGTGCAAGATTGAAGAGTATTGCTGATAGGCTGTCTCCTTGCCTTACACCCATATTAACGTTAATGAAGTTGTTCAACTTATTTCTGTTTTTGACATGGGCTCTAGAATTATCCATATACATATAAAAAATATCAAACGAAGTACTTATTGCGTATTTGATATTTTAGTATTTTAATAGAATATAATTCTGTTTCAACTAGACGAGATTATTAGATGTAGGTCCTATTTCATTTGAGAAAACAATAGGTAAAGAATTGTTTCAAAATCGGCAAAGGAAAAGTGTGAGTCCTACTGGTTCAGAAACATTGACATCAAATATGTGATGTTAACTTTTTTCAACATTAATTAGATATTCATAATTGTTTCAGTTTAATTGAAATATCATTTTCTTGTTCAATATCTCCATTACAGTATCAGTAGTTATACCAGTTCAGTCAAAAACTTCATGGATTGGTCGTTCGGTTATCAATCTACTCTTGTGTTATTGGTGTACTTAATCTTATGCAGATCCAACCTCAAAATCAATGTCATGCCCTACCTCACAAATCTTCTCATCCGGCACATGCATTATCATCCAGACTTTTTTTACCATCTCTGAAGTGTTTATGCCACTTAAACACAGCACTCCCCATACACTTGCCGTAGTATTTCATGTTCACTTTTTCCTAATTTCTGGCAAAACTTATGTAGGCGTATTGTTCAAACCGAGATATTTTTCTGTCCGCACTACCTCTGCTCACTGACTACCTCTAATGACGTCCTGCTGGCTGAACAGTGCCAACACCTGTTGCCCGACGACGGTATCAATTATGCCGAGATTCACTGTCACCACATGGCAGCAAGTCCATGAACTTTCTGACTGAACATGATATAATTTTTTTTAAGTTATTGAATGAATATTTGAAAAATGGCAATTTATTAAGATAAATTTGGAATTTTAATATACTTTTATTCAGGCACAATCAATGGAAGTTAACAATTTAAAAGCTCAAGTGTTATTTCAACCAAGATCCTATCAAATTCCCCATATTCTGCAAAATGTCCACTAAACTACCATTTAAATTCATCTTACTGTTCATTAAAAGAACAAAAACTTGAACTTAATGCTTTAGCTAACATCTCTAATCTCACTTGACTGGTTTCAATATATAAATATGGCAGTCTAACAATCCTTTTTTCCCTTTAAAGCTTTTTTATAACAATTTGTAATATTTTCACGTTTTGCATCAAAGTTTTTATATATCCAGTGAAGTATTAAAAAGAAAAAAAGAAAAAATCATGAAAAACTTGCAAATCTAAGAACTGTATTGATGCAGAATGCACTAATAAAACAGGAATTTATAATTTAATCCATTAATAAGTGTGCAATATTCACCTCCACTTTCAATCTGAAGTTTTATTTATTATTTTAAATTTGTAAGGTATACACCAGTATACAAACTAAAACACTGGTAAAAATTTTTTTGATAAATTCTCATCCTGTAAATCTTCAAGATGTTACACCAGCTACGTTTGGGATTTATATCTCAGGATACAATGTTATTCTGGGAAATTTGTAAGGTAAAAAATGAAAGGAAAGGGCTAAACCGGAGAATACGGTACCTGCCAATCACAGTTTTCGCAAGGATACATGATGGTGTATATTATCTCAAATTGCAGTTACCCAGGTGAGGGTTAGTTTTTCTAATAAAAGATCGTCAAAACCAATTTTAAATGGTTACCTGTGAATCTCATTCTACTTTTCACTAGTCAATTGAAAAACTAAAATTAATATCTTAAAAGTAGTGTCAAGGCGGCCATCTTGTCAAAACTCGACCGTACTCCGAAAAGCCTGGTACCATAATCTCTGGTTTCACCAAGGAAGTTATGCTATTCTAGATTATGTAAATTGAATTTATTGATTGGTGTTGCTTTTCTTCTATGAAACTTCATTAACTATAAATTGTTAAAACATAATACAGGTTTTTTTTGTTTTTTTGTTTGTTTCGATTCGTAAATTTAACTACCTGTTTAATAAAAAAAAAAAGTAAAATTCTCTTAAAACTTTTAGTTACTGCAATTAGCATTTTCTCCAATGTTTCTATTGCAAATTGTTTCTATTGATATTATCGTTAGTATTATTAATTATGACAATTAAAATAAAAAGGATACTTTGTAATTTCAAAATGTAACATTGTAAGAAGTGATTGACAATGTAAGTAAACTGTAAATTTCTGTCTTAGCAATAAAAATGCAAATCTGGCTGCCATCGCAGACACTCCTATTCAAACTTTAAATCAACTAAATCCTTTAAGAAAGTTTAATATTATTATTATTAACAATAAAAAGTATGCATGAGGATAAAAAGTTATTTTTTGTTGTAAACAAAAATCAATCCGACTTCAAAAATCAAATAAAATTTAATTAAAATTATATTAAAACAAACGAAGCTGGTCTTCAAAACGAATTAAACTCATCAATTGAATAATTCTGTATTAATTATAAAATTGCAGCCTTAAAATAAAATTATACACGAGATAATATTATACATGATTTCATATTTTAATTTATAAATATGAAGAACTATTATCATAGTAATTGTTAAAAGTCTTCCCATTAGAAAACTTTCTAAATAGCAATCGAAACTATTCAATGACACAAGTCACGTAAAAGGAAAGGAAAAAAAAAACTGGACATGCTTCATAAATCTCGGCATATCTTCAGACATTTTTATCAACATTTTAATTACAAATATGATAAGACTTTAAATTCTGCAAGCTGACTAAAAGATAATCACAGAAGTCGACTTATGTAAGCCAACTTGACTGTAAATTTATCTGTTTTAATAACTTATTATTTATGTACATATTTCATATAAAAACCGAATCAAAAGATTAGAAATTATATTGCCGGAACCTGCTCATACACCGAAGTCTGCAAAACATATTAAAACTTCGAATTTGCAATCCAATCAATTAAGAAATGTCAAACTTCTACCAAATAATTTTTAGCTTAACTTTACCTGGACCATAAAATTTTTTCCCTCTGGTACAATCAAAAACTTTTCCATTAACTGCAACTAGAACTCGTCCACTGGGGCCTTTTCCATCATATTCGCGTAACTGTTCCAAAGTAAAGTCCCTCTTTTTCATTTTTGGCAATTCAGGTTCTACGGGTTTGGACGGTTTTGATTCTCGTCTGTTTGCGACAATTTTATAAAATAGGAAGCCACATATTGCAACGAGACATAAATTTAACGGACTGCTGACGATTTCTAGAGCAATTCTAGCTAGGAGGGATGTCACACTTTCTAGTTGCTCGGCCATCTTGCTAAGATACTCAAACAACCACGCTTTGAAACTCTCGATCCCATTGCCTTATTCTCAAATTCTAAACACATAAAATAAAATAAAAACAATGAGATAAAAAAATTAACAAATAATCATAAAAAACGAAATCATTTAGCTATAAGGAAACTATGGTGTTAATATTTTATTCTATTAATAACTTTCTAGGTTAGTTCAACTTCATTATTTAAATTGTGAATGCGGATTTGTGCGAGAGTATTGAGAAAGACACATCATGGCGCTCTAGGAAAAGTAAATGAGGGAAACTGATATTTACGTCATATTTAATGTTTTGTTCTAAACATTTTAATCTCTTTTGGACATTTTTTTGCATATACTGCCAATAATAATTACATTCTCGTCAAAATAACTGTATAATTTTCTGTAGTTAGAGTGGAGAGCGCAAGGTACATCTCTCTCTCTCATATAAACCTAATACCCTTCCTCACATGAGCGCATTAAATTTGAATTCCTCTCGTAACCTGCAGCAAAAGCAAACTAAGTCCATGATGTAGATATTGTAATAATATTTGGATGATAACGTTGTCAGAAAGTATGTGCTACAAAATTTTTGGCAAATAATCTGCTTTTGTAAAGTAATTGAATGTTTTAGAAGATTTGCCAACCTTTTTTTAAATAACTGCAACTATTCGTGAAGTGAAAATTGATTGAAGTTAAAAAAAAAATAGAATCCTCTCCCTCTCTGTCATTTCTAAATTGAGATATTTTCTTTCATTTCAAGACCATTTAAATTAACGCCCAGTTAAATATTCACTTTGAAATTAATTACTGAGTTAAAGTTTGGTAGGATATAAGCTTATTCTATTTAATTTTTTTTTAAAATCATCTTTAACGTTTATTCAAGAGCCATTTAAAAATAGAATATTGGATTTGGTTATCAAATAATACATAGATCAATGTATTCATCCATCCAAAATTCATTTGAATCGAGCGAAATCAAATTTTAAAAATAGGAGAAATTCGCCATCATTACCGACAATCCTGTCATTCATTCATAAATAGTTGTTGGCTCTAGAAATATTTATTTTGGCATTTATTTATTTATGGTTTCAAGAGAGTTCTGCATTTCTTTGTCAGTCATTATAATCTGTTAAAAAGAACAGTTTTATAGAATTTTGGCAACTGAAATTTGCATTTTATGTTGCTTTATGTAGCACTTTTATCCTCCCTGTATGTATCTATATGAAATGATCTTCAAGCATTATAAATGTAACGCTTAAGTTCACATGCCTTTATTCTCAAATTACAGAGAATAAGACAAAGTTAGATATGCAGTTTACCATCACTTAATCACTGAGAAAACTGAAGCTGTGGGATGTGTGGAGGAAATATCGCCAAACCTACAAAATCCAGTTTTTGGATTTTCTTCCACCAATTGAGATAGCAAACCCCATAGAGTGATTAATAACCCAAAGTTGAAATTAATCAATGTGTAGTAAATTGTTTTTGGTGTATTGAAAGTCGTCACTCCTTCCCAATAGAAATGCGCTTTTTCCTAGCATTGAACAAATGTTTCTGTAGTGGATTATAAGATGTGCTACCAAAACATGTTTGCTATATTTTTATGAAGCACTATAGCCTTCTAGTTCTTTTAAGATCATAGTGCTTGCATTTAGAAGGATTCTTTATGAACCTTGACAATACGTAAATTGTTTTTCTTTTCCTATTTATAAAGTAAAGGTATTGAAATATGTTATAATATCTTAGTACAAAAGTTAGGCATGGGAATTTTGGTGGAATTTATGAGAGACTTTCCTTCCATTAAATTTTGGAGTAGTTTTTATTTAATTTTTAATTTTATCTTAAATCTTATATCTTACATAAAAACCGACTAAATTAAGAAAATTTAATATCATAAATATTTGTTTCCTGTTTAAAATTCAGTTTTAATAAGATACAGACATTTTACTAGTAGAGTATATTGAACTTAATTTTTTCATTCAGCAATTAAGAAAGTGAAATGAAGAAAAAAAAATTCAACTTCACTCATTTTTAAGTAGCTAAAAATAGGAAAGTAGTTTTCTTACCCCTAATGAATATTTCATTAATATTGCATTTTAGATTTCAGACAACAATCCATGTTTATAAATTAAAAAGTAATTGCTTTTAATGAATGTTTTCTTAGTCGGCATTATCTAATGTTATTTTGAATTATACCACTTATTGAAATATAATTTTTAATGTTTTTCTTTTTTTCTGTTTATTTATTTATTTATTTTTGATTGAAACACTTAAATAAAAATATCCCATGATTCTGTGTTTTTCATTAATCAATTCAGAAAAAAAGAAAAAGCAATTATGCTGTTTAAAACATTGTAACTAATTAAAAATAACTTAAATAGCCAAAGTACAGGTAACTAAAGTTCATCGGAATTAAGTTGTTTACAGTGTGATCTATATGAATAGTAACATCTTTAAAACATTTTCATATCGTCTGAATAAAAAAAAAATGTTTAACAAATTTGATGAAAACTTAAGAGAATTATGCCTTACGTTTTGGATTTAAAAAAGTTTCATAATGCTGATGGTTTTTTATCTTTGAATTGAATGCAAATATTTTTTAAATTTGTGATTCCAAAGTTCATTTCGAGTAAAAAAGTTGCCACAGAAAAATAATGCAGTTTTGCCTATATATAATATGTATGAAAAGTAAAACTTTTTAAAAGTAAAACTTTTAAAACATTTTCATATTGTCTGTATATATATATATATATACCGGGTGTACCAGGAAGAAAAGTCAATATTTTGGAGGTGATAGTATCGGCCATTTTAAGCAAAAAAAGTTCCTATGAACGAGTGTCCTACTCTGAATGGTTTCCGAGATAATTAAAATTTGACGTTCAATTGTCACTGCTCCTGCTGGCCGTTGTTTTCCTTCTCTTCCACTGCACGGTGCTAAGATCTACAGACCTAACCCCCTTGGATTTCTGTTTATGGGATTGGATGAAGAGTGAAGTTTACAGACGTAGAGTGAAGACATGAGATGAATTGCTCGTTCACGTAATGGATGCTTTTGCGAGCATAAAGGAATGCCACGATGAACTCTGACAAGCAACACGTCATGTTGTTCTCACAAGAGTTGAGAAATGCATTGATGCATTGAATTTTTGAGACTATTATAAACTGTAAGAAATATGTAACTTGGCCAATAAATATTAGAAACAGTACTTGGTTTCTTTTTTAAATGTGTTTTATTCTGGACGGGCCCACAACTGGGTATGGGAGTGGTTTCCCTTATCACTTTTGAAGTATCTGAGCATTTCATCTGGTGAGTGGGTTTGGCTGACGAGTCCACAAAAAGGGTGAAATGGTCGTTTCAAACTCCCTCCCATAAAAGCTCAGATTTTACAGTATATAATACCTCTTTGCTGTTATTCGTTTTGAAACTGTACATTCAAATAGCTCTATCTCGGAAACCCTTCGGAGTAGGACACTCGTTTATAGGAACTTTTTTGCTTAAAATGATGCTATCACCTCCCAAAATATTGACCTTTCCTCCTGGGACACCCTGTATAGTGTCCCAGGAAAGATTAATATTCTGGGAGGTCAAAGTATTAATCATTCTAAGAAAACATGAACCTGTCCTATTCCAAACAGTTTCCGAGCTTTGAACAACAAATATTAGAAACAGTATTATAACATCACTTTATTAATAATTTTATCATTTGAAATAGCTTTGTCATTTGAAAAATAAATATTAGATTTTTTTCCAAATAACTGTGTGATAAAAAGTTTAGTAATAATAAAAATAAACACACATAAGAAAAAACTAATTAAGAAATAGAGAATATTTTTTTAATACGTCGACAATATTAAACAGTTAGAAATGATAAAAAACGTTGTCTTTGTTTTTTTGAACTGACAAAGACTAAAGAAACACAATGTTTCCTATCATTGTTTAATATTGTTGACATATTAAAAAATATTTTGTATTTGTTTAATTAGTTTTTTCTTGTGTGTTTGTTTTTATTGAATAAATATTTGAAACAATATTATAAAATCACTTTATCATTAATTTTTGAACTGTACATTCAAATAGCTCTGTGACAAATTTGTTAGTTTATAATAAATTTTGAAACATTCCACCATCAATATCAATGCACTTCACAGAAGCTCGTGTGGGAACATTGCATGTTGTTTGCTTAGTGCACCTTGTCATTCCTCTCTGTGAATAAATCCTCTCTGACATCCATAAATACCGTACATTTAAATAGCTCTATCTAGGAAACCATTCGGAATTGGACACAAGTTCATATTTTTTTCGTAGACGGAGCGATACTAGGATCTCCCAGACCTTTTCCCCTCTGTGACAGCTATTTAAAAATTAATAGAATTCTAAATCACATTGTTTTCCTATTAGGATTTATAAGATATGAGAGTTCACTTTTTAGCCTATGAAGGAATTAAGATCTCCATGAATTAAGTAAAAATATTGTAGCAATAATCAGTCACAACAACACCCGAAAATTAAAGAGACTACTATATAACCTAATTTAAAATAGTTTCAATTTTATACATACTAAAAATATATTAATTTTTTAAAATTTAATATGGGATATTTGGCATGCACACTAAATACTTTTTGCCCTTCCTTTTATATGAAAAAAAAGTTATTAAAATATTCACATTTTATTCCTAATCACTAATTGCTTTAACATAAATGGTTAATTAAGAGATTATACTATCAGTAGAAGAGGTAAAAGTATCAGATATGTATATCAAATATTCTACAACTATTAAGAATTCATATGCTTCTGAACATCAATTAATTTTTAATTTATTATTTATTGTAGGTCATAAGATGACAACAGAAATGCAATCCTGAAACTCATTATAAACTTCCATTTTTGATATTTTATGGATCAGCTATTTTGTGGACCACCTATGCTTATTCACAATTCACTTGAAATGGAAAGGTAAGAAACCAACATTAAACCACATAATAAGAAAGATAAACTTTGATATTCTGTTCAATTTTGGATTGTTTTTGCCATGTTGTTGGATCAGGAACTGTAACATGCTGATATGAATGGAACAGTGAAAGACGATTGAAAATACAGTAAATAAAGCATATGTTGATTAAGTTCCTTTTGTAGGTCAGCTTGCATCGCATCTACATTTAAAGATCTTACAAAATACTTTTTCAAAATGCCAAATACTCTAAGAAGGAATATAGGTATCCTTAATATCTGAATACGTAAGATTTTTTGATCTTTTCAATCATTCCAAGATGTTACTAGTATTTTGTATTTAAATTACTAGAGTAATTAAATACTTAAATTTCTAGAGTATACTTTAGAATTTTAGCTTTTATACTTTCTCAATTCTTGTCTTTTTTCAATAAGGATAAAAATATTTGGGAATCTATTTACTTATATTGTTATAACTCTTGAAAGCATCTTTTTTTATGTCTGAGGACATTTAATTTTTTTTTTTGTATTGCTACAAATAATAGATTTGTGTTTGGATTTGTCGGCTATAGTTGACAATTGAGGTATTGATGTTATGATTGAGTTGATCATATATTAGAATCAAATGTAATTCTGATTCTGTGATGGGAAAGAATTTTTATTTTTGTAATTTCGGAATAAACTATTAAAATGTGGCTAGATATCTATTAATTTACTGAGAGATTCTGCAGATAATTAAAAAATAAATATTACAAACCAAATTTACAGCTCTTAAGTAGAAAGTATTATTATTTAGAGATGTTCTAAGAAGAACATTTCTAAATAAATTACAAAAAGAATTTTCTAATCCAATTTAAAGTATCTTGGATATACAGTAAAACCCCGTTATTACGCTCCCGCTTATAGCACTATCCCGTTCTTTACGCTCCTTTCATGCGGTCCCTGGAATTTTCTATATAACTCTCTATACTTTTACCCTCTTATAACGCTTCAAATCCCGCTTGTAGCGCTTTTTTATATCGGAAATTTTGTATCGAAAAGAAATGTAACACTGTAACGATTCTTTTCTTTCCCTGGTAGGAGGGAATCTTCGAACTCTTTGAAGCGGAAATCCCTTTCTATAAGTGAAAAATTGCAAATTCTTCGTAAGTACGACGAGAATTCTACACTAAATCAGAAGGTTTTCGCAGAATCTAAGAATTCCCTGATCCAGTCTGAGAACAATAATAAAAAATAAGAATGGAATTATCAATTCAGCGAAGGATGGTTGCAAACGTAAAAAAGTAGTGTGGAAAATGTGAAGATGCCGAGGAAATTCTAATTGAATGGATTCATCAGTCCCGTGATGCATCAGTGCCATTAAATGACCCAATCATTCAAGAAAAGGCGCGTGAAATAGCGGGCAGTGCACTAAAACTGCTCCGAAAATATATTTGTATTGCTCCTAGTGGAGTATCAATTGATGTTAATAGTTTCTTGAACCGCATTGAAAATGTCGTAATTTATAACAGTAGCATACACACACGGCAAACCACAATCAAAGATTTTTTTAATAGGAAATAAGCTCACATTTGCACTATATCTATTTCAGAATCAAGTATCTTTCCTGTAAAATGGTGTCTAAATGTTTCCCCATCATATAAATCATTCCCCGTTTATAGCGCTATCCCGCTTATTACGCTTGTAGGTCACGGTCCCTTGACGAGCGTAATAACGGGGTTTTACTGTAATTAATACATATTTTCAATATTAAGATTTGTATCAAAGATGCCATTAAATAATTTAAATATGTTTTGATAAATTTAAATGACCCTAAAAACAACAATTAATATATTCTAATCAAAATTCTATTCATAGTATTAGTTTTTAAAAATGTTAAGTTCTTTAAATATGTTAGATGAACTCATTTGAAATGAAGTTAGTGACAAGAAAACCATTAGAATGGGAACTCCGACGCTTAAATTTCTCATAATTTTTGGCAGTTTTAATTTCTTGGGATTATTTATTTCCCCAAAAGTAACTTCTTTGATAAAAGAACTAAGTTCCAAAAACTTCAAAGAGCTGTAACACTTTAATAGGATATTAAAAGATGGTTATTATTAGATAACTTGTTCATAAGACATGGTTGACGTGATTGACAGTGCCATCAATTGATCATGATTGCCATTATTTGATCGATCCATCAATTGCAAATATCAAAATACAGCCCATATCATCTATACAGCTCAAGAGATGTTGTCATCTGCATTGATGACACTCGTGTTCTTTGCGATAATGTTGAGTCATTTAAGAATTGTAAATTCAAATCCAATTTTAAATTCATACTGAAAACATTTATTTTTCACCATAGTATTATGTCAGATTTGCAGAACCATGTAGAGGACTTACAATAGTCCTTAAATCATTTTATCCTAAAAGTCCTTAACTCTAGCCAAAACCTATTACTGAAGAAGCAGTAGGTTACTAGCTCAGGAGACCATCCCATCTATCAGAAACAGACGCCCATTTCCTAGGAAAGGAAGATCCTGGCAGTTGAGAAAATATTGCTTGCAGTTGCAATACACTGCTTTGGCCTTTAGCAAAGAAGTTACTTTTGAGGAAATAAATAACACGGAGACAGGAGGTGTTGGGATGGTTTCCTGAGATCAGTCAGCTGGTCACCTACTTCATCTTCGGTAATAGGTTTTGGCTAAAGACAAAGTCTGGGAAGGTATGATGTTAGCTTAATCTTCTCTTTTCCTTTCTGTTTGGGTATTTTTTTTTGTATATCCTTGGTATCACCTTGAAAGTTTTTTCAGCAGTCATAGTGTACAGGGTGTTTTAGAATTCCTTCTGGGATTTTATAGCTCACAGACAAACTCGCCCACAGGGACGAGTGTGTGGTAATAAAAAGAATACATAATCAAGTTTTTAACATAGCTGAAAGATGTTTGATATGTCCTTCTCTGATAACTCGACAGACATCAATTCTGTAATCTAGCTCTTGCTACACACTTTACAACATGCCAACATTGAAGATAGCATCTGCAGCCTTGATTCTTCGTCGAAGCTCTGCTAAATCACTACATGTGACTTTTCTCTGGGGCTATGTTAAAGAAATTTTACA
>JAFIDM010000001.1:153133607-153149271 GCA_023159025.1 Thereuonema tuberculata | reverse complement strand
TGTGAACGTTCTCCTTCGTTAACCAGTGCAAGGGTCAATAAATAAATGAATGGTGTCAGTGAGTAAATAAATATAAATAGATAAAGTGGGATAACAAGTTTACGAAATAAAGTAAAAGATTTAAAAAAGGATAATATATATATATATTTACAAATATGTGATTATATTATGAGGATAGATAGTAAATGAAGATACATAAGCATATACGTTGCCCCGGGGTTTTCAGACAACGTAAACAAGATAAATATAAAATCACACGCATATATCCAACACTTTGTTATAGTCAAAATAGCAACGTTCCCTAAGCGCCTGTATTGTTCAGAGTTCATATATAGTTCATGGCAGTTCTCTGGAGAGGGGAAGCAGTCCAATGTTCATACTTGTGATTTGTTTGCTGAAGAGCAGTTCTGCTGGATATGGGTAGTTTGAGTGGAGACATTGTTACCTCCGGCAACGCACTTAGCCAAGATGCACTTTTCGGTAATGTATTTCGCAGGGGTCGCACTTTCACAAGGAAAACACTTTCACTACGCAGGCCCGGAAGTTTGAAAAATGCTCAAACTGATGCAACGATTTCTCCAGGGTAACGAACTACAGCTGAGTTTGCATTCCCAGCAGACCTCAGCCGGTTTCTTTTAAGATGGGCCAAGCGTTCTTTTGCTTGGCGCAGAGTCAGCCTTCCTTTGGTGGTCGGCATCCGAGGGGCAGCAATATTTGTTGGCTGCCTGCCTTTCTCGGGTGCTCTCTGCACGCTATTTACGCCCGCTCTGCACTGTTGTCTTTTTCTATTCAGTCCAAAGACTTTATTCCCCTGTAGTGACATCACCTAATGCAGACTTGAACTAAAATAACTCGTAAATGACCTCTCTATTCATGAGTTCAAAATCTCATCATGTAGTTTTAGTTATGTAATTGTGTTAATTAAATTTGTTTCTAGTCAGGTACACCGGCTTTGTTTCTGAATTCTTAATTATGAACAGTGTATGTAAAAAACTTCTATTCTACTATTCCACACTTCACCTGTTCAAAGCTTGTACTCAGAGGCACTTTAACCATTGCTAAATCTTCTTTGACAAACTTTATTTCATACATTTTATTTATTCCAAATAATCCTGCTAACTAATGTGAGTGTTCTTTGTGTCGAGGCCAATTTTTTTACCAATTGTCCTTTCTTTGTATTATCATTTTAGGAGCTTAGTTTCAAAACCCGCCATCTCCAAAAATTGCAAATTCTGAGCCAATGGAGTTTTTGCTAAGTTCAAATCAAAACCAGCCTTTTGCATACAGTTTAACTTCAAAAACCGCTTTATTACTCTTTCTATAACCTACAATACATAAAAAAATTCATTGGTAAATTTGAAGTAATAATGTAGGTACATTTTTTCCTATTTTCTGAAAATTTTTAATTTTGGAGATGGCGGGTTTTGAAACTAAGTTCCTCATTTAGACATGAGCTGAAGAAGTTGATGTATACACTGCAATTCGTAGACCTAAAAATTCCCACTTTCTCTTATTCATCATCTGCACATGAAACATTTAAAATGGCAAACTATGATTTTTCACTTCGTAAATATACAAAAGCAAACACTCCCTCAAAAGCTTTTCAGTCTCTGCAGCATGAACATTCGGTGTGCCTCTTTAGATTTTACAACTTTTAATACAGATGGATCAACAGGAGTTGGAGCAGCTTTTTGCTCTGAGAATTCCAGTAATGCCATTCATCTTCCTTGTAAGGTTTCTGTCTTCATTGCAGAACTATATGCCATTTTTTTTTTACTTTAAAATATGCAATCAAAGAAGAGTTATTGAAAATTCTCTTCTACAGTAAATCTGAGAGTGCTTTGCTTGTTCTGTCGCACTCTGAGCATTCATGCTATCCTTTTATCCATTTTAAATTTATTACATCATTTAAAGATAAAACTCTCATTTTCTGCTGGATTCTCAGTCATGCAAGAAGTGCTGACAGTGAACTAGCTAACCATTGTCCATCTGCAGTGAATATCTCTATCTTTCGTTCCGAAATTTTTATAGTTATCATGATTCAGAACTACCTGGCAATGACAGTGGGATCAGCTTCGTAGTAACAAATTTTATCCAGTTAATCTTTATCCTCCCATAAAAATTGAATGTCTAATACTCGATGAGAAGATGTTCTTCTAGCACGTGTCTGAATCGAACACATTAAGACTAACTCACTAATATTTACTGCTTAAAGACTAGCCTCCTGTGTGTGCTTCATGCAACGTTGTTTTAACTATTCATCTTATTGTAGTTGAATGTAGTGCATTAATCAACATCATAATCGTTGTTTTTATCCTCATCTTAAATTCAACATTCCATTTAATATTTCCTTGCTTTTAAATGACAATGATCTTTTATCAGTCTCGTCTTTCTTTATGATCTATTTATATCTGTGGCCTTTGTAATTTTTTATAATTTTTAGATTTTTATATGATACTTTTATAAAATGACTTTTTACATTAGTTTTGCTGAAAAGCCCTTCTATTCTTCTTTATTTTTTTAAGCAAAACAACCCATTCTTCGCTCGGGTTACAAAAAAAACCGTCCTAATGTGGATGATAAAGAAATTGCAATTGCAAGATCACTTGAAACTTTCCCAGTTGGTACAGAAACAACAACAACTCAAAAGGTCTTATATCATTACAAATCTACATCTATCCCGAAAACCTCGTAGAAGTATCTTTGAACCATGTTTACCCATCCACTCACCGTCCTCCCAGTGTACAATAACCATTGTTCCAGCTTATTCGAATTTTGTAACATCATAACCCTATCACTTCAAACCCTTCCTAGTTTGTAAAAAATCATCTGATCATTACAAATCTATATCTAACCCGAAAACCCTGTCGCTATTATGCACAACAATATTTTTGATCCCATTGTCACCACCGGCGCTATTGTGCAGAACAATATTTTAGCTCCAATTGTTGCATAACAATATTTGTGTAGTTCTCATTGTCAAGATAACAGATCCTATAACCTAGCAATAGTAATGGAAGCAAACTTTCAGCTTTATAACTTAGAGCAACGCTTTTTATCTTATCTCGGGGGGGGGGGGGGGGGGAATTTCGAAAAATCCTGAAAAAGGGTTTTAGTGATTGTAATTACCTACTTACATGCCAAATTTGAAGTGTTTACTAATTATAGTTACGGAACTAATTACGAAAATAAGAAACCTGTAAAGCAGTGTTTCCCAACCTTTTTTGTGCTTTGCCCCACCAAATTAGATATAACTTTCACGAAAAAAAAAAAAAAAAAAAAATTCCAATTTTCCAGTTGCGCCCCACGTTGGAAAACAGGGCTTTAAAGCAACAATTATTCCCGAACCCATTGGAATTTCGAAAAATCCAGCCTTATTCCTTGTCTTAATCATAAAGGGAACTTCTGTTCAAAATTTCAGTTTTCTAGGTCCAAGGGTTTGGGCTGGGCGTTGATGAGTCAGTGAGTGAGTCAGGTGTTGTCTTTTTATATAGTTAGATTATACATATGTATTTTAATATGTTTTACCTTCTTATACTTTTAGTTCACTGCTTACTTTCCCTTGGCACAGCTTAGCCAGAGATACGTTTGTGCCATTAAAATCAAATAATCATCTAAGTAACAGCATTCAGGATTTATTTTCATTTTTCTCTTTTAGAACCAAAAGTAATGTTTGTCAAAAGTAGCATTCCTTCTGCTGAAAGCAGCGAAATCATAATTTCAATATGTAAAAACTTCAGTTACTGCAAAGAAGTTAAAGTAGAAATTACAACTTTGCAAGAAAACAAGGTTCTGAAATTCCAAGGTTTTCTGTGACTTCATAGCATTGATCTTAAAAGTCTATTTATATTTTGGTCAGATCTCCCTTTTTCTCTAAAAATTAAAAAAAAGAAAAATTGTTAATCATGTCTGATACACAGTTGGATAGCAACATTGTAAATATCCTATTCTGATTTCCACTAAGTTGATGTGAAAATATACTGTCGTCTCTCACTAAAATTCAGAAATACACTATAATTTAAAAATATTTTATTCTTTAGCATTAATGGTTTAATTAATATATTAGTATGTATTTTTTAACATAGTAGCATGTAATATGATCACACAATTCTACCCTGTTTATTATATTGCCCTTGGCTTCAGAGTCATATCTTAGATGCGCCCAAGCACTCTAATGAGGTAGGACAGCCTTAGTTTACTGAATCATGTATGAATTTTTTTTTTTTTTTTTTTTATATATATATAAAAAAATTTTAGTAGCTTTTTCTAATATGCCTTTTTTTCATGTATAATAAATTTAAAGTACATAATAGTAATAAAATTAAAGTTATATAGAAAAAAAAATATAATTTTTTCGATATGTTTAAAGGAAAAACATCGTAATGCATATGTATCTCCTTTTATTGTTTTTTGAGATATTTTCAAAAATAGGTCCCACAGATTTTCAGAATGTTTGTGTGAAGTCCCAGAATGTAATACTTGTTAATGCCCCTTACTAAGCAACAGAGAAAAAAATTGGTTCGAAAAAAAGTTTTAGAATACAATCTTACAAGTCAAAATATGCGTGTTCACTCATCCATCCTTCACTGTTTGATAAAGATAACTCAACATCTTATGCTTTCTTGATTGAAATAAATAGCATCTTCTAAAATAATACACAACATAAGTCTGATGTCCAAAAGTATTTCTCAAAACTTGAAAAAAATTCATAACTTAAAATAAGTACTTATCTCTTCCTCTATACCATGAAGGTACAAATATCGTACAATTTTTGTTCAGTATTCAACAACATCTTCTAAAATAACACACAACATTAATTTAGAAGATGTTATTTATTTCAATCAAGAAAGAATAAGAAGATGTTGTTGAATATTTGTACCTTCATGGTATAGAGGAAGAGATAAGTACAGTCGGACCTCAGTATAAGGTCACCCCGCATATAAGGTCACTTTTGGAGTCCCGGCTCATTGAATAGGAATTCTATGATATGGATTATCGGATATATGGTCAGGTCTTAAATATCGTAATCGCATATAAGGTCGCTTTTGTCTATGATTTCAGAGCCACACTGATTCAATTCCAAGAATTTTTCCGTGGGTACGATCTTTTATTGGCATCATTTCTTCTACTGATGGAGGGGACAGCTTTTTCACAAAGCACTTCATCCCCTCAAATTCTAAGAAAAAAGATGATGAAGACGATATTCCTTTACCTGTGTTAATACAAGATCTCAGAAATCGCGGCTGTGCTATAGAAGGGGAAAGTGAATACGTGAGAATTGATGATGAAATTGCTACCACTTCTCAAGCTTCGATTTCCGAAATTGTTTTGCAAGTTTTAAATTCCAATGCATTAGAAAGTGAGGATAACGACAGTGATACTGAAAGTGAAGTGGTGACACAAGCAGAAGCACTCAGAGCATTAAATGTCGTAAGACATTTTTTTACGAGCCATGAGGGAGCTGAAGAACATTTTCAGAAACTACAAAACTTAAAAAACATTGTACAAAAGATGAAACCAAAATCGCGACAGTCCTGTATTATGGATTATTTTAAGTATGGTCAGTTGTACATCAGTACTTTGCTTGAGCATACTAGTACTATTTGTATACAACTTTATTTTGAATTAAAATTTTTAAAAAATAATTTCTTTCTGATTCCATTAATTTTAATTGGTTCAACTAAATTAAAAAATTATAATCTAATAAACTGATTTGTTTGTACGTATTAAATTTTAAAAAGAATTATACTGTATTTATATAATGCTTATTTATTGAAAAATGGGTATGAATCGGTTATAAGGTTGCCCCGCTTATAAGGTCACTTTCGCGAGGTCCCAAGGGGTGACCTTATATCAAGGTCCGACTGTATTTATTTTAAGTTGTGGGTTTTTTCAAGTTTTGAAAAATACTCTTGGACAATGAGTACAATAACATATAAGAGCGTAACAGGAGGGGGATATCTTAATGGGCGAACCATTGTTTTAGAAATGGCCATAATCCGGATTCTATCATAGAAATATTATATAAGACTCAAGAAGAATCAGAACGATTAATTTTAGAGTCTTGTCTAATCAATTGTAGTCATTGCATGAACAAGGATAAGTCTTTAAAAATTAACGAAATTTCTTTAAGTATTTTTAGGAAATTCGTAAACAATAATGAAAGATTAAAAAACTACTAAAATTGATATGAGTCTGTTAGAGTTTGTCTCGTTCTTTTAATTTATTTTATTGTTATGATTCATTTGTGATTATTATTTAGTTTGTCTCATTCTTTTAATATTATTATTTAGTTTGTCTAGTTCTTTTAATATGTTTTATTGTTATGATTCGTTTGTGGTTATTATTATTGTAAGAGAAAAGAAAATTTCTTTTCTCTTTTGTACAATTTTCTTCATTTAGGGTTTTAAATAATCTTGAAAAAGTTCTTTGTTATAAAGAATGAAATATTGGTGTTAAGAAGTTGTGTGTTATTTTAGAAGATGTTATTTATTTCCATCAAGATAACTCAAAATTATAATTTATCTGAAGCTAAATTTTATAGTAGGCATGTAAGGCATTAAATGAAAGATTCCAATTAATCTCAGTATAAATCAGTAATAAATTTAAAACTAGAACTACAGTTAGCTTCTCTGCAAAATTGATTGCATTTTGTCCAAAATATAGTCTTAACTAGGGTGACCAGACATCCTGTATTTTATGGGATTGTCCAGTTTTGAGGTTGTGTCCTGTTGTTCTGATACACTTAATACAGGATGCATAACTGCCCCATATTTTAATGCAATTTCAAGATAACTCTATCGGCATTTCTTAGTTTTATGTTCAGCCGTTGAGAATGTGAGAAACTGAAGATATAAATGTATTTTCACTTTAACCATCTAAATTGAGCAATTCTGCAGTGCAATATTGAATCTTTTGTCAAGCATTTCTGCACTATAAAGTTAATGAACATATTTCCAGCATTGGATATTATGCTTACGTTTAGACTTTAGATTGATTAGTTACTATGCTCAAGAACGTCTTATTCATAAATCTGCTATAAGGTTCATATTAACGCTTCCATTGTCAATTACACTCAATTAAGTGTTGGTTGATTTTGGATGCTATATTAAAGTGTCCCATATTTTTGTTTTCAAAATCTGGTCAACTTAGGCCTAACACTTATTTCACGTTTACTTAGTCTCCTTTCTCAAATTGTCATCAGACATATTTCAGTAGCATCAGATGACTTAATTGCTTATAAACATTCATAATTTATTTTTTATTAAATTGTTTTTGTGTCTTAAGTGAGTATTCAAAAGAAGGTATGATGATTAAACTTTGTTTTTATATAAAAATATATATTCTGTGGCTGTAATGTTTATTAACCCCCCCCCTTTCTTCTTGTATTTTCAAGTGCTTTTTTTTTTTAATTTTTTGTTCCCTTCTCTGTTAATCTCCTTTTTTAAGGTCACTCTTATTCCTCCTATTCCTGAACTTCTGTTATCAAGCATTGTCATCACTTGAAGCTTTATTTTTTCTTTGACCAGTTAATCCATTTTTACAATTCCTTCACTACTGACTGAAAAACTTGCTTGTCCTTATTCCTTCCTACTAATCAATTATCAGCAACTATTGTATTCTTCTCATTGGTTCTACTTATTGTTCACACTGCTGTTATTGAGATTATATTGCTTTTGTTGGTGGCAGTGCCTGAAACTTATTTCATCTTTTGGGTCAAAATCAAATATCCAGGCTTATGAAAGCTACCGAGAAAGAAAAAGTAACAACCTTTCATTGCTGAAACAACATCAATACTATTATCAATAATTTTAGAAAATTGCAAATTTAATAACAGATTTCCTTTTTTTTCCTCCTGATAACATTTTTTAATTTAATCTAATTCCACAACATTTTCTGAGCTGAAGCATAAAACAGAACATCAGGTTTTTGAACTGGTTTTAAATGATAAATCAAAAAACACCCCAATTATGATTTCTTGCAGACTGCATAAAAACCTTTTGTAATTTGAGATTACTGTTCTATAACCAGACTTTTGCAAGCCTAAAATAATCTCTTTGTTCACCATGTGCATCTACAATATGGAATTTCTAGTTTTGTTCTTGCTCGCTTTTCTTCAGTATAATCTTCAATTCAGCCAGTTTAATGGCTAAATTAATGCCTTTAATGTTCATTACCCCTACATACAGATATTTCAATTGTTCTCTCCTTCTAACAAACTTATAAGGGTCATAACAGTACTTTGGAAAGGCCTGGTGGTAAATTGATTGGCAGACAAGAGCCTGTTCTTCTTCCTACTGGTCTTATGTTATTAATTGAAGTTGATGTTGCTCATTTGCTGCAACAACGGCATAATTAAAAAAAGAATCATCATTTTTCAGAAAAAGGATTTGGAAAGTTAAAGAAATGTGTTGATGCAATAGTTGCTCAATTCACACACTCGTAGCAAGTTTTAGAAGCTTAGTTATGTCATTGGATCAGTAAAAAGAACTCCTAATACATAGTTTATAAAATGTAGATGATCATTAATGTTTTATAATTTTATTTGTTTGCAAGAATTGAATAGCCATTTGATCTTAGAAGAAAATTATACATATAAAAAAATTAATGGATAAATGTAGAAATATTGTTTTAAAGATCTTTGAAATTTTGTAAGCTTATGATTAGATAACATGAGATACTTTTTAATATGATGTGGAAAAATAACAGTTCTGTTTGTTTTGTAGGAGTATGGAATACCTACAAACCTGACAATATTTTGTCATTTAAAATAGATTATCAGTAATAATGATCAGGCTGCTTATTTTTTTGAAAATGTTTCAAACTTTTTGGGTATCAATCATGTGATCTACATTTTATAAATAAATAGAGATCCCTTGATCAAAAATAACTAATTTGCAGAAAAATATAAGAAGGATTCAACAGTATCATAAATATAAGGATTTGAGTATGCCAAATCTTACAATTTTTTTTCTTCTCTGTTTATCTGTTTGCATGTTCATCACTCTAAATTGACTAGATTGATTTTCTGAGAATTTGTTACAATGCATACTTATGGTCCAACTTATAACATGAGCATGATTATTGTAGTTTCCAACACCATCCTTTAAATAATAATAATAATAATAATAATGATTTATGTGTGGGTCATTCCACGTCAATTCAACCAGGCCAGGGGACCCAAAGTATCAGATTTTGTCAAAACATGGTATACTTCCTTCATTCATGGTTCTAAGACATCTCCTGAAATATTTTTCTTCCATCTCAACTGGTTTAATTTTATAGCCTTTAAAAATTTCATGAAATCTGTCTCATCTGACATTCCCGAGACTCTTGGAACAAGCTGCTCTTGCCTATCAAAAAAATTGTTATCCATAATTAATAATGATATCTCTCTGAAATTTTACAAACCACTCAATGAGACCATGAGTATTTCAGAAAAAAAAAATATATAACCTGTCCAATATTTGTCAAATATCTAAAAGAAAATTAATAATGTACTTGCAACTAAGTTTTTTGTGTGAAGAAATGTGTTCGAAAATCAAAATTTTCAATATGAGGGCATGACGCTTGTTGTTGAAAATGATCACAAAGACATGCTGTTCTCCTCAAAGAAAAAAAAAAATTTGGGTTTTTTAATCCTTATAAATTTTAAGTTTTGTTGGCCATCTTTTTAAAATTTACTCAATATCTATGGCTACAATTATAAAAAATATTGGAACAAAGTATGCTGTAATTGGGTTATCACAGATTTTTGGTAGGTGCCACCTTTTCTGAGAATTGACTTATTAAGTTTTGAAAATTATTTATTGATATTATAAATAAAGAAGAGACATTAATAATAATAATAATTATGCAGAAGGCATAAATTGATGTTGTGTAAGGTAATAAGGCCTAGCAAGAAAACATTGTGTGTGTGTGTGTGTGGACATCTTCAAAACAAGTTTTCAAAGCATAGCTGGTTAAGTCTAATTCATCTCTTCCAATGTAGTGAAAGTTTAAATTTTGTAATGTTTGTTACCATAGGAATCAAAAAATGGTTTTGGAGTAATAAATCGACCTGTATAGGTGTCCCTGGAGACTTTCTTTTCTAGCTAGATGTTTTGTAGTCCCAACAATACCGTCACATTCAGACTTGCCATGACTTGCTGCGAAAAAAAGAGCAATGTGCTTTTATCTGGAAATCTTCTTGATGATGATGGAGGTTTAGGAAGTTGAACTAATTGTTTACTGAGCCGCACAGCCAATACTGAAGTAATGCACCTGTTTGATGTGGGGAATGTCATCTTTAACGAATTTAAGCTATATCCTGAGTTTTGTATACCATGTTTACATCATGCTTTAAAATCATCAGATATAATACAATATAATGAGATGAGATCATCTTCACTCCATCAGTATTTTTATAATAAACTACCACAAGTTGCAAGATTCAGAAGTCCAGTGATACTCCTGTATCTCATCTTGGATGATGAATGGAAATTTTTCAAATGAAATTCAACAGAATAACTGCACAATGTGATGGAAGGTTTTCTTTTAGATTCTTAAGAAAGAAAGACTGTGACCAGGGTGTCTACAGAATCAGGGAAACCGGGAATTATAAGGGAATTTTGTTATACTGGAAAAAATCAGGGAATTTTGCAATTATTACTTAAAATCAGGGAATTTTTTGGTTGAACAGATCGGTTTTTTTTTTTTTGGTTGAACAGATCAGGGAATTATCAGGGAATTTTAAAAGAAATTGTTCATGAAATCAGGGAATTCTTTTATTCAGATTTTGTAGACACCCTAGTGACTATGAAAGAATGAGGAATCACCTGTTCTGTTTTGTATGTAAAATCATCAATAAAATCATCTAGTCTTAAAGTGAATTTGATCATGTGGGTTCAATCAGTGGAGATCCATTGTGAAAATTCAATCAAGTCATTTCCATCAAAATCTTCAAATGTAGACTTTAAGTAGCCAACAAGATCACTTTGTGCAGTGTCTGAGCATGCATTCCCTCTTTGACTACTCTCACAGTACTAACTTCGTTAAGTCTATTTGTGTAGCATTTAGAAATAGTATGACATTCTGATGAATGGTTCCACTGGAACCAGTCAAAACACACCACTTTGAGAAACCGACTTTAACATCAGGATACTCCTTTTTGAAGGCTGCATGGGTCAATCCATACCAAATGGTCCAGCACTGGTTGTTCGACCATTTTTAAAAAAAATGATTTCTTTTGCTGTTGTTATCCCTATGCAAGAGTTCTTCAAAACAGGCATTATTTTTTTCTTATTTTGTATAAAAGCTTAACGTGTGTTAAAAAATTCAACCTGTAATGTATTTTTAAAACATTTTTATTTATCATAAACTTTTTTAACAATTTTTGTGTGTTTGATGATTTCTTATTTTAACAAATGAAAAATATTTTTTTCTTATTTGATTTCGTTTAAAAATGGCGTCCATTTTTGTTTTAGGGTTTCCGGCGTTTTTGGCCTTTGCAGACAGTTGCGGTAATTTTGATAACTCAGCTAAGAAAAATGATAGAAAGCTGTTGTAAAAAAAAATATTTTCAGCACAATCTAAGCTACATTTTATGTCCTATATCTTTTCACCATATCTCTAACACAAATGGCTGAAATTTAGAACCGAAACTGATATTCGCTTTTGAACAAAAATCAAAGTTATGGGGTTTTTTTTTGAGCAGGAAGGAATGAAATAGCAAAGCCATAAATTTTTTTGAGAAAAGATATACATCCAAAGGTTTAGCAAAAAATATTTCAGATCTGTTACTGGCTTCCCAATTTAGTTATAGCGCTTTAAAAATGCTCTTTTTTCATTTTTTTCAAAGTTTAAGCCCCAATATCTCTGATGGGGGACCTAATAAAAATTTGATATTTACAGTGTAAAAGAGAACTTTATGAGAGGTATCTGTGAAAAAAATTTTGAGTTTGATTTTTGAGTTAGATACCTGTGTTAGATACATAGGTATCTAATTCGAAAATCAAACTCAAATATCAGTCTCAAAATTTTTTTCACAGATACCTCTTATAATGTTCTCTTTATACTGTAAATATCAAATTTTTATTAGGTCCCCCACCAGAGATATTGGGGCTCAAACTTTGAAAAAAATGAAAAAAGAGCATTTTTAAAGCGCAATAACTAAATTGGGAAGCTAGTAACAGAGCTGAAATATTTTTTGCTAAACCTTTCGATGTAAATCTTTTCTCAAAAAAATTTATTGCTTTGCTATTTCATTCCTTCCTGCTCAAAAAAAACCGTAACTTTGATTTTTGTTCAAAAGCGAATATCAATTTCGGTTCTAAATTTCAGCCATTTGTGTTAGAGATATGGTGAAAAGATATAGGACATAAAATGTAGCTTAGATTGTGCTGAAAATAATGTTTTTTACAACAGCTTTCTATCATTTTTCTTAGCTGAGTTATCAAAATTACCGCAACTGTCTGCAAAGGCCAAAAACGCAGGAAACTTAAAACAAAATGGACGCCATTTTTAAACGAAATCAAATAAAAAAAAAATAATGCCTGTTTTGAAGAACTCTTGCGTAGGGGTAACAACAGTAAAAAAATCAATTTTTTTAAAAATGGTCGAGCAACCAATTTAATGTTTTCTGGACCGTTTGATATGGATTGACCCGCATACAATTCACAAAGATTGCCCAATCTCACCCTTTCCCTCTGATATTTTCCTATGCTGACCACATCCTTCATTCTAGGCATTAACCTAAAATGTTTGTCACTCTGGTAAAAGGTTTTCATGTTGTCTAACAGTTTCTGGTTGGAGCTTTTTTCCACCTCGTGTATCTGGTTCAGCTAAAAATTATTTTTCTTTCAAAAGTTTGTGTGCTTTGTGAACTGAATAATCAGATATATCAAACATTTCCTATATTTTTTCTTCAAAAATACACTTTGGTGGTGGAAGTTTCTAGAACTCCTGCTTTAGCTGGAATTCTTAAATTCAGCAGCTGTCTGTTTTCTTCACTTAAGTTATCAACAGTCTCAATGCCTTTCTTGCAATTCACTTGCAGTTAAATCTTCTATGCTGAATTTTGAATATTTGAGTATTCCATGAAAAGAAACTATGGATTAGCTTACAAATACAGCATACTCATGTATTATATACTGATTAAAAAGAACCAAAATCTATAAGATGAAAGACAACAAAGTTAACACTTGAGTAAATTATAAGATATTGCACTACTATGTTGCTCACAAAGGGAACAGAAGCAGACTGACTGCAAGAAGCCATAAGCTGCATGTTCAAACATGTTTTCTTCATGCTTTTTTCTATTACTGGTGGCAGCACAAGTCACTTCCTGGTGAATTTCTGAAGATTCCCTAATCCTAGCATACACATTAAACACAACAGGCTTTTTGATAACTTTAAAATGCAAGCTAACAAGATAAATGTAAATGTGTGCTAAAATCATAATAAATACCCATTATTTTTTAATATTTATAAGAATGAATTATTTATAGTGAAATATTACTTTAACACTATATTTCATAATTTCTATAATATTTCTAAGTAATATGTTATATAGACATCCAGTCGACATACTCCTTTTTATATATCTTCAAAAAATACAATATTTATTTTCCTGTTTAAGGAAAAGAAATATTGTATTTTTTGAAGATATATAAAAAGGAGTATGTCGACTGGATGTCTATATAACATATTACTTTAATAATATATAACCAACCTGAAGTTAATTCTTATCTTAATGCCAATTCCTCTGTTTTGGAATTTAATGCAGTAGCCATGATATGATACTATTAGACATATTATAAATCTGGCTGCCTGCATGACTTTGAATTTGCTTCAATCCTTTGATTGCTCTTCATCTTTGGTTGTCATTTAAATAGTATTGTGAAGACATCAATTTAAGGCATCTCAATTGTAAGCTAAACCACTTCTCCATATATTTTTTTTTTTAATTTCATACTTAGAAGATTATCAATATTTGTGTCTTCAGATTTTCTATTTGAGGATTGAATTAAATGTCAGCAACTACTGACTTTGCTTAATCCTTTAATTTTAATCATATAAAAGAACTGCATTTCACAATGGATCGTTAGACATTAATAGAAATTTCCTTTTTTGTCACCTTCATGAGGAAATTGCTCAACAGAAATCCATGACAAAATTTTAAATAAAAAAGAAAAAAAAAAACAAACAACTTAGTCTCCTCTAAAATATGCATGCCTAATTTTAAAACAGATCTATTCACCCAGCTGAAAAATTATTTTGTTTAGGGTGATGATTATTAACACGTTTTTATTAACTCGCGTTCTTGTCTGTCTGTCTGTTTGTTTCTTCGGTACAAATTTTGTAATTTATTTTAAACTAACTTCCCGATGAGCTATTGTGCTCCCAGTGAATGATGGCCGCCCTGTTTTTGTGAGATCTGCGCATGTATCATCGATTACTCTGGTCAGGCACTTCCGTATGAGTTTATCACTGGACGTCGCCATTACGGTAAAGGCTTGTTACTTTGCAAAAGAGCATTGTATTTATAAATAATATATATTTATTTATTTATATAAATACTTATTGTTAGCAACTGGTATTGAAATAACGGTAAATAGTCGAGAGAAGTTTTAATTTGGCGTTATCAACATGTCTTTCTCAGTGCAAGACAACGGGCATCCATTGTGACAGGAAAACATAATTGATCAGCTACCGGAAGGGCTGCGCAGTTCAAACGTCCGCCGGTCATCTTTCATTTTGAGGACAATACAGACTTGAAACTTTAAACATAGCTCAGAACTGGATGATAATTCAATATTAACCCTTTTATCTCCTTTGTCACTTGAATGGATATTTTTAAAAACAGTTTCTTCATAAATCTACAGTAATAATATTCCGTAAGCGCCATTACTTTTAAAAAAAAATAGCAAAAAACATTTTTGCTGGTAGAAAGAAATGGCGACGTCCAGGGTTTTTTAGTTTTAATGGTTAAGTAATAATTAGTAGAATATTTAATAATTTATAATATCAGTCAAGTGTTTAACCACGAGGCCACAAGGTTCAGAGATTATAAACATTTTTGCTGGTAGAATCACATGGCAATGTCCAGGGTTTTTTAGTTTTGATGATTAAGTAATAATTATTAGAATATTTAATATGTAATAATTTATAATATCAGTTCAAGGTAGTAGGTTTATCGTGAAAATGAATATTCCACTATTTATGGAAATGCGAAGAGAGTTCATTTACTTTTTGATGAAAAATTTTAATTTTTTTTTAACAACTAACTGATATCATATTTACTTAATCTCATCAAACTGTTTAAAATCGATTGAAAAATATCATACACACAACACTAAAAATCAAAAAATAATTAATTACAAAAAAAGTTTTTTGAATATACCACTTTTTAAAACTGACTAAAAAATATAAAATAATTAATTACAAAAAATAGTTTTTTTAATAAAACACGTTTTTAAAACGGACCAAAAAGTATAAAAATAATTTTTCCTAGCCCCATATATATTCCTAACCCCAAACAAATAGTCCTGAAATTTTGTGATTGTACAGTTTTAATAGCTATGAAAATACTTGTAAGATTTAAAATGAAAAACGTGGGCACAAGATAATAAACACTGCCATCTCAATTATTATCTATTGCAAGATAATTTTCACTCAATCCATA
>JAFIDM010000001.1:153052781-153133597 GCA_023159025.1 Thereuonema tuberculata | reverse complement strand
TTTCACTCAATCCATACCATCTCAATTATTATCTATTGCAAGATAATATTAACTCCATCCATACCATCTCAATTATCTATTGCAAGATAATATGCACTACATCCATACAATCTCAATTATCTATTGCTTACACCCCACGTTTTTCGTTTTAAATCTTACAAGTATTTTCATAGCTATTAAAACTGTACAATCACAAATTTTCAGGACTATCTGTATGGGATTAGGAATATATATGGGGTTAGGAAAAATTATTTTACACTTTTTAGCCCGGTTTAAAAACGTGGTATATTAAAAAAACTATTTTTTGTAAATAATTATTTTAGTTTTGATCCTCCCATCTCTTAAAATAAAAAGAGAAGAACGTAATAGTGCTCTGTGAAATGAAATTGAAACGCCATTTTTTTTTTTCAATTAAATACATTGGAAAATTTTGCATTTTGTAAAAAAAAAAAAAATTGAAATATTGCTTCAAATAAATTTAAAATTCATTCATTTTGAAAATTTTTAAAAATGGAGACAAATTTAATGTTAAATTTAGGGAAATATAGCTTCAATTAAAGCAGTGTCTCTTTTTATTTGATCGAATAATTTCAGTCATCAAAGTTTATTTTGAATGCTAATGACAGTCAGGATAATTCTGTGATAAAAAAAAAAGATAGTTTTCGATATCTAGTTTTCATTATACCGCATGTTCAGCTGCTATGTGATAATAGAATTGAGTCTATTCCTAGCTGACATGTATTTAATTGTTCATTAGCACTTTTTTGCTGTGATATTGGGAAATGTTGAGCATTGTTGAATTTGTGTTAAACTATTTAGTAGTAGACATGTGAGTGAGATGTGCTTCTTGCAAGACATTCTTTAGCAACTGTGAAATTGTAATAAGTTATATTGTACTTTCTTTTTTTCTTTGGGGTGGGGGCATATTTATTATTGTAGGCACTTTTATAAGATGTCTTCATCAAAGTTTTGATCATTATTTCTTATTACATTAAGGTCTGTGGGACAAGTTTTAGCAACTCTGTAGTAATGGTTCTTTCAATAATCCTGTCAATCCAACCATCTCTGTCTGGGGAATAGAATAAATTAGTATATCCTCATACCAGAAACTTCTTTCAGATATTTTTTTTTTTTTTAAATATCTAATAACAGAGAATTTTAACAGATAATAAAAGGTGGAAAATGCTGGCTTACATTATTATTTTAAATTAAAAATTTGAGGTAGTGTTGCAATGTACTTGATTTGCATCTGAATTAAAAAATATCAGATATATGTCTTACAATATTATTTTTCTATGGAACTTCAAAAGGAGTTATTATTTTGAAGGTAACAATAATTATTGAATCTTCAGAAATTTTTATTTTATTTGTTAATTTAATATACTTAATTATTTACTTTGATTACTTTGATCTCGCATAGGGATTATTCATTTCAGAGCATATGTCTTCCTATTTTTTACTCAAAACTTGTTCTCAATATACTCATATAATTGTGCAATAATAATAATAGTAATAATAATAAAAGAAGAATAGTAATAAAATATTAGCTGTTTTAGTTCTAAAAATGAAATAGGGAGATCATTAAGTTTTTAGTAGTTTTTATATTATTTTCCTGCACAGAAATTAGATAATTTACTTTTATTATTGTATTCCTCTATTTTTCATCTATACTTTTAGGAAGTTTTCTGCCTCAAACAACTTCCAAAAGTTGTTTATGAAATCATTTCATATAACCTGACTTTATTGGTTCCTTTTAAGAAATTCATAGATTAAAAAAAAGAAAGTTGTGCAAAATGGAATTCATGTTACTACTATTGTGCTATTGATCCTGTTAAGATAATAAATTGTGTATTAGGATAACCTTACTTGCATTGATCTTATTTTAACCTATTGAATTTCACATTTATCTTTCTCAGAAAGCCTTGAAGTTCAAGGTCGAATTTTAATTCTTTGGCTCATTCAACTATCTTTATCAGATGAATTTTGACAACCTTAGCTTCTTTGGCACAACCTTTTGTTCTTCTAGTTTTCTAATCTACCAGTTCCAATAGATGATTTTTTTTTTTTTGAATCAGCTTTATTATCATAGCTTGTTCTTTTCAGTTAACTTTTTTCTGATCATCATGATTCATCTTGTTTTGTTGAAGAGTTAAATCGTTAATAGTTAAAATACTTTTTGACTCCAAAGTAGCATCAGTTCTACCCTTTATCACTCCTTTTTCAATCTTGACTTTCCTTCCTACTCGCAAATGCAGGTTAAATGCTTGAGTCTATCTGCAATTTAAAATATTTCACAATTTCTCCCAAGATTATTACTTTCTATAACCTTTTAGGATTTTCTTCTTCCATCTCAACTTCATTTTCAAGAAGTTTAATGCATCATTTCAGATTTTTTTATAGTCTTGAGATTTCAATGAGCCATTGTTAGGTGGTCTACAATAACACTGTTGAATGCTTTTTTTCCCTGTTAGATAGCTGTAACAATGAATTTTAATTATCATATTTATTTTTGCTATTTTAACAGAAAAAAATTACAGTAGTGAATGTAGGAAAACAAGTGAATGCAGAAGGTGGACAATGATAATAAAGACTAAATATATACATAATAAAATATATACATGCTGCAGGTCTCTGATTAGTTCCTAATCTGTGCTTCAGTTGTGCCATAGGGCACTTAGCATGAGATATAGGTTCTCCTAATGCTTGGATGTCCATGTCCCAAGTGTTGACGAATGTTCCCCCCTGTTGGAACCTTCTCCACATTCTAGAAATGAGGCCTGGTGTCACAGGCCGACCTGTGACACCTCTAACTGTTCCAACTGAATTCCAGATTCCCAGTGACTCTATCTCTTGTTATTTCATCCAGATGGATACTCTGGGTCATGATAAACTGTAAGCAAGCATTGAAGAAACCAGGAGTCTCCCAGTACGTTATATGCCAGTAATGACAGGTACTGCAGCCACTCTGACATCTTCAGCAGTTTTTCCCTGCAACAGTGCTGCCACCTTTATGTTTTGTGTTTAGTTTATGTTAGTACATGTAGAATCTATTGCTCTTTTCTACCAGGTTTGGTGACATTTAGATGCCTGGAAGGGTCTGAAAATGCCAGTCCTTTTGAGCATGAATATATGTATAATTTAAATATCTTTCTTCATAGGCTAAGATGGTGACTTCGTCAAACTTTATATTATGGTTCTTAGTTTCATAAAAATGTTCTGTTTCTTTAAGATGCAGAGCCACCAAGACACCTGAGAAGATACATTGATTAATGATTTGGATCTAGAATTGAAAATTAATCTTTTGTCGACTTCTTCCAGTCGTAACATAATTCAATCTATATAGTTAATTAGAATTACGCTTCAGTTTTAATCTGTATAATTCCAACTAGTAAAACGTCAAGCAAAAGAGCAAACTTTTTAATTTACTATTGAGTATATACTTGAATATTGAAAACAAAATGAATTAATACCATCTAGTAAATTACAGTTTAAATGTCAGATATATTATAAACCAGATTATTTCTGCCTCCTTACTGTATTAATCTAGTTTTCTTCTTTCAAACTTTTCTTTCTTTTCCTTAAATTCAGTTACAAACTTTTTTTCAGAATATAAATTTTGCAAAATGACAAGATTTGTCATTTTTATTTTGGTCCCTAATTTTTCTGATTAACTTCTTAAACTGCACTGATACTCAAGCTGTGTGATGTTATGAATTAATTATGATTAAGGAGATTTTGGGTATTTACCAATGACACAGGAATTTAAACTTTTAATCATGTTGTAATGATGTCATTCAGAAAATAGTTATATCTAAATATGACCCAGTTTATCATTGGATGAGACTGATATACCTGGAATGTACTGCCAGAAATTGGATAGAGTTCATAAAGCTTTAGTGCAAGAACATCCACAAGTGGTCAACAGAAAAGGTGTCATTAGCAGCATTATAGACCAAGACCACATTCTCCGAAACAGACTCGGCACAATTCTAGATTTTATGCTGGAAACTTTTTACTTCATCTCTCTTATTTACCAAATGTTGCAATATCGGAATCATTTATTGAGTTTTCTGCAACACTTGTCAAAATTTTAAGATTCTCTGAAATCCTGATGATGTCAAAACATGTACTTCGAGTTTTTCACCTCAAGCTTAGCTATCTTTTATAAATAAGGCAATGGAAAGTTGCTTACTAGAGACTAATTCTATCTCAATTCAGGCAACCACTTCCAATGTGTTTTAGTTGACTATCCCCAGATTTTTTTTGAAAAAATTACAGCAGTTACTTCTATTTAGAAATAAAATACTCCAGAAGGATTTTTCTGAAAAAAAAGTTTTTGGCTGAGTTACAGCATTTTGAAATTTGGCAAAAAATTCATTAGTTGTGAAAATCATTCAAAACGTCTAATTTTAAAATGCATGTAATTTTGAAATAGTAACAGCTAGAGATTTTGTTTTGTTTTGAAGCTATTTAATTGTACTTAATTGCAGCATTTTTATAAGTGCTTAAAACGATTTTTTTAAGCCAAAAAATTCCTTTTTTTATTGTAAAAAATTGAATTTTTTTTTTTTGGTATTTTAGGAATTTTTTTCTCGTACAAAGAAAAGCTTGATGAGATAGATTGAGATGACAATCTATACCCCTCCTAGTGTAGTCTCACAGGTATTTTTATTTTTTACCTGTGATGTATGTAGCTGTTAAAAAGTGTTGTTAAAATGCCGAAATGCAGAAAATCCACCATTTTTGAATGTAAATTATTTAAAAACCACATTTTTTTAATCTGAAAATTTGACATAATATTCTCTTACTAGTAAGTAGTACAGTGCTGAAGGCAGAATAGTGGATTTTTGACTCATAAAGTTTCCTATGATTTTTTGAAAGTGGTACTTTTTCATTGTGTGGGCCCGGTAGCCGAGTGGGTAAAGGCGCTTGGCTGCGGGTTGGAGGTAGCGGGGTCGGCGGAGGGTGGGAATTTTTTCACGCTCCATTCTCCTCCAAACGGGTCCTAGGGCCTACCCAGCACTCTGTAGAATGGGTACCGGGTTTCTTTCTTGGGAGTTTAAGGTGGGCAGGCGTCGGGCTGACCTCCCGACGTCAACCTAGTCCCGTTGGTCAAGAAACGCTGGGAGCCTTACCTCCCGCGAGCCCCTGGGCCTGCATAGGCCTGTCGTGGCATCCTTTAACTTTTTAACTTTTTCATTGTCAGCTGTCCTTTTTTTTAATAAATGTTTTCTAAAAAACTTTAATAATATGAAGTATTTTAATAACAATTTTTAATTTATAATATTCAGAATAATTAAATATAAGTGCTGAAGACAAATATAAGTAAATACTTAAATAAAAATTAACTTACATTAATAACAGATTTAAGAAGAAAAAAAACTGCTGAATCTGAATCACTTCCTTTTTATTGAAAACTATGAGTCCTGCAGACAGTTCAGCTGGAATGGGATCCTTCACTTTCAGCAGCACATTTTGTAATAACACTGCACTTTCATCTTTCTTCTTCTGGTCATTGAAATACCTTTGCTGAATGATGAGGATGCAGAAATGACACAGTGATGTCCTCAAGTTCTCCCATCCACCAGTTATTGTCATATATGCATGCAACAAACTCGCTTATCTGAAAATCTACTGAGAATGAGAAGCATTTCAACTGGCTCATAACTTCTACCTTTTGCACTTTGTGAACTGTTTGTGCCATGTTTGGTTAATTTTCTTGCACTAACTAGAAATGTTGTGACTGTATTCCAGTGACAGACTTTACATTGACCCATTCTTCTGTATTAGATCTGAATTCCCGAACATTTTCTGTTTCAGGAATAATAGTGTTGTATCTTTTATCCAATTAGAAGCAGTCTTGACGAATAAAGCTGTCTCTCTGATAGCCAGTACAGACTCTTTTTGAAGATTAAATTTTGTTTCATAATGTTTACACAATTCTCCTACACCATCACAAGCACTCTTACCCATATCCAGTCGATGAATAAATCCACTTTCTTTCCACAGCAGGATTACCTTTGGAAAACTCATACAGCTGAAATGTATTTTTAAAATGTCCAGCGGCCTCATCTGAAATGTAAACTAAAGATTTGATAGTGAGCATGTCTTCATGATTTCATTTTTTATCTGTTCAATGGCATAGAGAGCATGTGCTGTATCATGTGTGATGTCATCGGAAACAATAGCAAAACTTTTTTTTCCTTGTCCAAAGTAGACAATTCATGGAAAAATTGAAATCTTATCATTTTGCCAGCGATAGCTTTGAATTTCAATATCAATGATTTCTTTTGTTTTTCTTTTTTCTGGATGTGCTGAAATAGCTGGAGTGATTTGTTAAATTTGGCAGAATGTGTATTTATGGTCCATCTTAAAATATGAGCTTGAGTGCTTGATATCCACTCTTCCTATCCCTCAAAATTGCCACCCACCCTGCACTTTGCAATGGATATCAGAATGTATTCTCTATTTAAAATTTAGATCACTTTGTTCTAAAACCAAAATTGCTTTTTTGCCAGCTCATTAACAGACCAGTCGAGTCTGGTATTTCAGATCTCTTTGCAGTCAATGAACAGTTAGTCTACTTGAACTAAGACTTTCAATTTTGGTTAGTTATGAATAACTAGGATGTAAATAATTAGTTCTCTGGTCTAATTTGTTTAGAGATTTCTGATGGAATCTTTATTTTTTTAAAAATTATTTTACTAGTTTCCAGTAGTAGTCTAGTATTTTGGTTTCAAATTTTAAAAATTCTTCGAAGATTTCATCAGGACTTAGTTGTTTTATCTATATTATCAAATATGTTGTTAAATGGTATTTTTTTTGGATCTGGATTGCTTAAGGAATCTTTTTGTTTTTATTAATTATTAATGGGATATTATACAGTGAAGAAAAAATTAATATTCTTTTTCTGATTTTCATTAATTTCAGTTCCATTTATCTACTTTTCATGATTTAATTGTTATTGAGTGAAGTGATTTATGAAGTTTTTATGGAGTCATTTCTAAAATTGTTTTATTCAAGAATTGCATAAATGATTTCATTTTTACTTAGCATTGTTTATATTGAAATGATTCACATTTAGAATTGTTTTTATTGAAATGTAGTTTTGCTGCTTTCTTCACTGGACAGTGTCTTCATTATATAAAGTATTGTGTTTTTGTAACTTCACCTCTTTCCTTATTTAAAAGTACTAGGAGTACAGTCCATAATTTTTGTGATAATCCACACTCTTGACAAAAGAAACGAAGTACCCTTAAGGAATCATCCACTTGAGATCCAATTGGTATGTGCAATGGACATGTATAGGAAAGGAAATCAATACAATTCCAAAACAGTCATTTTATTCATATTTTTTTTGGGGTGGGGGGCATTTATTTAGATAAAACAGCTAAACAAATGAACCAAGGCAGCACATTGTAGCACCACTTCTGCTCGTATACAAGTGGTTAACTGGCATGTCATAGGCATATACAGTTCACAGATAGTGTCCTGAGGTTTAGCATGCCAGATGGGATCCAATTGGTAGGCCAGTTCGGCAACATTCTGGTATGGACGTAGGCGGTGTGCCATCATGGCCCAAACATGTTCAATTGGCAATGAGTCTGGGCATGGAAGAGTGTCAACATTATAGAGGCAGTCTTGGGAGAACTCTGCCTTGTGTGGCGGGATATTATCCTGTTGAAAAATGGCCTGGGGATGCTGCGACAAGAACGGCAACACAGCACGTCGTAGAATGTCATCAATATAATGTTGGGCTACGAGGGTAATGCAGAGGACTACCAAGGGTGTCAGAATACAGCAGGAAATACGGAGGGTTGATTCACGTTTATTCGGTCAATTTCAAGGGTGCGCACTATCTCGCATGTGCATATGATGCAGCATCGTTGCGTTCGAATCAGAGGTCATAAGTCTGTAGTTAATTATCTGGTAGCTGGAATTGTGTTGCATTCTAAATATGCCGCCAAACGAGAACCCCAGTACCCTAAGGACGGTTGCACAGGTTGTAGAAGTTTCTCAGCCAATGGTTGCATGGATAATTAGGTGTGATCTGTAATTAGAAAAGCATCATAAAGCTTGTGTTAATTGCCTACTTCCTCGACACGTTGCGGAAAGGAAAACCAACAGCCGAAAGCTTTACGAGCACCACTTATCGAGAGAAAAATGGAAGTACGTCACTACTTTGGACGAGGCATGGATCTACCTTAGTGATACTTTGAAGTCAAGGGCAATATTTTATATTGCCCTCTTGATACCAAAGGACTATCCAAGTGGGACCACGAATGCAAAGAAAATTTTTCGAGAGGATTCATGATTGTTGCGGGTTACAGCTACAGAGGAAAGTTGCTGCTGAGGATGCTGCCTGCAAACGTGAAGATTAACGCTGCCTTTTACTTAGAGCATGTCCTGGAACCCTTGTATCGTGACGATATTCCTGCATTGTATGGCAGCAACAAAAGGAAAGTGTGGATTCATCAGGACAAGGCGTTGAGCCATACAGCCAGAGCGACCAGCTGTACATGGCCAATATGGTGACTGAAACCGGAATACAAGCAATCCGATACTGGTATGCCTCTTATAAAATCCCCCGATGCATCTCCAATGGACTTCTGTGGGTTCAGATTACTTAAACGGGCTCTGGGAACACGATGACCGAAAACAGTTGAAGAGCTTTGGAAAACTTGCAAAGAGGAGTGGAACAAGATGCCGCTTGTCTACCTCCAACGCAGCCTTCTTCAATGGAAGTTTTGATGCAGAGCCATTGCCAAAATGCAGGGGCACCCCATTGAACACAACCGTTGGTGGAGAAAAGAGTTCTGCTAAGCCTGTGATGTGATCAAAATCGACCGAATAAATGTGAATCAAACCTCCGTAGCTCCCCAGTCACTTTAAGTCTGCTGTCCATGTGTTCTTCCACAGTAAAGTCAGGATCCGTGTGCTGACCAGTCCAACTACAGACCTGTCTACGCTGGTCATTGATGCCCAGTGAACTGTGACTCATCACAGAAGACAGTATGACTCCACTGGACACAAACCCACATTGATCGAGTCAGCATCACTGCAATTGATGCCAACGAAGTGGCAGGCAACAGAGTGGCTTCCTCGAATGTAGTCCTTTACTGCAATTCATGAGGCAAAGGTCTGGATGGTTACTTCCATACCTCTAGACATAGCAACGTGGTCACAGATAGTCAGAACAAAGAATTCGGTGTTATTCGAGTGACTCTTACAATTGCTCAATCTTCTCGTTCTGTCATCTCCCTCAGCTGTTCACTGCCCATGTGGCGCCAGGGTGTATCGTCCTCGATCCACCGACACCAATATTGTGATTCGTTTCTCTATTCTAAATGCCGGGCAATATGGCTATTTGACTAACCGCCCTTTTCAGCCCAATGTTACGTCCCTGCTCAAACTCGATCATCTTTTTGTAACACGCATGGTTCCGATGTTGAGGCATTCTCACATTTTCGATACACGGTTTCTTGCACTGTGGCAGGCCTCTATTTGGTCATTAGCTGTGATTTTCTAATTGTTTGCATATTCAGCCCTGAGGTATTTGCACGTTAAGTTTTGCTGTGATCAACAATTTTCTCAGTACGCTTTGTTTTTTTTGTTTTTTTTTCAAAGAGTGTATTTTCCTTTTATAAATTGAGAAAAAAATCACAACTGGAAAGTTAAAGGAAACCATTTCTTTCTCCCGCTAATGGTGCCTGAGAGCAAAAACAATCAAATAAAAAATAATCCTGTGAAATCCACAGTATTAATCCGTTGTCCTTTCACTGAAAGGCACTTAGGAATTTAATTATAACAAGAAACATCATAAGTGCAATGAAAACGAAAATTTAACGTCCATAATTTATAAATTAAGAAAAAACAAACCTGAGCAAACATCAAGGGTAAATTCTGCTGATGATTCATAATAAGGATGGAACAGCTGTTCAGGATTCCCGTTGATGTTGGCTCAGTGTGTGAAAGCATATTTATTGTTCAGTTGTGGTTTTTTTCTAAATTTATAAATTATTATGGACGTTAAATTTTGCTTTTCAGTGTATTTTCCTCTTGGTATATTTTGAATATTTGGCTTTTTTTTTGTTTTGGTAAAGTGCAGAAAATTGTTTCAGTAACTTTCCAAGTTTATTTTTATTTTAATGTTACTGTGAAATTTATTCAACTGTATCTGTTCTGAGCATTGTTAAGTTGTCTTTGATCTTTAAAAAAAAAAGTAAGTCAGTTTATGTTTTGGTTATAGAGTCAAGTTTGATTTGATTTGAATTACAGTGATGGTCACAGTTACAATCTATAACAACTTTTTATAATTTTGATACAATAAGTTAAAGGATATGATTTCCATATCAGGAGTGGTTTCAGCATCTGGATAATGTAAAAAAGATACAGATATATGGCGGTAATATTCAGTGTGGCCAGGAAATTCCCATATCCCTTAATTGGTAGCATATTTATACATTAAGTGTCCACACAAATTCATACGCTGCCACGTCCTACTTGACATTTTTTGGAGCAAGTCCAGTGGGATGGTTCGAAATGCATCCTCAACTGCATTGAGCAGTTGTTCATTTGTAGCATAACGACGTTCAGACACATAGACCTTGATGATTCCTCACAATGAGTTGTCAGGCATCGTGAGGTCAGGACTTTGGGGTATGGAGCTGGTGGTGCTGGAGTACCACGATCAATCCAGTATCCTGGAAAATGTTTATGAAGAAACCCATACACAGTAAGAGTGAAGTGAGCAGGTGCCCCATCCTGCTGTAGCCATATGCGTTTCATGATACCCGTGTCTTCAAGTTGTGGGACCATGTTTGTAACATGCATAAATAAGTATTACCATTAACATAACCATCAAAAAAATATGGTCCAAGCAAATGACGTGATAATAGGGGGTACGGGAACTTCCCAGCCACACTGAAAACTGGGTCTGTTTTATTGCTGTTAAGTCATCTATCACTTTCCCTGCTTCAATTTGATAATTAGAACCTCTTGTTGTGGAAAGTATCTTTAAGTCTAGTATTACTTTTGTTCTTGTTTTGCTGAATTGTTGACATCAGAATTATAACTGTTACTGTAGACTATTTTAAAAATAGCAGAATCATTGTAGGAAAAAGATAAAGGTAATGGTTATATTGATTATTATCAAATTGCATTTTTATTCCCAAATGATATACAGTGCAACTTGGATAATTCGAACGTCTTTAATTCGAAATCGTGGTTAATTCGAAGATTTCTCTTAGTCCCTTGAATTTCTTATTAAATCAATGTTAAAAAATCGTGGATAATTCGAAGTTCAACTTCCTTAATTCAAAGTTTTTTATAAAAAATTTCGAACCAAAACGACTTTTCGGCGTTTCATCGTTAAGAAAATCGACACTTGACCACTGAAATCCCCTTCCCGCCACCGTTCGACATATGACGCTTCAGATGCCATTCGAGCTTCCTGCTGTCAGTGTCACCATGTCTTTCAGTAAACCACGCATGTACAAGAATTTAACGTTCGCTGAAAAGGTCGCCGTCATTCTCAAGGTGGAAAAGGGTGTGAAGAAGAAATGCCAAATCGCCAACGAGTACGTGATAGCGCCGAATTTCGTCGGTACATTAAAGGACAAACCAACGTAAGTGAAGCTGTTTTCCGTTCACTAAACGTGCTTGATGATTTTGCTAACCTTAAGCGACTGAATTCTACAAAACAATCAGACATAGCTCAATTTTTTGAAAAACTATAATTTTCTGTATTGAATGTAATATGTACTGTAGCTTACATAATATAAATCTTATTTTGTTTATATACATATAGTGTTTTAAGTCTTTCATACCATGATCTTTCTGAATAAATATTTACTTATTGACAAAATAATCTTTTCAAGCATTCAGTGGACCTGAAATTAAAGTTAAAAGATGTAACTTGTTTAATTCGAAGTCTTGGATAATTCGAAGTTTTGTAGTGGTCCCTTCAGCTTCGAATTATCCAAGTTGCACTGTAATTGTTATTTTAATTTTAATACATAAAAGTTTGGTATTGTTAAAGAAGGCATTCTTATGATGGGTAAAAATTAATCTAAATATTTATGAAAGTATTATTTATTATTGAATATCATTTTATATGATGTTATAAAGGAAAGTTGTTGTGAAAAGAGTTTTGAAACCTTATACAGTTCATGGTTGAGCTAGCTGGTTGACACTGTTTATATTAGACAACCTCATGTTTCAAGTCTTGAAACAAGATTACATACTTTTAAAGGAAATTCATGGAATTTGTGCTAGGAATGAATGCCTTTTAATTACAACAAATAATGGGCTAACTTTTTTTAAAGAAATTAGTAATTTATTTTTCATATGGAATGTAAACTTGAAAATTTCTGGCTATCTCTATTTGATATTTCACATGTTTATTCTTTTAATACTTAATCAAAATTTTCATTTATTACAGAGATAGTGAAGTTCCTCACAATATCACACACAATAAAACTAAAGTAGGTGAATCAGATTCAACAGGAATGTAAGTGTGATTGTTTTAAATCGCTTACTAAAGTATTTGTTTTATTTCAGTTATAAAATGATAAACACTTTTATTTTTAGACTTTTTTGAAAACGTTACAAAAAATTAACAAAGTGTAATTTTGAAAATTTAATCGGTTATAATCCTTTAATCCCCATACATATATATATATATATATTATAAAGGCAGTGATAATTGTTACTCAAGGAGTTACATAAGAGTTCATGAAATGTTTCTTGAAACTTGTAACATTTTTTCATTCTCGGACCATGTTAAAAAAATTCAAAGAACCAAATGAACTCCAGCAGCACCAAAAATAAAAGTTGGAAGTAAAAGATTGCACAATATTTTAAGTAATATAATGATATTTTATCACCATAATAACCTTTCTTGTCGTCAGAATTAAAAAAAAGAAAGAATGTTGCACTTTTTATTGTTCAGAATTACATTCCATATATTTAAGATGTCCCAGGAGGTAAGGTCAGTATTCTAGGAGGATATAATATTGGTCATTATAAGAAAATAAACTTCATATGAAAATGTTTATAATTCAGAACATTTTCTGAGATAGAGCTATTTGGATGTACAGTAATTTGAATTTGGCATGCAATATTGTCCTTCCCTCCTACCGTAAAGCACCACTTTCTAAAGCATGTAAATCATGCATGTGAAGTATCAGTTGATTGTTTTGACTCTTATAGGGATACTGTACAGGTGTTGTTAAAAACTTCACATGTCCACACTTGTATAAGATTGCTCAGAAATGAATGTCAACATACACTTAAAAAATCTATTCGTTAGATATTAAATATATTAAATATATTTCTTCATCAAAGTCACCTCCAAATTTCATACAACTGTAAGCGATATATCACAGAAGCCATCATTCTGTTTTTCAAGTTCTGAATTTCGCAAATTAAAATAACAATAATAAGATCTAATAACAATAGCAACAATGTATACACTGAAGTTATCTCAATGGCCTAAAAACAAGAAATAATAATCCATATCCTTCAACATTAACAAGTTTTGATACCAATTATTGAAATTTATTGTCTTTATTCCGCATTAAGTTCTGGAAATAAGACAATGTGTTAGTATTGACTGCATAACCTTTATCCTTGTTAATGCATGGATAGCTCTCTATTGTGCAAGCCTCTATGATATATCTGGTGTGCTTATCTTTGATTTGAATAGAATCTCCACGATCGGATCGGGATTATGATTTTCAGTAATACAATGTTCTGCCCACTGTGATACTTTTGGCATGTTATTCCTAAAATATTCCTAAAATATAATATTCCGCAGCAATATGTTCAAGTAACTTCTCCTTCAAAGTCCTACCTGAATTTCCGAAATAGATTTTAATTTGTAAACAGTATACATTGTTGATATTGTTATTAGATCTTCTTATTGTTATTTTAAGTTGTGAAATTCAGAACTTGAAAAAGTAGAACGATGGCTTCTGTGAAATATAGTATATAATATAGTTTGTAGTATGAAATTTGGAGGTGACTTTGAAGAAGAAATATATTTAGTATATTTAATAGACTTAAAAAAAATTTTTATGCCATTTTCATACACAAGTTGCTAAATGCATTGATAGTGATGTTGAAATTGAGGTTTTTGAAAATTTATTATAAACTGAAACAGTAGTCACTTGAACAATAAATACTAGAAGTAGCATATGATATCTTTCTTATCTGTAATTTTGCAACTGTACATTCAAATAACTATCTTGGAAACAATTTGTAAATGAACACATTGTTCATATGAATTTTTTATATTAGGTTGACAAATATTATGATCTCCCAGAATATTGACCTTCTTCCTGAGACACCCTGTATAAGTTGAAAGATGTTGAATTGGCAGCACCTGATCATTAGTCAAACACATTAATAATATTTGTGAGTGCCTAAAATTAAACTTGTGAAATAAATTTTAGTTCAATTATTAGTGTTTTAGTTTTGTGTTGATGTTCAGAGTTCCTCAAAATTCCAAAAACTTACTTAGAGCTTATTGTCACTCTCCGAGTGCTACTGAAGGCTACACTCTATCCTTCGCAGTGACCCTCTCATTGCCTATTTACAAGGACCTCGTTTCATTATTTTCACAAATTTTTGTTTTCCACAATTCAGATTTAAGAACTTTGAACTTCTTGTCCTGCCAGAATAAATAAATTCTTCTTTCAAATGAATTCTTCATAATCTTTTTCTGGATTGTTTTTATAGAAATTGTTTTTTATTTTTATATTTCTTCATTGTAACACACACAACTTCAGATCTGTCTGTTCCATTGTAATTGAGCATATCAGTGCTTGTAGTTTGCATCTTTGCTGATAAAACAATGAAGTATTCTCCAATAGAAAATTGTATTTATATTATTAATTAATTGACTGTAAAAATTAGAGTATGAATAGAAGCTGTAGAAGAAAAACACAGTTGGTATCATTATAGATGAGTTTCAAAGTAATTTCTTTTCAAGTGTAAAATTGAAACAAGATCAGTTTAATAATGTTTCCATTGAATCACATCTATTAACATAGTTGTCTTCTTCCATTAATAAAAAGCATTAAGGGAATTTGATTTCAGGAACTTAATGTTATTTTGACAGAAAGAACTGTTTTCTTGTTGTTTCCTTCCATCTTTTGCAGCTCAAAGATTCACAAATATAACTTCATGTGCAGAAGTATAATAAATTAATACAGTCGAACCTCCATATACCGAAGTAGCAAATTGCCGGAAAAAAATTCGATATATAGAAATTTCGATATATAGAATTTTATCATAATTACTCCTAAAACATTAAAATTAAAGCTAATTTTCGTATACGAAACTCAATTTCTAATTTATATGCGAATCACATTAAATGAAAGTTAATACAGGTAATTAAAAATTGAATTAATATGAAAGATTTATTGAGTACTACATACCTTTTAAAAAGACAATAATCCAGACAGTGGTTACAATGATCACAGTTACGTTTTTTTTAAAAAACTTCGAATATCTTGCTGAACAGCCAGTTCATCAAAGAAATGTTCGCATTTATTCAGTCCACTAAAAACTTCATCAGGAACATTTTCTGCGAATTGAAGTCCATGACGTATTGTTTCATATGCATCTCGCATTTCTTTTTTCGATGGCTTTTAAATGTTTTCAGATTGATTTACTTCCTTTGGTTCTTCGATTTCTTTTTCAGTTTCATGAAACGATCTCAGTATGTCTTCGTCTGTAGGATAATCAGCAACGGCATTCCGATTTTTATAATAGTCGTCACTGTGCTTGTGGGAATACCAAATTTAGCTGAAATGTCTTTTTTGCGCATTCCGCTATCTATATTCTTCAGCAATTCAACTTTATCCACACTTTTATCCCAGTATGTCTTAAAAATTTTTTTCAATATATAGAGATTTTTTCGATATATAGAAACAGTTTTTCTATGTAATGAACATGGAGATTTGCTAAGAGTTCGATATATAGAAAATTTCGATATATGGAGGTTCGACTGTAATTTGCAAAGTTTAGTAGTCTAAAGGCTGTTTTAGATGTACCATTTCTATAGGCAGTCTATACGTCATCGATGAACCATGGCATGATGGAAAGGACATTGCCTCTGCTGCTCTACTATAGGGCAGGTTCTATTTTCAAAGAAGATTGCATGCCTTTTCGTAGGAGCCATCTGACACCAGCGCTCCTGGTGGCGAGTTAAATAACTATGAAGTTTAATTGATTTACATAATTAACCAAAATCATAACAGAATTTCTGCCTTAAAATTTGAAGCAGTGATCGGCTGAAATCTCGAAAACATGTCATCGTTGGCCAAGATTTAACAAGAAATATCGAAGCTGAAACCGAAGATATACAAAAAAAGATGAAAAAAATGAAATAGTTATTTTAAACCTAAATTAAAAACATTCTCTCGCCTGTTCAATGCATTGAATAAATGATTTTTATATTACTCAATGTTTATTTTCATAAATAAAACATAGGTATGATGGTAATTGACAAGTGTAAATGTTCTGTCTGATGGAACACAATGTGGAATGCGTAAGATCGAGTTTTAAAGTTTTTTTTATCCACTGATAATCTACATTGTCATCGATATAGCCTATGTGCCTGAAATGGCACATTTAAAATGGCCTTAAGGAAAAACTTAGGCTGTAGAATATGTTATCATTAAAATTAAAGCTTTTCTTTTATCTTAAATTAAAAAATATTTTAATAAAAACTAAATTCAATAATTTTTCAAAATAAACTTAGTCTGCACAAAATTAAATAAAATTAACTCAATAACTTGTTGAAATTTGAATTTTTTTATTAGCAATAAACATGTAATTCTCTTCACCGGGAAAAGATTATGGATTGCTATTACATTTCAGCTTTTGATTTGTCTTCATTTCATTATGTGCTCATAATTTTTTGATTGGTAATATTCAAGTTAATGATATCTTTTTCTTACATAACCCAAATACTTGCAGGATGTATTTAAATAAAGTGTTTTGAGTGTATGAACTACTAGTTTATTTATCCATAATTGTTCCTTTTCTTATTCTTTTTATTATTATTATTATCTTATCAGTTTTCTTAAGATGACTTAGTAGTACTCTTAAGGTCGTTTCACATGGATCCGAAAATCGGATGGTCGGATCCACGAATCGGACGTATTCTCTTTCACTTGGCCAAGAAACTCTCTCCGACGTCATCTATACGATATGTAGCATTCAAATCATTCGTATAGACGACGTTTCAGGGCCAATGTGAAAGAGAATACTTCCAATTTGTGGATCCGACCGTCCGATTTTTGGATCCGTGTGAAACGCCCTTTAGGGCCCAGCCTGCCATTGATCATCCCTTTAACTATTTTTTTTTTATTTGCTTGTTCGGTGTTTAGCACCTTTACAAGCTGCGAGAATTTGTTGTTTCTTTTACAAAAAAATTGGTAGCAGAGGGAGGCTAGTTTTTTAATTGTTCACAAATAATATTTTTCCCCCATTTATTTCGTGACAGCATATGCTACAATTTTTTCGCCGATCTCATGAGACCCATTCTTCTCACGGAACATTGTTTCACCGTCATATTTCCACTGCGTGATACAAAAAATCATTCTCACTCTTTTTGATTCGTTCTTGTAGGTCAGGGAACTTTGTGTTATCGATCCATTTTTATCCAATGAAAATTTCAACCTATAACTTTTTGAACTATTTTCTGACCTGCATCGTAAGCAGTGAAAAGTAACGGTATTAATGTGAGAACTTTCTGGATTCAAATTCATGAAGAATATCCAGCATTTGAGTGAAAAAGCATTCAAAGGTATTTTCTTTCACTACAAGTAAAATTCATTTTCTGCTCTAAGAACTATAAAAACAAAATTCAGAAACAATGTGCAAGTAGAACCAATTTTGAGATTTCTTTAAAAAATTAGTGAACAAATTATAAGCACAAAGCTCCCATTGAATATTTTGTGATTCGTATTGAATGAATATATTCTGTGAATATAAATGTAACCAATAAATTGTACATTTAATTTATTTTTCATTACAATTATCTTACAATTTCTTTGTCATCTGACAAGTACTTATATTATTAAAAATAGATCTATTTATCTATTGACTATAAACAATTAAGCTTATGTCATTTCGATATTACATAAAAGCTGATGGTCTGCAACTTATGTGTAGTTGGGAAGTGGGCCTTGGATGTTAAAAGGTCAGGAACCAATAGTTTAAAGTACTTGTAACTGAATGTGGATCTACCATTACAGGGTACAGTAAAACCTCTCAAAACTGGCCTAATGTGGCGCACAGTAGGCCGGATTTCAGAAAAGCCGGACTACCGAGTGTGTTCTTAAAATAACTCAATAGCTCAATTTTTGTGAAGACGTAATGCCAGATTTAATTAATTTAACCCCATTTTCATAATTTTGCACTCAAATGTTTATTAAAAACAATACAAATGAGCTTTTTCTGACACCAAGCTCTAGTGATATTTGTTTTGCAGATTCCTCTGCATCCAATCTCCTTAACGCTTCTGTTCCATAGTGACTAAGTTGTTCTTTCTTTTTTCACTCATAATGAATATGCGAGGATAGGGAAACAAAATAGGCAAACGAATTTAGTTATAAAAAAAAAAATTACTCAGGACAGGCCGGATTACCGATACCGGATTTGAGAAATTTTACTGTAATTCAGTATCAATTGATTTTGAAAGTGATTAATAGTCTAAACTATTAATTTGAAGGCTCTGCTATTTTTAAATACAATCTATTGGGTCGGTGCATAATTATCAGGCGTTTTTGTAGGTGGGTTTTTTGTAGGTAATAAAAATTGCTGTTAGGTTTATTTTTTTTAATAAAAATAGTATTTTAGTTTCAGGTGATAAAAATGCGTGTCAATAATCATACTCATATTCGTCATATTATGCTTTATTACTTCGAACAAGGATGGAAAGCAGAGCAGTCATTTCGTGATCTCAATAAAGTTTTTGGCGAAGGAACAATTAGCGAAAGTCGATGCAGGGAATGGTTTGCCCATTTCAAATCTGGTGACACTAGCTTGGAAGATAAGCCAGGAAGAGGTCGACCATTGGATTTCGACAACAAGGCAATTTTGGCAGCTGTGGAAGAGGACGAAAGCTTGACAACTCGAATGCTGGCCGAAGACCTCAATGTTGACCATTAAACCATCGTTCGTCGTCTCAAAAAGCTCGAAAGGTATGGAAAGTGGCTGGATGGGTCCCTCACGAACTCTCCGACAACAATAAAGCCGAACATGTCCGAATTTTTACTGGTTTGCTGCAACGAAACGAGCAAGCTCCATTTCTGAAGAATCTTGTCACTGGGGATGAGTCATGGCTTCTCTTGAAAAACGTCAAAAGAAAGAAGGCTTGCGGTTCACCAAAAGGAATACCAAGAAACGTGCACTGTAAGAAGGCAATGTGGTGTGTTTGGTGAAAACAGCTAGTGTTGCCAGATTTGAAATGGGCAAACCAATCCCTGCATCGACTTTCGCTAATTGTTCCTTCGCCAAAAACTTTGTTGAGATCATGAAATGACTGCTCTGCTTTCCACCTTTTTTCGAAGTAATAAAGCATAATATGATGAGTATGAGTATGATTATTGACATGCATTTTTATCACCTGAAACTAAAATACTATTTTTAATAAAAAAAGTAAACAAAACAGCAATTTTTATTATCAAAAAACCCGCCTACAAAAACGCCTGATAATTATGCACCGACCCAATAGTTCAGGAGAGTGCTACTATTTTTTTCCACATAAAATCCAGAAAGGCCAATAAATTTCAATGAATTAAATGCTGTAATTCTCTGGATGTTTGATAGACTCCTTTGTCACACCACAATGAATTGCTTTGCAGAATTATCTGGCACATTATCTAAATGAATTATGAATTATGTAAATGGAATTGTACTGCTTTAGAAGATGGGGCCAGATTGAATGAATTAGTTAATGAAGGGGATCATTGCTTTTCAATAGTTCCTTATAGATAAATTGGTTAATTATGCAATATTTTATTGAATAAGTAAATTTTATCAAAAAAAAAAAAAAAACCGACGAAACTATACCAGTTAGAAAAGCAGAAGAATAAACAGATAATGCATTAAAAAAAGCTATGGTATTGGAGTCCATATTTTCACAGAATTAAATGAGATCTAAATAGACATTTGTATGCTTTCTGTAAAAAGAAACATAATTGACAGTTCTAATAATAAGCAAATGTATGAAACATGAGCAGTTAATTTAAAGAATTAAAGATGGAAGAGCAAATTGCATTAACATACCTTCAATTTTAAAAAAGATAACATTCATTTTCACTAGAAAACATACATAGAATTAGAAAATGAATGAAATATTCAAACATTCATAGGCAAATTGTTGTTAGTCAACTAATAGTGATGTACAGCAATCTGAAATGTGCTATGTAACATATAGAAATGAAACAATGGAAAACAATATATCTGAAGCAGTCTCTTATTCGAAAATACTGAATGTAAATGCAAGTGAGATGATGTAGAAATTAGAAAGGATGAGACTTTTTTTTTGACTGAAGCAGCATTGTTAGTAAAGAAAAGCCTTTGAACTTACTGAAAGCTTAATGTACTAATTTATTTATGATAAAATAAATTTACTTACCAATTATTGAAATGAAATTTACTTACTAATGAAATGGTATAAGATGAATCTGTGTCCAACAGTTTCAAAAGTTTTGTGCACTCTGTCTTCAGAGAAAAGGCATACCATGCAGGGAGGGGAAGCTTAGCAACAATGACGAGCTTTCCATCCACAGATGATCAAATTTATAGGCTTTTGAGACAGTTGAAATGGAAGGTTTTGAAAAGGTTATTGGTAAGGAGTTTGTCAGCTGTATGTTCAGTATGTTCAAAGTTTATAATAGTGTTTGAGTCTCTGGCTTTAAGGTATCATCATTGTCATGAAAGAGCTTGATAAAATTTCAATTGCATTGAAACTTTATTAATAAATAATAATTAATTATAATGCACTTGCATTCTTTTTTTTACAATACATTATTGAATATTCAATATTTCAAGATAGTGAATATTCTGTTTTCTCCGTTGATATTTGTTCTAATAATTAAATTTGTAAAAGATATAATTTCAGAAACTTGCAGAACAATTGAATGAAAGTTGAACTGAATAAAGAATTAGTAATATATTTTAAAATTTGTCTTGATTACTTTTATTCAAATTTGAATATTTGTTTTCATCTTTTATCAGTTTTGTATCAATATGTTTCTCAGTTTTGTTGTGATACCTTAATATTTCTAATTTTACAGTCAGTACGGTAGTTATAGAGAGGCAACTGGAATAATGACGGGATAAATAAACACTTAAAAATAATGTTAATTATAAAATTATCTTATTTGACTTTAGGAAACGGGCAGCAGCTAAGAAGCTGATTGAACGCTACTACTATCAGTTGACAGATGGATGTGGCAATCCCAATTGTACAAATACTCACTGTGCTTCAAGTGGCAAGGTAATGTAAACATATCCTGTTCAATAATTGAACAAGGATATGTATATTATATTCATCCTTGCTATTCCTTTCATCGCTTGATTCTTTATATAATTTACTAGTTCTTATGTAAGGCAGTGTATTTAGCAAAATAGAACTGCCATTGATGCCTAATGAAACTAAAATACAGGGTGTTTCACTCGCTATCGAACCCTGATTTTCTCTTTATAATTTTCAAACTGCCTTGATGCTAATGGCGACCACTTTCAACACTTGCTATGAAATCATCATGCTTCTCCTAAATCAAGGTATGTTCGTGTCAAATTTCTCTACATTACTTCCATTAGTTTGAAAATTATAAGGGAAAAATCAGGGTTCGATAGCGAGTGAAACACCCTGTACTTTAGAAAGTTACTTAAATTGCCATTATTCCATTGTCTTTTTGATGTAGAAACTTCAGGGTATTTTTGTAATGATAAATATTTTTTTTGCAGCTCTTATTATTTTTCATTATTACTTTGTTATAAATTCATGATTAGATGATTTTTTTAGTTCTATGTCTATGTTAATTGATAACTGAAATTGACCAGTTATGACAATAAGTATCTGATGATTTGACATGAACATATATTGGAATTTATTTTCTCTATTTATATTATGTCAATATGAATTTGAATAAGCGTAGTATTTTATACTAATCTTCCCAACATACTTTAAATGAATATGACTTTTTTTTTAATACTTTAAAAGAATTGCCATGTAATTGGTGAAATGAGACTAGCTATTCTTAATGTATTGTAATGAAATCTTTTGTAAATATTGAATTATTCAAATTTCAATCGAAGATTAAATTTTTACTCGATACTTTCATGTTATAAGAATCTAAAATGAAGAAGATGGACTACAACTTGACAAAAACAAAAAAAAAGAAAACCCTTAATTCAGCCATTGGAGGAATTGGTGACATTATTGAAATGAAAGAAATTTTATTATAGTAACTCAGTGAAGAGTGGAGTGATAAAATAAACAGCTCTATTAGGAATAACTTTGATTTTAAAGAGAGAATTTTTGTTTAATTAATTTACAAAACTCTGGAGATTTTTTTTAGCCAAGATACTCTCCAATAATGTTCACTGAGTGTTAAACAAAAACCAATGAATAAAATAAATAAATAAATAAATAAAAAAACATTGTTTATAAAGTAATGTTTAAAATTATATGGAATGATTTGCTGAAAAAATTAGTACAACAAAAAATCTCAAACATTTCAGTAATTTTTGTTTGAATGAAAAACTGAAAATAAATGTTACATTTTGATTGAATTGAGTAGGATAGTTTATACACACACAAACACACACTATCATCTATAATTTTTATATGTAGTTAGTTAGACACTTAAATACAATTTAAAGTCTTCAATTGTTGAATAGAAAAATCTAGAATTCTCATTCTTTTCACAGTAGTTTATTTTCTAGAGAGGTTTGAATAAATACTATCGCCTATAAAGTTTGCTTAACTGTTGTTGAGATTAAAATAAATTAAAATTGTTATTTTTTAATCCATTTAGAGTAGAAATTAATTATATTTAGGTTAATCAAATATCTTCTTGGTGAAATAGAATTTAATGATGCAGTACAAGTGATAAATCTAAAAAGATAAATACCCTTGTACAAGTTCATACATTTATGGCTAAATTTCTGTCAATTGCAACAGTGAAATAGCATATTTATGTAAGTGTTGTTTCGGGCTTCAACATTATTCTTTGTAAAAAATAATTGCAAAGGTATGTTCAGGTCGTCTTTTCAGTTATTTCTTACAATGAGCAGTCTTTTATTTTTTTCAAATATATATTACTCATAATTCATTCTGTAAAGAATGACTGAGCAGTAGTCAGAACTAGCAAATCATTGTTTAAATTTTATGTATTTAGTCCACAAGTAATTCAGTTTATTTGCAGAAGCTAACATGAAAATGTATATGATCGCATAACTTCCTGCATTAACCATCTGTACTTAACCTAAAATGTGAGCAGAGGTGGAGCACATGGAATGTGCCCATTATGAAAATTGTATTTATTTGTATTCAAGTAAAATTATCTTATGAGTAATTTTGATGTAGCTCAGTAAATGTAATTACTATTACATTACTAAATCTACTTACAATTTTATTTTTATCTTACAAAATGGTGAATTTTTAAATTTGAAAGATTTGAATTACATACAAAAAGATTCTTCAGTTTTGTTCGAATTACATCCTTATATTTTTTTGAAAATATACCTTCACTGTAAATAAATTAAAATGAAAAAAAAAAAAAAAAATGAATATTAAAAATAGAATAAAACTTGAAATAAAACAATAAGAAGAAAATAAAAATTTATAATGATATGTTGTTATATTGCACAACTTAAATACTATGTTTGAAAGAATTATAAGTAAGTATTACTAAAAAAAATTAAATATAGATAATTGTATTTTTAAACTTAAAGCAAATCTGAAATTCATGAACTTGAAAGAACAAAAATACCAATTCTCATAAATAGTATGAGGATTTTATTGCAAATACAAATTTTCATGGATTTACAATTAAGTAAAACCAACAGAATAAACATAGAATACGTTCTGTAGTACTATAAAAAATCTTGAGAAAATGCTCTAAGAATAAATCTAAATTTAAGCTTGAGGATAACAAAAATAAATATTAACTTATAAAAATATTATTGATACATCATAAAAGTTATCATAATATGGTATGTAAACTTCAAAGATCTAAACAGAAACGAATGATGCTTGGTAGACATTAATCTATTTTGACTGGCCAATTGATTTTGGTTTCATATTAAATTTTCTAATGTTTGGAATATCTCTCTTAATCCATAGTTGCTTCGTTAGGCCAAGGAATGATTCTGTGTAATTCAGTTGATTTAACATGATGGCATTTTCAATCAGATTGCTTCTTTGAGTCACTAAAAGTAAAGATTTATTTTTGATAGCATTTTTTATGTTGATAGTTATTTTTTCAAGTCCCAGATTTCTCTTTTTTTGTCATTGAATACAATAAGGAGTTGGAAACTATTAGTATTTATTTATTTAAAGTAGTTTCATGGGCATATATTTCTTTCATTTTCAATAAGCATACATTTTTTAAATAGACTTGCAAAAATAATATAGAACCCTCTGAAAAATATTGTTGTGGCACAAAATTTCTAATGCTTGGGAATAGGAAAAAAAACCCAAAGCAATGAGATAAACAAAGTAGTAAGAAATTTTTTTATCTTTCATTACAAATAGGGAACTGTAGGATTAAAAGAAGAAAATAAAGATATCAAAAAAAAAAAGTTGTAAAGACCAACAAAATAAGTTATTAGACAGAAAAAGAGAGTATAAAATAATCTGAAAATGTCTGCACTCATACACAATAAAATTAACTCTGAAAAAAAAAAAATAAATCTGAAAGTGATTCTAGCACAAAAGATGAATCAGTTTATCTTCTTCAAGCACAATAGGTATGGTATGCGAATTAGAATGTAAAAATTGTAACAAAAAATAAGTTGGAATGGCAAATCCATTAGTTACTAGAAGAGTTGGACAATATCAGTCTTAATGGAAAAACAGAAGGGTCTTTCAGCAGTGACCAAACATTTAATTGAAAACATAGATACATGTGATTGGCAGTGATTTAAGAAAAAAAGATAATCAATTTAAATTGACTATAATAGAAGCATCATTAATTAAAAAAATAAAAGGATTTGGTAAACAGGCAATATGAAGAAACCAGTTTTAAGTAAAAATTTGGACATTTCATTGATATAATCGTAATTATTTTTTTTTTATTCATAAAACAAATCATGTAATCATAGCATTATCATCATCAAGTGATTCAGTCCTTAGACTGGTTAAGACATGCCATGTAGCTTGATCTTCTGCTGTAGAAGGATCTTCAGATCGCTGTAGGTCTTGAAATTTCTGTCTTCATATGCTCTAGAAGTAAGGGTGATTCTTGGTCATCCCCTTCCTCTTTTCCCCATATTTTTTCCTTCAAGCACTGTAGTAACAAGTCCTCCATTCCTTTAGTTATGGCCCAGCCATGACAGTCGTCTTATCTTTATCATCTCCATAAACGTTCTTTCTTCGTTCATTTTCTCCAAAACTTTTTCATTTGACATCTCTCTCCAACTTGCTCCCACTATCCTTCTGTAACTCCACATTTCAAATGCTTCTAGTCTCCTTTCATTATTTGTACTCAATGTCCAAGTCTCTGCACCATATAGAGCTGTAGTCCCTACTTAAGTCTATAGTAAGCTTTTTCGTAATTTCAGATCGATATTCTTTGCCGTGAAAATTCTCTGTTTCTCTTTGAAGGCTCTTTTTTGCCATTGCTAATCTTTCTCTTATCTCTTTCTTGCATCTGGCATCTTCTGTCCCAGAAATCGATAGCTATTAACTGTTCGATTATTTGTCCATCAATGTTGATGTTTACCTTTCCTTGTTCTTCCTCATAACCTTTGTCTTTTCTCTATTTATTCTCATTCCATATGATTCTGCCATAGCGTTTATTTTATTTATCATCTTCTGCAATACTTTCCTTGTTCCGGCTATTATTGCTTGATCGTCTGCAAATTTAATGGACGAGATTCTTTCTCCATTGACCGAAATACTATCTCCAAGGCTATTTAGAGCTATACCCATCATCGCTTCAGAGAACAGTAAACAGCCTTGTCTAACTCCCTTCTTTGTTGGTTTTAACTTTCCTTCTTTAATTGATACTATGTTTTGGTTTCTATATGGGTCTTCAATCAGCTTGATAATGTTATTGTCCACACTGGTCTTCTCAAGCAAACCAAATAGCTTAATCCATGGAAACCAATCAAATGCTTTTTTCCGTAGTCAATAAAACAGACGAAAAGAGAACTTCTCACATCATTCATCCTTGCTGCCAAAAATCTCCATATGCCTGTTGCTTCTCTAGTTCCTTTTCCTCTTCTGAATCCATATTGACTCTCTTCAAGTTATGTTCAATGTTTTGTTCCATTCTCCTCTTTATAATTTTCAACAATATTTGGATGCATGTATGATTAAGCTAACCGTTCTGTAGTGTCCACATTCTGTTACATTGGGTTTTTTTGGAATAGGGATGATCACTGATATGAGGGAGAGTCAACTGAAAACCTTCAATATTTTTAATTTAATTTATTGAACGAAAGTGGAACACAGGTGTATCATTTTTCGACATAGTCTCCACGATGTTCAACACATTTCCTCCACTGCATAGGAAGTACATGGATTCCTCTGGGGAAAAAAATCTTTTGATCAAGTGTGCATCCACTCATGCGCCACCTGTTGTACCTCTTCATCGGACTGAAATTTCTTTCCTCCCATTGCCTCTTTGAGTGGTCCAAACATGTGATAATCACTTGGGGCAAGGTCTGGTGAGTATGGTGGATGTGGAAGAGTCACAAAGTGAAGGTCATTTATGGTTGCAACTGTTGCACGGGCAGAATGCGACTGCGCATTGTCATGTTGCAGAAGGACACCAGTAGTCAGTTGTCCACGTCGCTTTGATCTGATTGCAGGCTGAAGATGATGTTTTAACATACTGGAATATGACGCTCTAGTGATGGTGTCTCCCCTAGGCGTGTAGTGTTCCAAAATAATGCCTCGTTCATCCCAAAAGAGAGGCAGCATAACCTTTCTTGCAGATGGCTAGGTCCAGAACTTCTTGGGTTTCGGTGATGAGGAATGGCGCCATTCCTTGCTTGCTTGCTTTGTTTCGAGTTGGTGGTAGTGTACCCAGGTTTCGTCCCCTGTAACGATTCTCACAAGGAAGCCATTATAAATTTCAATTTCTCTAGATGTTTTAACTCCTTTTCATTTTCATCTTTCGTCCATTTTTAACAATGTTTTCGTTATCCAGTTTTCCTCCCTAATATCTCATCTGCAGATTCTGTTATTATACTCTTAATCTTTGCCCATTGTATATTTATTCCTACTGTTCTTCCCATTCTTCATTGATCAATTTTGGTCAATTTTTTCTTTCTATTTATTTCCTATATCGGATTCTTTCAAAGCTTCACAATTCCATCCCATTTGTCTCTTCGGTCTTTTAATCTTCTTCCATTTAAATAGACATGTCATCATAAGCAGGTTATGATCTGTATCAGAGTCTGCCCCTGGATAAGCTGTTGATTTTTTCACTTGATTTCTGTATCGTTTTTTTACAAATATATAGTCTATTTGACAACGATTTCTTTTGCCTGGGCTCGTCCATGTATATCTTCTTTTTCATGCACTTGGTTCCATGTATTGGACCAAAAAAATGTTCTTGCTTACAAAATTCTAATAATCTTTGTCCACTTTTCATTTCTTATTCCTAGTCCATATTTTCCTATTATATCTTCTTGTCCTACTACTACTGCAGTTCAGTTACCTATCATTATGACATTGTGTTTTGATCTTGTTTTTCTTAAGAGCTCTTCCAAGAGAGCTTAATGATTCAAACAATGAATCCTGTTGTTTTCGCCATTAATGATTCAGTTCCACTTTCTCCTGTCATAAACTTCATCCCTGATGGTGAACAAGCAAAAGGAACGACTATGAAGAAGGTCGTCAAAACACAGCTCGCCTTTTCTGATCAGAAGGAACGGTGGCTACAAATACCATTGCCACTCCTCCTCAGCAGTGGAATGCTGGCCCCTAAAAGAGAAAAAACTGGTGCAGACTTTTCAATGTATGAAAGTAAAGGTGATTGAGATTCACTCTTTGTACAGTACTGCTTGTCAATACTCCCATCAATTTCCTGACTTTTTGATTTTCCCGAATGGATGTCAGCAAGCCCTGCAACTTTGCTCCAGGATAAATTGGCAGTATCTGATTCATCGCCATTCAAGAAGTTCATACTACAATCCTAAACCCTAAAAGTACCTGCTTGAGGCTGACTCTCAACTCTCCAAGCTTCGATAGGGTGCTCGCTGAAGGATAAGTACCACGGCATCCTCTCTTTCGAGTCCGACTTTTAGGTGCTTGTATCTTGCTACTGATTCTTGTTTGGGACTAAGAACCTTAAAAAAATGATTCCCTCTCCAATGAGAAGACCATAGGAGCAGGCTTGTGATCTATATCATAGCCATCGTTGCACTCAAAAACAGTGCCCGTGAGTGAACCCTTTCATCATTTGTGGTCTTACTATCGACTGTGAGTTCTCTGGTGATTCTACTTGTGTTCTGAGTCCTATCCAGCTGTTTTCTAAGTTATTCAGGTCTAGCCTCTCCACAGATTGGTTATGTTGTGTATAGTGTACATTATTAGCCTTTCTAGTTTGTCCCTTGTTCCCTTGGTAGCCTTAATAAAGCAATTAGTAGTTAAAAGTTTCAGTACTGGATACCAGTCATGGAAGAAGAAATCGATTCATTGAAAAAAACACAGCGTTTTGGAAGTTGTTTCTGAGAACTAAAAAGATGAAAGTGATAAAGAATAAATGGAGAAGAAAATGTAAAAAATAATAAAACAAGGCAACATTAGTAGCAGTAGGTTGTAATCACTGTCAAGGCATTTTTATAATGAATCAGTTTCATCTGAATGAAACTCAGATCATTTAGAATAACAATCTGATAATTGCATGACAAATGAATCTTGAAGTTAAAAAGTATGATGTGAAAACATGATGTGAAAAGTATTATGGAGAATTGGAAGAATGAATCTTCATGGAGCAACTGAAAGGATTTATTGAAGTTGGAGAAAACAACAAAGTATGTGAACTACATAAAAAGTCTCTATGGATTTCCACAGTCTGGTAGATTCTGAAATGAAAAGTTGAACAAAATTCTCATTAGTAATGATATTTTTAACGTGTGTATCTTCTAAATAAATCGAAGGAAATTGAGGCCACCCCACTTTCAAATATAGAAATAAAATTTATAAACTTAAACAAATACGTTTACTAGTACTTTCTGAGCGATGATGCTCTTTTTTCAAGTGATCGAATATAAAATTTAAAAAAAGTCAACGTTACGATGACAGAGAAACAATCGGGTCATGTGTGCCGGGGGCCGGTCCTATCCTTTTCGGGAGTGGGTCGCTGCTGCTTGTCTCATCGCTTGAGGGCGGTCCAATAAGGGAAAGAAAACTAAGGCTCAAAGATGAATGAAGGAGTGCGTGTGGAGTAAGAAAAATATTGAAACAGTCGGAATTTTTTTTTTAGCAATAATGGGGAGTGGGGGGGGGGGTGTCGATGTTCATGCGTGAAAGGTTTAAAGGGAAAACCAAGATATTAAATTGACCAAAATTTAGTTAGAGTTGATCAATCTTTATCAATTCTGATTAGTATTGTATTAAAACAACTAGACAGCAATCCTTGCTTTTATAAGTATACAAAAAATGCTAACTTTATCCTGGGGGAGGGGGTGGTGGTTATACATTGATGATAATTTAATTGTAGCTATCGATATCATCATAGATGACATAATAAATGAAATAATAATAATTTATGATTTTAAGAATAAATGTGTTTAGAACTGAAATTGTTAATTTTTTTTCAATCAAAATGTAAATAGAGATGTATTTTGTTTCCTCAATATTTTAAACCCTTAATGTCATTTGTCTTAATTTTTCTGCTTAGTTATTCTCTGATACTGAATATTTCCGATTTCCCTCATCTTCAGTATTTAATGACCCATTTTCATTCTTATCAATTCTTTATGCCATCCTGATGCAAGAAATTCCTGAATTCCATTTTCTTCTGTCTTTTTTATTTTACATGGTATTAAAATTATTCACAACTTAATTTAAATAAGATGTTTTGAGTAATTCTTAAAAAAATGTAACCCAGTTTTTCTAAATACTTTTTAAAATCTCATCATGTTTTCTTTGTTGGTATGGAATGATAATGTTGATTGCGCAGTTGTAAAACAATGCAGTGACACAATTTTGGTAGCACTGTAATCTTCATTAAAAAAAATACATTGGAATTTAATTTACATATTTACTTTTAAATAAAGATTTTGTAATTTCCTTTTATTCAGTACTTACTTCTTGCAAAAATTGGATTTCAAAAATGAGCTATTTATTAATATTGGTTAATATTTTTTTTTGTAAATGTGTGTAGATCTTTCTATAGATAATACGATAACTCATTAACACTTTGTGCTATTAAAATAGAGACCTACTAGCTATGCATTCAAAAATCGAATTTTAAAAAAAGGGCTATTAATATATATATATATAATCGCCCAACGATGTTTAAATGAGATCTGTATTATGTGATCTTTAATTTCAAATTCACAAATTTCACTCTTTACATTTAAATTAAGATCTTTTCTGTACCTTCTATGTTCTTGCTTCTTTTTATTGTGTAGTACTCAATTATGAGTGGAACACTTATTAAAAATTATTATTTTTATATATATATATATATATATATATATATATATATATTTAGTATATGTAAATCTTCCCTAACATATGCAACTTCCTTAAACTTTGTGCTGCTAGCTGTGCATTCACTATCAATTTTTCTTGTTTATTATTAAACTGTTGTTTGATTTCATCAGTCTGAAAGTTCTGAATTGAAGAAGTGGATAAAACTATTTAGACTAGAGAGTTTTGTGATGATCTCCAGCAATAGTAACTCCATTTGATATAAAGCATAAAATGTATCCATGACAGCTATTTTTATATAGCTGTAACGTCCAAATGCTAGCATAGTTTTTGAATATTACTTAATGTGCACCAGAAAGAGAAAAGAGGGATAGAATGAAAAATATTTTCAGAGTGATTCTCCTGTCTGCCCAGGACAATTAAAGAATCCAAATTGCTTCATTTCCCAAAATAGCAAGCATCTAATTATATTTACATAATGTAGTAAAGTGCTGCTGTTAATATGTCATTATTTTGTTACAAACTTTCTCTTGACTGGGTAGTTTTTAGAAGAAAAAAAATGTGTACTTAAAGCATTAAAAGCACTCAAAACTGCCTTTTCTGCCAAGGGAAAATTGAAGAATACTTCTGTGAATTACGGAAAGAATGTAGCTTACCAATTTGCTTTCCAGCTCCAGAAATATTAGAGATTGCTTTGATATAAGGAGAATTATAAAAACAAAACAAAAATCAAAATATCTTCTCATCTAAGTGCTGCATTGAATGGCTCAACTGAAAAAATACCCAGGACTTGTGTGAATTAATATGAATTTTTCCAAGCTTGTCTTTTTGATATTTTTAAATATGATTTATGCAGTTCCCAGAGTATTGTGAAGTATGATAGTTTTAATGCTAGTTACTTTTCTTCATCACTAAAATGATCTAGATAATTTTTTTTCAAGATTTTTTCAAGATTTTTAAGCTCTAACTTGAAAATATTTATCTGACTTCGTGGAATTCTTGCACATCAGTGAAGATGCTGAATTTTTTTAAAAACTTTCTTTCTACTAAAGACTTCGAAGATACATTATGATTTTGTATCTTTTGGAGAAGATCACTGTGCAACGATATCATGAATTCGTACTATTAGCAAGGCACTTGCAGAGTTGTTTTAATGAATAATTGATGATTTAACAATTTGGAAGCAGTGAGAAAAGATACAGAATGGACAAAAGAGGGATAATGGTGAATTTTTGTGAACTTTCAATGTTTTATCTCACACAACTAATTTGTGACGAGATGTAAAGTGTCCTTTGGTCCAGAAGTAACAACATTGTTCACTGTGGTTGTCATATGCCTGGGAAAATGCAGTTTCCTAATTTGTTCTAAGGGATGATCTAGGCTTTTATAAGTGATTCTGTACTTAAAAACTTAAAAAAGAAGTTTCTCAAAGTCTGCAGTATTCCTTGTGCACCCTATGACCTTAACTACCTTTGTTTTGTTCTTATACTAAAGAAAAAGAGAAGAACACAGTTTCAGCTTTCGTTCAGATTATGACAGCAATGATTTGATTTTTGAAGAAAATAAGCATCTAGAAGATACAACTGAAAAAATGCCATTAACAGAATTGGAAAATAGAAATGTAATTATTAAATAATTACAAATTTTGTCCAAGAAATCAATAAGAATATAGAAGTAGTGTTTACATGCACTGAATATCATTAGGAACATTAGTAGAGCTGTACACCTGATTATTTTTAAAAAAACTTTATACACACAATACAATATATAATTACGACCGTTTCGCAGGCGAGAGCCAGCCTTTTCAAGTTCTCGCAAGCTTTCGCCTGCGAAACGGTCGTAATTGTATATTTTAATGTGTGTATAAAGTTTTTAAAAAAATAATCAGGTGGACGGCTCTACTAATGTTCCTAATCAATAAGAATATAATAAACCTTTTCACTAAAATATTTGAAATTTCACATTGGAAGGGAGTGGTTGTTGGCATAGGAGGAAAAAGAAGGTTCCTTGTGAGGCAGGAAAGGTAATTTTATGATCAAAAAAAGTTCAACACTTATTGTGTAGTCTGCTTCTGATTTTGCAAATTCTAGAATGATTGTTACTAGTCATTGCTGCTCTGAACTTCAGAAACAGATATCCCTTATAATAACTGGGAAGAGGAATATCAAAGTTGCATAGAACAAAATGTATATTACATATACAAATACTATAGTTTCATCTACACTGGTCAAAACAATTTGGGTATGAAGAGAGGAACAGTGGAAACGATCCTATAAATCTTGTAAAAGTTATGTTTTTGCAAGTGAATATCAGATACAGCAGAATATGCTGTAGTATGGAAAAGAGAAACGCCCTAGGGCTCTTAATGCAATGCTCACATGACATAAGACACTGTAGGACCATGTGCATATCAGCAGAATAGCTCAAAAAGTGACATGGTCACAGCAATAACTGCTCTCTAGTACAGCATGTGGTCTTCTCGAACTGTCAACATCTCTGCACACCTTTGTGGCATGGAGTCATTGAGGTGATCGATAAATTCTTAAGGGATGCTTCACCACTCGTTCAGAAGGACAATCTCCAGTTATGAAAGAGTTGAGGGAGGTTCCTAGCTGCAGTGGGTCTGCCAAGCTTATCCCAGGCATGCTCAATGGGATTAGGTCTGGTGAGCAAGCTGGCCATTCGATACGCTTGCAGCATGTTGTCCACTAACTGACATCTGTGAGGATTATCATCCATGAAAAGAAAAGAATCATCAATGGATCCAGCATAAGGCACGGCAATAGGTTGAAGAATCTCGTCTCTAAACCTCATGGCTGTCAGACAGCCATTTCAGATGACTTTGAGGTTCATACTCACCAATACTGATTCCTGCCCACACCATCAGTCCACCGCCACAAAAGGAAGGTTTCTTGCACTCAAGCATGGTTATTTCGTGTTCCACATTCCCTCCAGATGAGGACTTGTTGATTGTCGAGCTGGAGACTGAATCGCAATTCAACCCGACACCATTCAGTGTATTCCCAATCGCAATGATCCTCTGTCCAGTTTCTACGGGCTGTACAGTGTTATACAATTTCATTAAAATACTTGCATAGAAGCCACTTTCATGAAGGCAATTGCGGGCAGTTTGAGGTGACATTGTGCGTCCTGTTGCCATTTGAAAGATACACTGCAGTCCTGTTGCATTCTGCTGTGTGTCTACATGAACGGAACTTGCTTATTCCACTTCACGGAGGGATATTACAAGATTGTAGTTCAATACTGTCACTGATAACACATCATCCCTTTTCATGATCCCTTAATTGTCCCACTAAATACACAGCATGATTTTTGAGCTAGGAATGTTTGGCTTGGCCGTCGTCGTTGATGCATGGCCTCGGTATCCTCACAATTTTTTTTCACTTTGGATTATCGTAATGGATCCACTTCTCATCCCCCAGTGACAATGTGATGCAAAAAACTCTTCCTTTTTTGTCGCTGAAGCAGTTGTTCGCACGTGAAAAAACGCCGTTCGATGTTTCTTGGCATCAACTAGTATGGCACCCAATTTCCTTGCTTTTGCATCATTCCCAAGGTTGGCAAACCCTGTGAAATGGCTTGTTGATTCATGCCCAATTAATCTGCAAGTGCTTGTTGTGTTTGACATGTATCTTCGTCCAGTAATGCCTCCAATTCTGCATCTTCAAACTTTTTCACCCATCAGGGATGCTCCTTGTCTTCTTCCACGCCGAAATCACCCATTTTGTAGCGTTGAAACCATTCGCGACATGTTTTTTCACTAATAGCAATCTCACCGTAAGTTTCTACAATCATTTGACGGGCCTCAGTCACAGATTTTTTTTGAATTGAAGGCAAAAAGCAAAACTTCTCGCAAATGACGCTTATTTGGTTCAAACTTCGACATATCCGCGCACAAAAAAGTATATGATGCCGATAAAAATTCACAAATCTAATGATGAGGAGTTGTTGACCATGTGACGTTTCTGATCTGCTATTTCTGACCTGGCATTTACTGCTAGCGCCATCTATTGAGAAATGGTGGTTTTCCATTTTACTCCTGATATTTATTGTTTTTGCTTGATGTTTGCTTTCTGGAGAATCAATGCAATGTTAAGTCAAAAGATGCATATTCGTGCATTTGTGATTAATGGAGGTGAAATTTTTTGGGTTTAGGTTATTAAAAGAAGTTATCTATTCACCTTGAGATATATATATCATTCCAAAAGGTGGGTCAAAAATTGAGCCGTAGGTTCTACTTATGAAAACAAAAAAAAAAGTCCCTACAAACATGCGTCCGGAGAAAACATTTTTGAGAAATGTATTGTATCATTATTCAATGTAGGTGTGTTTGTTTCTTGTTTTTTTTTGTTGGGACAGTATGATGCGAGAAAACGTATTGCAAATATTCATAAAATGAAACACAAGCAAAATAGGGAATGAATAATTTAATAAACAGTGTTGAATAAAATACGTCAATAAAATAGCGAACGTGAATAATATTAAGCATGGCTGCAGCAACAATTAATTTTTTTTTTTTTACTCGTATATCAATACAGTGTTTACTACAAACTACATTTTGTGTGAAAACTATTCATTTCTGTATCCATTAATTGTTTGTTTTGGGTTTTTAACACCATTTACTAAATCAATCGTTTCCTATTGTGCTTGTTTGGGTGTTTCATTTTATGAATATTTGTAATACTTTTTCTTACACCATACTGTGCTAACAAAACAAAACAAGAAACAAACACACCTACATTAAATAATGATACAATACGTTTTTCTCGAAAACTATTCATTTCTGGACCCATGTTTATTATTCTTTGATTTCATGAGTACAGCCTAAGGCTAAATTTTTGACACACCTTTTGCAAACACCCTGTATATATTTATATATTCAGACATCTAGGTAAGAAATTAGGAGCCAAACTCCAAATTACATTGCTGTTAAAGCACCATAATTATTTTATAACTCAAGAACTTGATCCTTAGAAGCTAAATTGTTCGTTGGACAATGTTAAGACAATCAAATGCAATCTCTTAGTTTTGGTATTCATTGGATACCTTTCATATTTCTTTAATGCTTGCTAATCGTTAAAGCTTGGAAGCCCCTATCTCTGAAAAAGAACTTTTTAGTGTAAATGTTATCATTCTGAGCTTTGTATTGATTTTCATTAAAAGTAGTCTTAGAGATGAGGAATTTTGATACCATTAGATTTTATATATATATAGATTTAAAAAAAATGCATAGAGAATAAGTGTATAATGCAGTAAATCATAAATTATAAGCCTCAGAAATTAAATAAAAAAATTACTTCTGAAATTTAATTCTTAGAATGTAAGGTTACACTGTTGTACAAGAAGTATTTGTTTATTATTTTGTAAATTTTGGAACATTTAGTTCGAGGAATGTTATGTATTATCTATAGCTTAGTAGAAGTACTTTGATATCGAGCCACAAAAGTTGAAGCAATATTGAGAAAATCATGTTTAAGTATGAATAATTTCCTTTGTTTTCTTATCAGGTGATTACATTGTCTCCAGATGAAGCAGCTGTTCAAGCATTACAGCTTTTTAAAGAGAAAGCAAAATTGTGTGAACCTAATCCAGCCAAAATCGCAAAATTGCCTTCTCCTTCGCCGACATCATCATCATCCACTTTATCAATAGAAAATGAGCAAGATACACTGCAAAGTCCAAGTGCAGGAAATGTCAATTGTTTAGGACTAATTCCAATGGAAGTGCCATCGACTTCTGGAGTAGGTGAAATCCTCACCTCTCCAGTAGAAAATCCAAGTGAAGATACAAGGAAATGTAATTACATTTAATTCTTACTAAGTAGCTAAAATACAAATTAAAAAAAAAAAAAAAAGAATTCCTTTATATTTCTTTTTGATATATTTTCTTGTGTCATTTTTTATAAATCTTAAATGTAAATGTTAAAATGTAACAGAAAAAACAAAATAATAATACTAGAAAATAATAGTTCACTAAGAATTAAAGCTACACTATAAAAAAGTATTGCCAGCCATTGATGTTAAGTTCGCATAGAATTTACAAGAATATTTAATTTAAAATTACGTCAAAAATATCTATTTAATCATTTCTGTTTTGGTGGTACCTTAAATTTTCTTCCATGCAAATCTGTGATGTAATTTAAGACAGCTTTATGATCACAAATAGTACTAATTAAATAAATACATAGTTCTGATGTTCTTTTAAACAACACATCTTGTAAATTGTATGAGAAACTGAACATAAGATCATTGTGTGACAAACAATTTTGTTATGTACTTTTGTTGTAGCTTTTTGTTTATATTAGAAAATACTTTGAAAGACAGCAATGTACAGAGTAAGAACTATTTATCATAAAAGGAATATAAATGGAATGCATTTGTGTTCAGTTTTGTTAATTTATATATTGTTATTTAACAAATAGGCTATAATGCACTTGCGCATCATTTAAGAAACAACTCAAAAACTTAGAACGCTAAAAATTATTACCACCTAATTTTATACAGTAAAGGAACATGTTGATTACATTAAAATTAAACACCAAAACACATAAAACTGCACTACACAGAAGTTTAAGGAAATAACGAAATTTATTGCAAGGTCGCTTATCCAGAAAAGGGGGAAAAAACATTTAGTATGGAATTTTTTGCCCTAATAGTAAGATGGGCCTCATGATATCGATAAATGCTGTGAATGAAGTTAGTTATAAATTAAGTTTGTAGCTAAGCCCATTCTTCGAGAACAGCCAATTGTAGGTTTTTAAGAGGGGAGAAATAATCTTCTGTCTGTCTTCTTAAGGCATGCTTCATTGCATTCAGATTGGCTGGCTATTCTATCTGAGCAAATAATTCTGTGCTCAGATTAGCTCTATGTAGATGGATATAGTAATTCATAAAAACAAATTTTCTGACCAATTGCACCACTAAATAGGTGAACCTAGAGCATTAAGATCTCTTCTTTATACCACTGAGCTATCAGATTCAGTCTCAAAGAGGTCAGTAATCTTAACAGTTTGCCTTCATACATCATCAAACCACCTTGTAATGATCCCTTTCCCTAACGTTATAATGGAGATAACATATTCAAAATGATTTCCGGATTAGTATATCTCAGGAATCAGCCTGACATATCTTGATTCATCAGAAAAGGGAACTTTGGTCAATGATCTTAGGTTCAGTCTTGATGTTAGAGACTCCACTCTAGATGATTTCTTCCTTGATCTGCTGTCAAGTGAGTATCAGGCATGCCTCTACCAATGGCACTGCACTTCAAAGGAAAGTGTAAATGTCATCTCAGAGCCATAATCTATAGCAATACAGTTATCTTACTGTTTGTTTGCACTGCATCAATACAAACATCACAATGAACTATAAGAAGGGAGAGTAGTGATGTTATTACTTCAACATTCTGTGTTTGCAATTATGTTGGAAATTTTTTTATTATTATTATTATTATTTTTTCTTCTTATTCACTTACCTATGAAAATCTTAGTTTGTGTGTCAAGTTATATATTTAAATTCATTATACTTTTTAAAAAAAATTAAAATGTGTCCTTTTAATTCTTATATGAGTATGTATGTCACAATAATCACTAAAAATTATTGTCCTATTAATCATTAAGAAACCTTGAGTACATTAATTAAACTTCACTTGTTAAGGAAGCAGTAATTCCATTTGTTCACTGTCTGTTACGTCTTCCTAGTAAAATTTGTTCCTTAGCATACATTATGTATAAATACATATTTAACAACTAATTTTGAGAAGACATTCCCTACTTCCTTTTTCAAGTTTCAAAATATGTAACAAAAGACAATTAAACAGTTAGGAATTACACTGATGTCCTTAAATTAAGGGATCTTGCAAAATGAACTGTTCTGGTTGTCCGGTCAGGACTAAACTTGGTGAGGAGGTGCAGAAGGTCGTCCCAGTACCAACCCAACACAAAAAGTAAAGGTCGCAGCACTGCCTCTAACAGAAGAAATAAAAATGCCTGAAACGTTATTAAGTTAGAAGCACCTGGAATACTATCCAGGTGTTTGTAGAAGGCATAAAGAGCATTCAGAGACTGTATGGTCCTCCCGCACAGCTATGCAAGCAAAGCAAAGTGCTGGCATACTGCACACCAGAGTATCAAGCAAACTTTGGGGATTGCATCCCACTCTTCAACCAATGCTATCCTCAGCTCGGTAGCGTTCGTGGTGGTGGAATGCGTCCAGCAACACGTCTTCTGAGAGCATTCCATGCTTGTTTGATTGTGTTCAAAAAAAGACGAGCCCGATGCAGACGGGCATTGCCCTTCATGAACAGAAACTCTGGACAGCATCACTCTTGAAAAGTTGCACATGTTGGTAAAAGAGATTGTCCCTGTAAAACTGGGTAGTTACGGATCCTCTGTTGAAGATGTGCAATGGGTCTATGAGAGCCCAGCCTGCCCACACTATCGCCCTGCCACTTCCCTACTGGTCGTGTTCGACGATGTTGGCAAGATTGGCCCTGGTTCCTTGCTCCCTCCAGTCGTGAATCAGTCTAGGTTGTATCGGGATTCGTCTGAAAACATGACATGGCTCCATTGTGCCTGTGTCCATGGTGCGTGTTCAATGCACAACAACACGCGTTCCCACCTGTGAGCTTGGCTGAAGGGGATGCAACTCATGGGTCTCCTGTGCACTGCTTGTCTGGATAAAGCGTTCTGTGTTGCTGCTGCCAGCTCCCTGGCAAGGTGGTGTGCCGTGCTTCGGGGGTTCTGTCTGGCCTTTAGCGACAGATAGCGGTCTTCCAGGGGTGTGGTAACATGTTGATGTCTTCTGCTACAGCGTTGGGCACTGTTTCCATCCTGTTGGAAATATCTCCATAATCGAGAGCTGGTTGACATGTTCAGTGCACGAGACACTTCCACTTATGACTGACCTGCCTTAAGACGTCTTATCACTCTGCCTCTCATTTGCAGGTGCAAATGGACATGATGGGCCATGGCTAATAATTAACATACAGTACTGTAGAATCAGTGACCAAAACCGTCACAAAAATTGTCCTGTGGAGTGACCCGCACTGCCACTCCACAGGTGGCATTTCTGAACTTTATTATTCAGACAGAACGGGTTCTATCATTTTTATTTTTTGTGTGAGGATAGTATTGGGAAGACTTCTGCACCCGCCTATGAAGTTTGGATCCAACTGGACAACCAATCTGCAACATTCCTTAATTTAAGGGCATCAGTACACATGAATGATATGTAAGCTTCTTTACAAGCAAACTTTGTTAATTGTCACAAATCAATTATTATATTATAACTTACATCAGTTATACTATTTTTAAAATTTAACGTACTTTGTTAATGCCATTGCCACATACCAATTATTATTAATAATATAAATTACATCAATAATCCAATTCTTTAAAATCTACCTTTTTGTTTAACATTACAGCTTTTTAAATCAAATCCTCTGCTCATTTTTTACAAATGTTTCTTCCACTTCTACACCCTCATACCTGTTAATATTCTTATATTAATGTTTGTAAAATGGGCAGAGGATTTGATTAAAAAGGTATAAAATTAAACAAAGCCGTAGATTTTAAAGAATTGGATTATTGATGTAATTTATATCATTAATAATAATTGGTATGTGGCTATGACATTAATAAAACCGTTAAATTTTAAAAATAGTATTGTTGATGTAAAGTTTTATACTAATAATTGGTAGGTGGCAGTATACATTAAATGTGTTTTGTCTTATTAAACCTTATTTCAGTTATTAAAAAATTACATTTTTTAGAATTATCAATGTTATTTGGACATCATTAAATAACACATCTTTAAGCCTGTCAATTTCATCACTTTTCTGTTGGATTATTTTTATATTTTTTTAACTAGTAACTTTTAATTGACTTTATGATTTAGCTTAGATATTTTTACATTTTTTTTATTAAAAAATATGTACTAATTTACTTTGTTAATATTTTTGTAAAAAATTGACATTTGGCATTTTTTTTAAATAACCAGATTTCTTAATGAAAGAGATGTTTTTGATTTCATTCTGCAGTTTTCAGTTACATTTCAGTAATTAGAAAAAAAAATATCATTGATGAATGTTCTTTAACGTGCGAAGTAAACTTATAAATGAGAAACACACAAGGTAAAATTACTGGTATATTTAAAACATAAAATGGCTATACATGATTAACTTTGACTGCTAAAGCGATAAAAATCTCACAATAGATGTGAAAGTCAAAGAGGGTGGGTTGTCATCCAAGAAGGACCAATCAAGATTAACTTGTCACCTGTGTAGTAAGTGAACATGCCAATTAACTGGATTTTCAGGAATATGAACAGTCCATTTTGTTTCTTGTTAATTGTGTTGTATTTGCAGCTAAAAATGAAGATACTTGTAGACTCAATGAGAACAAAATTAAATAAAATAATAAATATAAAGTGAATCTAAAATAGAAATAGTTAAGAAATAAAATTAAAAATGAAAATAAACATAATAATAGAAATACAAAATATTCATTTGGAATACTTTGGTAGTTTTCACTTAGCTAGATAAAATAAAATTCCCAAAACAAACGAAAAAGTAAATGAAAATGAAATGAAATAAAGATGATAATGTGTGTTTACTTGATAGATAGAAAGACTGGAATAATATACACACACGGAGAACAGAAGTTAGAAAATAATAGAAATTAATAAAAATAAAATAAGGAATAAAAGAAATAGAATGAAAATAAAAACAGAAATATAAATATAAAAATAAAAATAAGAAATATAAAAGATAAAAACAAAGATAATATGCTATTTTAAATGTTTGTTTTGAAGTTTCCACATGATTAATAAGAGGGGAAAAAATTCCTTAGGGAGGGTGGTTCTTAGGAATTATCTGGATTAGTAGGAAATGAACGATCAGCTGTAAATCATGTTAATTGTGTGGTGTTTTTTTTCTTCTTTTTTTTTTTTTGCGCAGTGATTGGTATGTTCTCTTATTACGTAGCTAATAAGTTAATCTTGATTGTGTTCCCTCCTTGGATAATGAGGAACACCTTTTGACTTTTGTATCTATTGTGAGATTTTTATTGTTTTTACACATTTGAGAGGACAGTCCCTCTCAAATTAATTTAATTAATTAAGTTAATTTAATCATTTATCATTTATGTTTTAAATATACCAGTAACTTTGTGTGTGTTTCTCATCTATATTTTATAAAAAAATATCATATTTACCACCATTTTCTTGTTGATGTTACTGTGTTGATCTTATAATTCTTTTATCTGAAGTCTGTTATATACCTTACTGAGAATCAATAAGTAGTTAGTCACATTGTCATGTATGATTATAGTGAACTACTATACTGCGATCTAGCATTTAAAGTTCATGCTATTCATGATTATTGCTCCAAGCTACTAGTTTGGTAACTTTTGGATAGTATCTGTACAACAATAAATTCTGAAACAACTCGTATTATTGGACTGTTCGTTTTTGAAGGAACAGTTACTGACCTTAGTATCTCAACATGCTTCACACTACCATTTTATCTGCCATTCATGTGCTATATCCTCGGACACTTCGATCAACTTTGTTCATACAGTAGTTCGTTGAAATAAGAAGTGTCTGAACGTTAATAGTGAGCACTTCAGCACTTGTCGTTATAGTAATAGTTAAACAAGTCTCACTGCCATTCTTTGATGTGTTTATCAATTTAGCAATAAAGTTTTTAAGCAGACATTTTTTACATTAAAATGTGTATAGGCCTACATTTTTTTCGGCCACTCAGTATTAGGAGAGATAAGTTAATTACCATGAACTCAGAAGACGCACTATCTCCTAAAAGGACCCAGAAAGAATGTTAGAGGTGAAAATTTTGAGCTTTTTAAACAGCCTACTCCATATAAAACTTGATATATGAAAATATGACTGACTGACTTATGAAGAAATGACTTTTGTATAAAAGTAAACTCTTTAACTTAGTGTCTTTTGAGATATCCTGATCTCATGAAGGAATATAATTGAAGACTAGATTAATGGTTAATTTAAAAGAAACAGTATTATTTTATGTTTTAAGCTTGAATCTTCATAATTTGAAAGACTTGAAATGATTTTATTTATTTATTCATTTATTTATTTTTTTTACAGTGAAATCAAAAGAACCTCCATATTTGACAGAAACAAAATTATGTGAAATTATTGAGAAATGTCAAGCTGCAGGTTCTTATTCTTTACTTATAAGAAGTTTAGGTGAAGTATATTCTAGTTCAGATTCATTAAATCATAGTTTTCTCAAACAAAAGAACCACATTAAACATTTTGAGAATTTAACCAAAGAAGACTTAAGGTCTATGGAAGAAGATCAAGATAAGGATTTAGATTCCAAAGAATTAGAAGAAATGTCAAAGACTGGTTATGGATCTGTGATAGTAAAGTCTGATGACGTAACTGTTGATATTTCATCAGTCCGCAAAGCATATTCAAAACTGTTTTCAATCCCTGATCTTCCTTTCAAAGGAGCATTACTGACTGCTTTAATAATTCTGTCAGAAAATGCTGAACTTGACTTAAGGTATCACAAACCCTATGAGTGTGATCCTAATTATTTAAACCAGTTTGTTATAGTTATGGAAATTCCTGCTCTACAGCTGCCTGAATTTGTAGAAATTGCTCTTCCTCCTTTTTGTAAAGCTGCTGCTTTACTGCCAGTTTCTGCTCAAGCTAAGCTTGTACGTATTTGGTCCCGTTATGGCAGTGATCGTCTCAAGGAGATGGTTGAGACTCTGCATCAACTAATCACAGAACGTGTCATAAATGGACATCTCAGTCGTGAGTATTGCATTAATGATGATGAGTCTGTCGTAGCTGCAGCGAAACTTATGAAAATATTGTTTTATGCTAATATTTTGGGTGGTAAGCTTGATCATGAGTCAGTTATTGCTGAAGAAATTGAACAAAATGAAGCCGAAGAAAATTTACAGGATCTTCTACAGGGTGCTGTGGGACGAGAATCCAAAGAGCCAAAACAAAATAAAGAAGATCCTCTTGCTCAGGAATTAAGTGTTAGAATTATAGACTGTAGGAAACCTCTGATTCCCTTTGAGGAATTCTATAATGAGCCACTCAGTGACCAAATTGAAATGCACCGAGACTTTGCAAATTATAAAGATGGTGATAATTACAAATTTTCTTTTATGAATTATTCATTTATATTAACACCTGCAACGAGGGCTTTAGGACTTTACTATGATAATCGCATTAGAATGTACAGTGAACGACGAGTATCTTTGGTACAAAGTTTTCTACATGGTGCACCATCTAATCCATATCTCAAACTGAAAGTTAGAAGAGATCATATCATTGATGATGCTTTAGTAGAGGTATGTAAAGTTTTATTTTTTACTTATTGGTGTTATTTCCTTTTGGATAAGTTTCCATAAATTTAACTAACAGATATCAAATGAATTCATTAATGATTTTCACAGTTAATTCCATTACTAAGGTGTGTTACAGTGATAATAAATTTTTCTTTAGGATTCTCTCCCTGAAAGCATCATGTGTTTCAAATTTTTTCAGTTCAAGAAAAATTTGATCTGAAAAAAATTTCAGAACAGCCCTATTTTAAAGTTTCTGGTTTTGTTAGCCAAAATATCTTAACACATTAACTAGTAATGACACACATACACACACATCATATTGTCATGGTTTATTTTGGACTTTTTGTTTATTTTTATTCTTTAACTTCTGATTCCGCCATTTTATTTATTGTTTTATGAATTTTTATTTTTGTAAGTTTCTTTATTAAGTTAATTGATCTTTATTTTATCCCTTCCTTTATCGTTTGTTTCCCTTTTCTACTGGTTTCTTTTTGCGTTCCATGTGACTTATATCTCCTTTGTTCCTCATTCAGAGATGCCAACTACTACGGATTTTCCGTAGTTTCTACGGTTTTCTCACATAAACTACGACAATACGGAAGCGACACTAATTATTACGGATTTTACGAATTCGAAATACTGTTTTAAAATTATTATTTTCCGTCTTCTGTTAACATAAAAAATATATATTTCCTTGTGTCGGAGATCCACTCTCAAGAAAATAGTTCCTGAAAAAATAACGAGATGGCGATCTTTGACCATAAGCATAACATCGGACCGCTTTTACACTGCTGCAGGGGGGCGGGGTGTACTCAGCTGTGCGCAGACGGTTACTCATTTTGGTTGCTCCACGCACTACGTCACTGGAGAACATCAGACGGTGCAATTCCTTTTCCGTTTTGTACAAGTGATATGCGTCATCATCTACGTATTTCGTGGTGATCAGTGAAGGACTACAATAAATAAAATGTCAGGCAAACGTAAGAACAAAGAAGAGCCAAGTGCAGCCAAGAGTTGTGGCAAATCAGCATTACCGAAAGATATATACGGAAGAGTTTCCATGCCTAGGACCATCGAAAATTTCGCCGAACCACGTGTTTTGTGAAACTTGCAATTGTGATTTTTCGATAAAACATGGAGGACGTGATAACTGCCGACGCCATGTGACCTTTTTTTTTTTTTTTGGTTGTACCACTTGTTTTCAGATTTACACTACTGACAACCATCTTTGAAGGTTGGCATCTCTGCTCATTTAACCCTTTCCCATAATTTTTTGTTTCTTTTATTATTATTGGTGTATTGTTATCACATGTGCTTTTATAAGTACCCTTATTTATACTGCCATTTTTTGGAATTAAAATAATAAATGTCAAAGCCATAGGCTAAAATAGACGTTAGTGATGTAGGCTTATTGAATATCTAGACTATATTTGGAATCTGATCTAAGAAAAAAAAAAAAGAAGAGCAAAGGGCACACTGAACTGAAAGATAGTGTGGTAATTTACCAACTCCTAAGTGTTTCTGCTGTGCTGAGCTGATCCAGCAACCAAGGGTGTGATGTGAAGAAATACGTCCGCATCCACAACGTGGTTTGCGGAGAAGTCAGCCACTCGAGCGATGAGGCGAAGATGCCCATGTTCACAATGTAGTTTGCAGGGAATGCATCCACTCAAGTGTCCCATATTTGGATGTGCCTCTCAACGTAAGCAGCTCTCCCGCTTTCGACACCTTTTACTAGAAAGGAAACTACCATTGCAAGCTGATTGAAGTGCATCGCTTCTGGTGAAAGGTTCAATATTAGTGCTTCAAGTTAATTTTGTGCTCCGAAATTGGGATCCCAATATTCGATACTCTGAGAACAACAAACTGTAAGTAATATGTCTTATTGAGAGCTAGCGAGAGACAGCAATGTTACGCCCATTTTTTTTTTGAGAATTTTTTAAGGAATAAAAAAAAAAAAAAGAGATGACTTTAGCTTGCTTGTTGCCAACCTAAACCCTGAGTTTGAACTATTCTACCTGTACTATTTTAGCATTTTTTTTTTCTTTAATTATTTCAGAAGTAGGAATTATTTGTAATTTAATCTTTTATTGACCCTGTAAATCTGTGTCTTTTATTCCACTAAACTTTGTCATTAGTGTTTTTCTTTTTTAATCTTTATTATTATTTGTCTCCGCACGACAAAACGGTAACAGTGCTTTCATTTTTTTGTTATTAATTGTTCATTGAGAAAATAACCAATCAATTTTTTTTCCTCATGACAAAATTGGTAGCAAAGCATGGTTTTAATTTTTTTGATAATTGTCCATCGAGAAATCATATGGGTTTTTTTTTTTTATTGTGACAATGTGATGTCTTTAAATCCAGCTCTTGACGTATATATGCGTTACATGCACAACTTTAGTTCAAGCGTAATTTATCCGTTACTAGTATATACTAAAACAATCTCATTGATAGACTACTGACACACACACACACACACACACACTGACTGCTCAATTGAAAGTGAACTCCTCCCATAGTGGAACAACCCATGCAAATTCAGGCAATAATTTGAATAATATATTCAAGTTATCAATATATAGTTATAGTTGGAGTCATTTGATGTCTAATCACGTGCTGAGATAAAATGCCACCATCAGAGCAGCTGAGCAATTTTCAATGGGGAGTAGTCATAGGCTGTCACATTAGTGGCCAGTGTGTGCGAGCCAGAGAAACAACACTGAACCTGCCCAAGTCGACCGTGGGTGCTATTATCACCAAGAGGAAACGTGAACGTGTGGAAACACGACATCATAGAGGTGACTGAGCTGGCATGCTGACCGATAGAGACTGGAGGACCCTGAAGCGGTTGATACAGCAGAATAGGGCTGTTCCAGTGGAACAATGGTGACATGACTTCCAGCAGACAACGGGAACAACTGTCAGTAGAATGACGATTCGTCAGGAGCTCCAAGCCTTAGGGTACACCAGTCGAGCTGCTGTACCTGTAACGTCACCCTGTAAATTCCCAGCATCATGTGGCGTGGTGTAAAGAGCAACAGTCTTGGTCGATGGACTGCTGGAAGAGCACTATGTGGAACGACGAATCATGCTGCACACTCTATCAATCGGTTGGGTGTTTCCCAGGGAAGCAGCTGCTACCTGAGTGTGTCATCCCAACAGTGAAGTTTGGCGATGATGGGGTGGTTGTGTCTCTCCTGGTTTGGATGTAGTTCATTGGTTGTGATTGAGGGGAACATGGCATCCACATAGTATCTGGACGTTCTAGACAATTCCTGTGGTCGCAGTTCGGTGAAAGGCCATTTGTGTTCCAGCACGACAACATGCTGTGCCATAAGGCTCGTGTTGTCAGCACCTGGTTTTCGGAGGATAAGGTTCAGGAACTTCAGTGGCTCGCCCAGAATTCGGACCTCAACCCAATTGAACATCTGTGGGATGAATTGGAGCGCCAGATTCGTGTGCGTCCGATGCGACTGCAAACATGCATCCAATTTGTGCAGCTTTGAAGGAGGAGTGGGCAATAATACCAGTTGCTTGCTATCAGAAACTGGTGGAGAGCTTGCCACGGCATGTGGAAACTGTGGTTAGGGCAAAAGGCCACAGTACAAGCTATTACTCACGCTGTAAATGAAGCGTCTGTTCCGTATCACAGGTGTCCACTTTCAATTGAGCAGGCAATGTATATACGATGTGCCTTAAAGCAATGCAATTGAATTATTAATATTTTATTAATGAATATATTAAAAAAAAGGTTTTCAGTGCTGTAATTGCAGTAGTCTGAAGCAAAAAAACATTAAAAATGGCTTAGTAGCGAACATGTTAAAAAATTTGAAATTGTCATCGTGATATTATAACTTCTCGGCTCTTTATCAGTCATTAGTCCCTTCCACAATTTAATTTTTGTATTGCTTTACATTTCAAACCACTAACCATAAGGTGAAGAATCAGCAAATTTCTTAACATATTCAGCACTCAATATTTCAAATCTTTTTTGAGATATCAACTCCGTATCAGCAGAGATAGCAATAAAGATGGAATTGGTATGAAATTTCTTATGTCCGTTTGCTAATTTTATAATGTTATTATCAAATTATAAAATTAGTAGTTTATAATTAGGAAATATAAACTCCTTAATCAATAATGATTGAATTACCATGCACTGTTCACTCTTGAATTTGTGAATTACTTTTAATTTTGATTTGAAAAGCTTGACCTTATTCTAGAGTTGCCCAATTAATAACTGTGTAGTGTTTCTGTTTTTACTTTCATTTTTTATGATGTTGACCTGTTTGGTATTTGTATAATAAATTTCAATATGCAATGTAATATCTGGTCTGGATGCTTGCTAAACAACACAAAATTAAGTTTACATTACAAAAGTTGTTTTATTGTAAAATATTGAAATAAATAAAGATAGCTCAGGAAATTTGAGTGAAGTGCCACAGACTCATGTAATTCAGATGTAGTATCCTTTCCACAAAGATTTTATATTTAATTCATTTGATGATATTGTAACTCAGTCTTTGAGCAAACATGTTTGGTTTTTTTTTTTTGGTTTTTTTTTACTTAAACTTGAAGTTATATATGTATATTGATTCTTAATACTAATATATAGAGAACCATGTAACTAGCAAATACTCTATGTAATTAATTATGACAATTTTAGGGCTTCTGTCATGTCAATCGTTAATTGTTTCAAAGTATTCAATATTCATTTATTAATAGATATCGAATTTCTTTTCTAATTGTAATAGTAACTTATTTTTAATTGAATACAAATAATATAAGCTTGGATGAGGGATTTGCCTACTCTGAGGAAAATTCAGAGTAGGCAAATAGATATCTCGACATCAGCTTGATATCTCGAGTCTTTGTCAGGAGAAGTTTGAGCATTAAATTACAAAAGAAGAATCCATGTTGTTTTTTTATTGATGTCAATGTTTTGGAGTGCATAATTTCATTGTCTTTGTCAATGAAGAGTTTTTAAGAGTTTCAATGAAGTAAAGTTGTAATATTCCTAATGTCATTTAAAGTACTTTTAAAATTAAAATAAATCAAAGGAATAATTTAAACAATTTTAAATATTAAAAATGTGATGGATTATCATTGCATATATGTTCTAATACAAGCTTTTGTGTTAGACAGTATTTTAAAACTGCTTTATAACCACAGTTTATACAAGTCCATAATAATAAATTATATTTACTGATATTATTGGCCTTCTTTAGGGGTTTAATTAAAATATTGGTTAAAACAAAATGGAAGATCTATTTGATTGTATAACAATAATTTAAAAAAAAAATACAAATAATAAAAAAATTAGTGCTAACTTTCAAGGACAGGTTAAATTTAAAGTTTTTTTTTATTTAGATCAAAAATAGTTCAAAAGTAAAATTTCTAATAGAACACTTTGAGAAAAGACGACAAATAGTCAGCAGATGAAATTTCAGTGAAAAGAATTGTTATTTACAGTTTCTTTGCAAAATTAAATAACGAATGAATGAACAAAGCATAATTGACATTCTTACCAATGTATAACAAAAGTAACTGATTCCATTAAATAAATTATAATTACAAAAAAACAAAATTAAATTTACTTAAGTTTTATTTTGGATTTACTATTGATTTTCATTATTTTTGCCTTACTTCAATTTATTTTGAGTCCTATATATCTTACATTTTGAAAAATAAGGTTTCTTTACTTTGCATGTGTGTTTGCTAGTAAAACAATATCGTAGACATATTTTAAGGCTTCCAGGGCGGTTGTGAATTTCCATCTTAAGCTGTTTTTTAACTCTTGTAGATTTGTTCATTATCCAGTTGATAACGATATTGAAGAAAAGGTCTGATAAGACACCCTTCTTGTCTAATACCAGATTTTTAATCCATCCTATGGGTCACTACGTTACATTTGCCATATGTAAGTCGGGAACTTTCAGTTGATTCAATGGCAGTAAACCTCCTTTTATCTTAAACAACTCCCCTTTCTTGGGAAACTTAATAATCACCTGTAATTCTGATTAAAAATGTCATCATCCTACTTATTCTGTAGTATTCTGAACTTTTATGAAGGAACATTGCTCTGTGCTTTCTCGGTTGTTGTTTCTTTAATTAAAAATATAATTTCTGCTTTGCTTTTGGGATCAATACTGATATTTAATTTAGTATGTCCCTTCTTCATTAATTCACTCTCTTCAAATTCCTATTCCGTCTCAGCACTATTTAACATCTCGAAAAAGTCTTCTCACAACAAATCATTTGGTTCTTCTTGAATGGCCAAGAGAAACCCTTGTCTGTCTTTCATGGTCACTTAACCATGAATGGTTTCTTATAAACCATTTTAGCTATCTTAATATTTTGCTCTCATTGTAAATAATAGTCTTTTGTATCTCTACTAGATTCATAATCTATATATGATTATCTTTCTCAAAATTTTCTCTAAAGCCTGTTTAGAATATATGGATTGGTTGATTAGGTTTTTAAATGTTATTTTATTTAGAGCCAAAATAAAACTTGTATGAAATGGGAAAGCATAGTAATCTTGCAAGTGACGTAGAAATCCTTTTTTTTTATAATATATCTAATAATTTTAATGTATTATAACTTATTTATAAATAGGACATTAATCATGCCCTGATTATAAAGGAAATTCACATTGCTTGCTCCATAAACAAAGTAGACTGTCTTTATAATGATGTGTGTGGAAGCACTTTTAAATAAGGGCCAAAATATGATGCTCTTTAGTAATTTGAAGAATGTTATGTTGATTTGCTTAAAATTCCATATTTCAAACTTTAACCTTACTAAATAGATCTCATTTTTTTCTTAGGCTTCAGAAGTAGGGCTTTTTGTAGCTCAAATAATTAATAAATTAATTTTTGATTTTAAAACCTGTTTAGAATATATGGATTGGGTGATTAGGTTTTAAATGTTATTTTATTTAGAGCCAAAATAAAACTTATGACAACAAGAAAATTAAAAAAAATAATATAAACTTTTATAGTTTCTTAGTTTGGAGCAAGCAATGCAATCGTCCGTTCTATTACTATTTAAATTAAACTAAATACTGAGCTCCTGCTTTTGAATCCTATTCTTTTATTTTCATTTGCACCTCCTTGCTTGCAGAAATCAGATTGGTCTAAAATAAATGGTTTCCTACCACTAATTTTGTAGCCAATAATTTTTTCTAACCTAGTAGCCTCTAATGGACATTCCTAATTTTGTCTTTAACAGTTTCATTCAACTCATTTCCTCTATCCTCATTGGAAGGTGGCACTGCAAAGCTGTTGTTTAACTCCAGAATGAACCACTCCTTAGCTTTCTTGTCTTTTTAACTTATCCATATCAAATCTTTTGATATTTGACTGAAATTTCTTCTACTCAACTGCAACTAATAGCTTTAAATCTGTCATCATCAGATAATGATCAGAGCCCAAATCAGCATTTCTTGTATTTCAAATACATAACAAATATGGTTTCTATAGTTTTGGTTCTCGTATATTGATTCTGCATCAGAAACTTACGACATGCTGAAACAAGCTTGTGGTAATAACACTTTGACCTGGTCAAATGTTTTTGAATGGTTCAAACGATTTAAGAATGGCCGGGAAGATTTCGATGATGATCGACACACAAGCCATTCATGCTCGACTTGCACTGAGGAATAGTTGAAAAAACCCAGCAGATTTTGCTGTCTGATCAACATGTGGCAGTACAACTTATTGAGGATCTCAATGGAATAAGCAAAACTACCATTCATCGCATTTTGGTGAAGGATCTGGGAAAATGAAAGATTTGCTCTCGGTTTGTTCCGTATTCTCTCACTGTTGAGCAAAAGACGAAAGAGTGCAAACATTGCAAAGATTTGACCAGAGCTGAAAAAAAAAAAAAAATCCACATTTCTTGAAAACTATCATTACTGGAGATGAAACATGAAGCATGATGTTTCCAATATGAACCATTCTTAAAGTGCCAGAATAAGGTTTGCAGAGCCCAGAGTACCCCTAGCCCAAGAACGTGCACATGTAGAAGAACAGCATCAAGACAATGCAGGTGCACTCTTCGATTCCAATAGAATCATTCACAAAGAATTTGTTCCAGAGCAACAATCAGTCAATTCTACTTAGAGGTATTAAAGCGTCTTATGTGCAAGAATTCCTTGGGTTCGCCCTCAACATCGACAAGAGGGCATGTGATCACTTTTGCGTGACAATGCACCGTCTCACCGATCAGTGATTATTTGAGAGTTTTTTGGCCTCCAAGGGAATTGTTGTGCTTAATCGCCCTTCCCTAAACTAAAATTGAAGCTGAAAGTGACACGATTTGCTAATATTAAGGAGATTCAAACAGTCTCGACAGTGAATCTCAATTCTATTCCACAAAAGGACTACCAAGCCTCCTTTGATAAGATGTATGAATGCTGCAGTAAACGTATTGATGCACAAAAAAATATATTTTGAATAATATAAATAAACGACTTCATTATTTGCAGATAAGTGTATCCCTGAAAATTATGGGACACACCTTGTAGTATCTTCAATAACCAATTCAAATTTTTGCGTAAGCTCCGTTATCGGCATTTTTTTTTTTCAACTTTCCCATAACCAATTCACAGCATTCTCTTTTTCATTTCCAGTTTGGGCATTCAAATACACCAAAATTATAATGATATTTTCTTACCTAATATTTTTTAGAGCTGCTTGTATCCGATTATAAAATTTCTATTTCTCCTTAGCATAAGTCATTTCAGTAATGAATGATAAACAAGCCTAGCTCAAGTCTTATATCAGTAGTGACTATCCTTTCTAACACTAATGGTAATACAGTTAACTTGATTCCTTACTAGAGCATCTTGTTCTTTATTTCTTCTTAAATCTAGTAATGTATTTAGATTTGTAGTCTTCATCTCCCTAAAGAAGTTCTATCAAGAATTGCATTCTTCAATTTACACAAGGTTGTCTATCTTCCACATGAGTCAAGTTGTTTCAGTTTTTTTCCTATCTAATGCTGTCATCATAACATCTCACCAACTATCATTCATCTTGGTTTCATTGATAAAAACTATTCAAGATATGAGGATTGTGAGTCCCCAATATATGATTTTTATAACTGATCTGTTACCTTTGGGCCTGTAAACCTGTCTCTGGTTTTCTATTAGGTTCACGATCCCTAAGACTTTGGGGATGGCCTTTGAAGGCCTATCCACCTGTAATGCAGTAGCAGCTGCTGAAATTTTTTTGCAGCACTTATTCTGCAGACTGTAAGACTATTTTCGAGTTCTTGATAATTTCAAGGAATACAATCACACTATTTGGCAGTCTCTCTTTTATAAAGCCTTGGTTTGCGGTGATTCAGGTTTCTTTTTTTGCCATTAGTTTATCTAGAAACTGTGCTGTTATTCACCATCTTTTAGACTTCAGAGTAGCAAATATTTGTCGTAGAGATCGGTTAGAAAATTAATATCTATAAAGATTAAAGGAGAAATATCCTATGTTCAACTTTAAATTCTTTATAATGATATATCTAAATTGTTTGAGAAGCTTTGTAAGCAAAATGTATTTTTTATAATGTTTTTGTGAATTCACTAAATATTTTGTGTGTATCTGTCTAGCTTGAAATGGTAGCTATGGAAAATCCCAATGACCTAAAGAAACAATTGATGGTGGAATTTGAAGGGGAACAAGGAATAGATGAAGGTGGCGTTTCTAAAGAATTTTTTCAACTTGTTGTTGAAGAAATATTCAATCCAGATTTTGGTAAGTAAAAGGAAAATCTTAAATTATTTATTAGTTATTAGAAGTGAATTTTCACTTAAGCTTTGTATTCAAACAAATTCGATTATTGTTAAATCGTATCTTCCATATAAAGTCTAAAAAATATTTTTTGCTGACCTAAAATTGAATTAAAATAAATTCAGAACTTACTGGGATTTTTTTTTACATGTAAACTACAGTGCTGGTAAAAAAAATTGCATCACTCACGAAATCCATACTTTTTTAGCATTTGTAAGTAATTATGAAATATTTAACGGTTCTTGCATCGTATAACGCGAATTGGCATCGGTACATGATGCAAGCTATAGCGTAAGATTGCATCATCCTTCTATCTGTACAAAAAAACCGGTTGAATGTTCGACGCATTCATTTACGATCTGGACTTATGCGTTGCAGTATGTCGAAATACGTTCAACTGACACCACGAAGAAAGAGTGTTGCCGTTGCATTGGACAAAGAAGGATTGTCGTCACGTTCCATAGCAAAAAAAATAAACTGTTCGCAATCGACTGTTGTTCGACTACTGAATAAGCTAAAGAGCTCCGGAAGCACATCAAGAAAGAGTGGCAGTGGTCGTCCACGAATATCCAACGCAGCGCAGGACAGGTATTTGATACGACTCAGTCTTCGGAACAGACAATCATCTTCCACAGACCTTAGAATAGCATGGGAAAACGAATCGGGTGTTCACGCATCCACGTCTACTGTACGAAAACGACTGTGTGGTGCGGGTTTGGTGGCACGTCGACCACGAAAGAAGCCATTGTTGACCAAAAAAATGAGGAAGCAGCGTCTAGACTGGGCAAAAGCTCACCAAGGATGGACTGTCGATCAATGGAAATCAGTTGTGTTTTCAGACGAGTCCAAATTCAATCTGCATGGGTCCGACGGACAGCACACAGTTAGACGCCGCAAAGAAGAGGAATATCATCCCGACTGCATTCAACATACAGTCAAGCATCCCGTATCCCAGATGGTTTGGGGATGTATTTCTGATCAAGGAGTTGGTGGGCTTCACTTTGTGCAAGGAACAGTAAACGCTCATGTGTATATTGGCATTTTGGAGGAGAAATTGCTTCCTACTATCCGGGATCACTTTACTTCAGTTCCAAACGTCATTTTCCAGGATGATTCTGCTCCGTGCCATAGGACAAAACTGGTAAGTAACAATTAAAAATCTTTATCCTGCCATTAGACTTAAATTGACATGGGGTTAAGTAATTTTTTTTTCTCTAAGCTCACACGCAGGTTCAGAAATGGAAAAATGAGCATGGGGTCAGCAGTTTGCCTTGGCCCGGAAACAGCCCCGATCTCAGTCCCATCGAAAATTGTTGGAATAGAATAGGTGTAGAAGTGATGAAGCATAAGCCAACATCACTTGCAAAACTCCGGGAATCAATAATTCGTGTCTGGCACCATGAATTCAGTAAAGAATACATTCAATCACTCATCCGTTCAATGCCCCGTAGATGTCAAGCTGTCATTAAAGCTAGAGGCGGACCAACAAAATATTAGGTTATATTTTATGATGTTCAAACATTTCCATGTTACTTTTGTTTATTTTTGAACAGAAAGAGTGTTACAATTAAAACCTCTACTTACTTTTTCGTCGTCCACTTGGCAACGTGGATGCACTTCACATTGTACTTGTTACAGTTTTGGCCATGTATTTCCATAAATAAAGTAAACAATTATCGGATTCCTGCTGTTAAATGTTTATTTCATAAGTTTTGCATAATTTCACATACATTCATCGTTAATCGGTCGACCAAAACTTCTCACATATCCCATTGTTGTGAAAATGTGAGGGTGATGCAATTTTTTTTACCACCACTGTACTAAGAAACACTATGTTTCAAGTGTTATGCAGTCTTTTCTTATTCTATTCTAAGGGTTACTAATGTCCATTTTAATTACAAGCTAATCATAATACTTTTTGATGATGTTTTCCTCTCTTAATTACATCTCTAAAATCTTCACAGTTTTTGCTATACCAGGTTTGTGTCATTCTCTCCCTTCTGGAAATATTTCACTGCCTTTTGATAAGTTGCTTTATGTCTGGGACATTTAATTTTCACTCTAATAGAATAAAAATTCAACTCCTTTAATAACATTTATAAAGTCACACATTTTTGTACAAAAAAAAAAAAAGTTTTTTGTTTTTTTGTTTTTTGTACTCTTTTGTATTAATGTTCATTAAATATTAATCTATATTACTAAAATCTTTTAATTCTCTGTCCGGCGCAATTTCCTGTGAGAATGGAAAATACAGGGTGTTTCAAAAATACACGGCATAATTTCAGGTATGTATTTCCCACATGTAGACAATCAAAATAGTTCATTACAACATATGTCCGGAAATGCTTCATTTCCGAGTTATGGCCTTCACAACATTGAAAATCACCGGAACGTTTTTCGTTCCGCCGGTCGTTGCCATTACAGAAGATGTTCAAAATGACCACCTCCTGCTTGAATACAGACCTCACATCGATGTCTCAATGACCTGCGAACACGATCCCACACTCCAGGAATGTTGCGTATGTCCTCAGAACGTGCCACAATTCGATTCCGAAGGGATTCCAAATCAGGCACCGGAGACGAATAAACCAATGATTTTAAATGGCCCCACAAGTAGAAATCGAGAGGGTTCAGATCAGGTGAGCGTGGAGGCCAAGCAATTGGGCCACCTCTACCTATCCATCGATCAGGAAACGTTCGATCCAAGTACCGGCGAGCCGTACGACTGAAGTGTGCAGGAGCGCCGTCATGCAAGAAGTGAGCGTGCTGACGATCGATCAGTGGAGTGTCGTCATAAACATGAGGTATGGTGTTTTCCAGGAAGTTTGTGTACGCCTGCCCCGTAAGTCTGTTTACAAGTACATGGGGTCCAACTAATCGATCACCAATGATACCGGCCCACATGTTGAGGGAGAACCGCACCTGGTGATGAGATACAACAGTTGCATTTGGGTTTTCATACGCCCATACATGCTGATTGTGGAAATTTGTTATGCCATCTCGTGTGAACTGTGCTTCATCTGTAAATAATACTAAGGCAGGAAAGTTCGGATTTGCAGCACACTGCTGCAAGAACCACTGACAGAACCTAACTCGTGCAGGGTAATCTGCTGGTGACAGCGCCTGTACACGTTGCAAATGATAAGGATACAATTGATGCTCTTTCAGCAGTCTCCAGACAGTCGTATGGGGAACATTCACTTGCAACGCTAACCTTCGTGTGCTGACAGAAGGAGTTCTGTTCACAGTCTCCAGAATCTCCTCCTGTTCTTCTGGAGTTGTAGACCTTGGTCGTCCCCTTCCCAATCCAGGAGAGTGAAATTTTCCATACTCGCACAGACGGTGATGGAGACTTACAAATGTCTTCCAATCTGGACATTGTCGCTGTGGGTACCTCTCCTGGTACAAACGACGAGCCAGCGCAGCATTGCCGTCTGCCTTACCGTACATGAAGTGCATCTCTGCCAGCTCCTGATTTGTGTACATGACACACAGTCGAACGCCAAACACACCACTGAATTTAACCTTCGCCTCGGAATGATCTGTCAGAGTGCCCTCTTAATGTGTCCTTTGACGGCAACGACCTGCGGAAAGAAAAACGTTCAATGAGACATCGATGTGAGGTCTGTATTCAAGCAGGAGGTGGTCATTTTGAACATCTTCTGTAATGGCAACGACCGGCGGAACGAAAAACGTCCCGGTGATTTTCAATGTTGTGAAGGCCATAACTCGGAAATGAAGCATTTCCGGACATATGTTGTAATGAACTATTTTGATTGTCTACATGTGGGAAATACATACCTGAAATTATGCCGTGTATTTTTGAAACACCCTGTATAAGTAATTTTCACAATGAAACAACGGGAATCGAACCTGCAACCTTCTGATCCGAAGTCAGACATCTTACACATTAGGCCATCGGGACTACAACTCACTTTATTTTGTTTTTTTTTTACTTATGTGTCCTTCCCATTCGCCCCATTACATAATGAATGTATTCAACCTGTTTTTTGAATCTCAAGATTGTTTATTTATTTCCGATCCATCTATTTATTTGTAATTCGAAAATGACAATTAAAAATATAATTACCGAAATGTTGCAATATTTTAAATAAAATATTCTTACTTATGGTTGGGACAAAAAAAGAAGATAATCGTAGGTTATGGATTACAACTTCCAAGCATGCTCCTATGTACAGCGCCATCTATCGCACAATGTTGTAACTAAATCCAATATTTCTGATGTCAAGAAGAATCGAATTCTTTTTTTTTTTAATCTTGTATCTTTAAACTGTCTACATTATTTTTGTATTATTTTATTGTTATTAATATTTTTATATTACAAACATCTTATTATTGAATTTATATCATTTATAAAGATATTAGTTGTGTTTTAATTCTATTTTTTATTTTTAAATTTATTTATTTCAGTTATTAAGTATTTATTTCACCTTTTTTAATGTTAAATTGAATCAAACAAATTGGTCTCTTCCGCACATTTAGTGGCCCTGAAAAGGGCCTTTTTATTATTTTTGTGAATTCTAAAAAACAGCCAATACAGAGGTTAATCTGAAAGAGGTTCAAAGCTTTCATCGAAATCACTGTCGCTACCGCACTGATCGCTGTGCCATTGTTGGTCTTTGCCGATGTTTGTATTAACCCAAGTCTCATCCAGATAAATAACTGTTTTCCCTTCGGAACGTACCTGTTTGATTTGCCTTAAATATCTGTGTCGATGAGCTACAATATCAGGCTTTTCGATGTAAAATTGCCTCATGTCAATTCTTCCGTACTTCATTCCTAGTTTCACACAAAGAATTGTTCGTAATGATTTTTTGCTTCCCGTGAATCCAATTTTCGATTGTAATTTTGAAAGAATTTTACTAATTGTTGGATAATCATTCTCTTGAAAAATTTCACTCACCGTGGCTCTGACAACAGATAAATCAAATTCATCTAACTCCAAAATTGGCTTAGGATGTGGTCTTCTTTTTCCTGGCGTTGAAAATGAAATCCCGCCATCGTGTTTTGCTTTTCCCTCGTTGACAACTCTGCAAACCGTCAAATTTGACAAATTTGTTGCGATAGCAGTTTTTTTTATTAATTCATTAATAGACATTCCATCGCCCTCACTCTTAAAATATTGAAAAACATTCCAAATTATACCTCTGGATTGGCTGTATAAGGTCAGACCTTTCTTACTAACGCACACTTCTTCTTCCAATGCCGCCATGTTTTTGATACTGTCTTTTGTTCAATATTTCCAGGAATAACTAAAGGATCCCCTTATTCCTGTTTTTATCATATCTTCTTTTTTTGTCCCAACCATAACCAAATCTATGTGGTATAGAAAAACAAGCGCGTATACACGGAAGATGGCCTAGTTTTAATAATAATTTGAAGTGAGAGAATGCAGCACACTTACTGAGGCAGCTTCAAGATCAGTAATAGCAGCAACAGTGGTATATTTGTTGTTGAAGCCCTGTAAATATGTTATCAGTTAAACGTAGTAGTATAACCGACTAATATACCGACTTCCGCTTCAGAGGTTAAACAAGTTATCACATCTCTCTGCAACAAACTATCTTCTGGGCCAGACGAGGTCTCTCCAACTCATCTTAAACAATTCAATGACAAAATTTCATTCCCTCTATCTCACATATTTAATATTTCCATTTGTGAAGGCGTCTTTCCCTCCTCCTTTAAATGACCTAATTATCTCAGTATGGAAAGTAGGAGATGTTGATGACCTTGGTAACTATCGCCCGATCTCTATTATTAACACTTTGAAAAACTATTTCATACTAAACTCTCCTACTACATCAAAAGAACCTCATTGCACGGCACAACACGGCTTCATGAAAAGAAAATACACAGAAACGGCTCTTGATTGATCTTACTGAATTTGTTACAGAGAACATGACCTCTAATAAAATTGTATTAGGACTCTTCCTTGATTTCAAAAAAGCCTTTGATTCAATTAATGTTGACATTCTACTTAGAAACTTACAGCAACATGACGTTAGAGGTCCTTCCTTAACTTGGCTGTCCTCATATCTCTCTGACCAGCAGTATCAGCTTATTCTAAATGGATATTCTTCTTCCTGGTACTCCACCCCAAAAGGCTTACCTGAAGGGTCTATCCTTTCACCCCTTCTCTTCAACCTATTTATAAATAATCTTATTTTGACGTCATCTGCCTCCAAATGCATCTTGTATGCAGATGATGGAACTCTTCTTTTGTCAACAAAAATATTGAAAATCTGGAACAGGATGCCCAATTTTTGCTGTACCATCTTAAATCTTAGCTTTCTGCAAATGATCTTACACTAAATACATCCAAAACAGTGTACATGTTCTTCTATCAACGGAATAAAACATTTTCATTTAAAAACTTCTCTACTACTTACAACAACTCACTAATACAAAAGGTCTCCTCCTTCAAAGACTTAGGAATCTATCTTTCTCATAATCTTTCTTGGAATTTACATGCCCAAAAAATTGCTTATAAAGTCTCCGAAAACTTAGGTGTTATCAGAAAATTAAACTTTCTCCCAGCTCAAATATTACTAAATCTAAATTGGTCACTCATTCATTCAAATTTTTGCTCCGGAGTTGTAGTATGGGAGCAACCTTTCTAAATTTTATGAAAACATGCTTCTTAAAGAACAGAAATATTTTCTAAGATTTATAGATAAAAAATCCAGACACTATTCTACTCAATCCCTCTGGCCTAAATATAATCTCTCTTCCCCCCACATCTATAAACTACAATTAGCGGTCTTCACCTATAAAGTAATTAATAAAAAACTCTATCCCTGTATCCCACTAACCATTAACTAATATTTCATTTAATAATGATGAGGATGTTAAATAATTTACTAACATTCCACATACTATTGAAGTCAGGCTGAAATTGCGATCCGAATACCTTTCCACCTGTCACCTTTCTGTTTCATCTCTATTCTATCTCCTTTCTGTATCTGCTTAGTCCCTCGCTCTATTCCTACTTTCTTCCTGTTCCCTTTATTCCATATATTCATAATATCTAAAATATGTTTTCCCTGTCGAAAATAAAAATTTAATTATTTGCTAAAATTTCAGTAATTTTCTCTTTTGAAAAATTTTGTTCAATTTTTCTCATTGTTGTGTTATATCAAACTTTCCCTGATTATGCCTAATTGATGCTAGAAGGGCTGTTCTGCTTTATTTATAGAAAAGCCTTGGTCATCTACTATGTTACTTGTTAAAACAGACCATTTGTACAAGGAGATGTAAATTCCAAATTTTGTTAAGAGCTCTGAAAGCAGTCTACACTTTAGTTATTCTTTGTTTGATGTCATTATACGAGGTATCTCATAGGTATCTTCATTTTTATCAATAACTGAATCTAGATAGCCTGAGGCTTTCTACTTCTTCAATTTCATTGTTATTTTTGTTTGGATTTCCTATTGATTTTCATTATTTTTGCCTTACTTAGTTCTCAGTATTCATTGAAAATATCTTTTGAGTTCTTCTATTACCAAGTCTGCTTTGAGCATCTCAGATGTTTTGCCATCATTCCTTCATGCTTTACCAGTTTTTTGTTTGAGAAGTTTCCTTTTTATTTCTTTCTGTTAATTGGTTTAGTTGTTAAGGCAAAATTTTTCTTTGATTTTTATTTATTACAATGTTTATTTTAACTTCTGGATCTTTGTGGTTATTGACATTAGTGTTTTCTTGAAATATTGCTTGAATCTCTTAATAACTTATGTTCTTTGTTGATTATAGAGCTTTCAAACTTCTTTGTTTTGCAGCAAGTTTTTTCTGGTTATGTCATATACTTTTCTTAGATTTTAAATTTCAGCTGTTTTTGAGCTACTTCAGCCAAGTTATCCCAGAAGTTTCTTTTGTCAGTTTGAGCTGATTTTTATCTAAATCATTACATCTTCTGTTCAGGATATCAGTAAGGGCCATTCCATGCCAAATCATACAGCCAAAACTTGATTTTAACTCTTTGCGGTCTTAGGCAAATCCCAAAATGTCCACAGCCAGGACATCCTATTTTTAAGCGTGTTGTGGGGAGTGAATTTGACAAACGTCTTTTTTTTCAAAACTATAGATTTTTTTTTAAGATTTAATGTTAAATATAGAAAATACAATAGAATTCAGATATGTAATAGTTAAATTATAAGAAAAAATTAATAATTTTTGAAATTTATCATTATGAGAAATCTTTTGAAGCATTCTCCTGGACACATTGCAGGAAGAGATGTGCAGGTTTTACAATAATAATATGTTTCCTTCTTCCTTTTACTTTTCTATTACTGCACACTATACAGTCTTTGTGCTTTTTATTTTCAAAATTGTCATCTAAAACACTACAGCGATTTCGTTTACACATGTTAGGAACGCTCGACGAAGGACCTGCCATTTTGGTTACCCAACAACATTTCGGCTGATTTTTCCACAAAATATTTTAGCAGATGCTCAATAGATGGCGCAAAACGTCAACAAAAGACACTAGAAATAGCATATGACTTCCACAGCAGTTTATTGTCGACAAAAGACAACGCCAGCATCCAAAAATGACATTGTCTATTATATATCGACAATGGACCAGACTGGCATTTCCTCAATGTCGATTATATGTCGACATAAGATCGCAAAGGGTTAAACCCAAGATACTCAGATTGTAATGAAAATTTGTATACATTATGTGACTATAAAAATAAGAAAAAATGCAAAGTTTCACTCAATTATTACAAGTAGTTTCTGAGTTATAACCGTTTTAAGTTTTAGATAGTTTTTAATTTCCGAGGATGGTTCGGGTCGGAAACAAGCTTGTATGTATTTACGTTTTTTGTTACCAAATTTATATTTATGAAGGTAGAGGTTTCAAACTTGACTCATTTGTTATAGATTGTACACAGAATCAGATGACACTAAGAGCATTAAAACTATAACTTTCCATCATAGTTAAAAAAATTCTGAAATGTAAGAAAAAAATATTTTAATTAATTGTGTTACCTCACTTAGAAAAAACAATGTAGCAAAAATCTCTCTCCATATGCCCTACATAACCATATATCACTGAAAAGAGGATAAAATTGTCTTTCAAAAGGTGAAAAAAAAAATTGGTGGGGTTTTGAGTTATAAGAGTTTTATTACAATATAAAATTAATAATTTATTTTTAACGCTGCAAAATTTTATGCTCCACAAAATTTTTTTTTTTTTTCTTTTTTTTTAAGTATATCATATATTTCCCATTAGGTACGCTTATATAAACTGCATACCTGTGTTATGTGACTAAGAGTTTACTATATTAGTAAAAAATTAAATCTAATAGTTATCGTTTTTTAATATAATTTTTCCATCCGCCACGTCAGAGATTAATTTGTGTTTTATTTCTTTAAATGTAATATTTTCTTTGTATTCTATGTTTAATTGTTTGAAAATTTTGTATTTAACATAATTATTTAATCTATATCCAAAGTTATTACTTATTTTATCTATTTTAAAGATTTTATTCCAATCATGTCTGAACTTGAACCCCCTCACATCTCCAACAGCCTATTCTACTGTCAGTGTTTAGCTTGCTCTGCTGAACATCAATTAGTTGCTGTGCTTTCGAGTGCAGTAAAATTTGTTTTTCAGTGCCGTTGAGAATTTCTCCTTAAAGTTTTATCTTTTAGTTTGCTGATGTTATATTTAAGTTTTTTCTTTTATTGTGTTTCTATTTGCACATAATTTTAATTTTATTTTAGCAGTTACCAAACAGTGGTCTGATGCAATTTCTTAACTCTGACATCTTATACTGAACTTCTAATTTTCCATTTGGTTAAGTTCGTGTCATTTTGTGAATTTCTTTGTCTAAAAAGGCTTCTGTCTGTGATTAAAATGTTCATATTGCAAATTGTTATTAGTCCTTTTCCACTTTTGTCCCTTATTCCAATGGCTTTATTTCCTGCAGTTTTCTTGTCATTATATATTGTCTTTCCAACTTTCGCATTTTTACGAAAAAAATACTTTCAAAAAATTAAAAAAAACTAGCTTCCACTCTGCTATCAATTTGACACAGACTAGGAATATAATGAATAATTAAAAAATAACACCGCCACTAAATTTTGGTGCAAAAATAATAAAAAAATAATAACAATGGAGAAAATGTATTTGGATGCTTCTGATAGGCTGGGCCTTATGAGTTCTTCCAAAGCATTAAATAAGATAAATATGTAAAGTTAGGTAAGAATGAAAGGTGAAAGTAACAAATACACACAGAAAAGGTAGTTACAATAATAGATTTATCTCACTGTCTTGTTGTCGTTAAATGATACTTAATAAAATTAAAACAACAATAAACAAGATAGGAGGATAATAACATCAAATTAAGTTAAGCAACAGAAGAATAACAGACTAATCTTAATGGCTTCCTTGAATTAAAAGTTCTTAGGAAAGGCCGATAAATAGTCTTAAAGTTAACCTGAACACATTAAATATATTACAAGGTAAAATTATGTATATTTTTCTTTCTCTTGATTTAAGAGTTTTTAGGGATGATGACGAGAGAGAGAGAGATAGTCTTAAGTTTTCACTTGCGAGAATCGGCATTAGAAAGTTACTTACAGTTTAGCTGATGTAATATTGTGGCTTGGAATTTCATAATTAACACAGATTATTTTGAAGCACTTCAAAAAATCGTCTTTTGATGTGGCAAAACTTGCTGGATTAGTGTGTCTGCTCGATGCCTCCTCATATGAGACTTGAGTACTTCGGGCTGCATGTTGAAGTGGCTTTCTCCCGACGGACAAGGTACTGGTGGTGGCGGAATATTTCAGTTCTATCTCGCATTCAGCTTCAGAATTCATTCTCCATCCTTGGGGTCCAGGAATCATAAACCTTTGATTTCGAAGCCTGATACTATCTGGCACACAGTTAACAACACTTTCACTATGCAGCTACATTCAGTCAAAATCACAGTGAAAAAGCTTCCTTTTCTTTTCTATGAAAAGTTCTTAAAGAAGTAAACAAAATATCCTTTCTTACTTTTCAACATGTCATCAAACCTAACAAATAGTAATCCTTTCCACTGATGCACTCCCTCCTCCACCGTCTCAATTCGATTTCTCGTCTTACATCATCACCTTTTCCAATAACACATTTTACTCTTGACTACAATTTTGCAAAAATGGCAAGTTTTTATAACAGTAATAACTTAATAAATGAAATGATCATAAAATTAATTAGAATGATGGAAACAGTGAGGTTTGGGTTATAAAGAAAAAGAAAGGAATGCAGGAACTTATCCATGGGAAAATGATCAAATTGAAATTCACGAGAATATAATGTATGGGAAGGCTTAAAGAAAAACAAGAAGGGAAAATATAATAGAATGGAAAATAAGAAGACAAGAAGAGTTAAAATGAAAATAAACAGAGTAATAGATTTTACAATAAACTAATAAAATAAAGCAGATACAAATAAAGTGGAAATAAGTAAAAATTAACCGCATCATGAAAGAAAAGTCTCGAAAATCAAAAATAAACCGTGACAGCATTCAGATCATTTAGTAAAATTATTAGATTTGTTTGTTTAATACACTTCTTTATGTTCATAAAATGTGACATTCTCTTCCTGGTTTGAATCATTGCATACACTTGTATCATGAACATTTTAATAAAGTTTGAAATAATCTCGTTGTTATGATTGTTTCATTAACTGGTTGCAGTCTAGCAAACATTTAGCAGTTTCCGCATTTAGGATGATTGCAGTTCCTTTTTCATGGTTGGATTCTGTTCCTGAATATAGGATGGTCTGGTTGTCTCACGTTTTCATTTCAAAACCAGCCCATCTCACTTCAATGATATCCAGAATGTCAGTGTTATAATTGTTCACTCCGTTACTGATCTGTTTAGTTTTCCATTTGGGACATTGTTTTAACATTCCAGCTTGCATTATTTAAAAGTCTTTTGGTGTTGCCAACGAGCTTATAAATGACAAGGCTTCCTTTTGACTTCGACTGCATCATGTCATTTATGCAGACTCGTCATACAGCTGTTGTAGCCATCATCTGGCTCTCCCATGTCATTTCACCAAGTAATTGTCTGTATGGTTGTAGAGCTTCTCTGTTTTCATTATCAATGATTTTTACGTGGGTGGGTGATCAGCCCTTTGCTCAACTGTTCTTTTTTTTATAGCAGGTTTTGGGATTGGCTTTGGCAGTTATATCATAGTACATTTTTCACCAAACGTTCAAAGAACTTGTCTAAATATAACATGAGAAAACTTGGACAAAACAATTTTATTGGGTGAGTGCAAAAGTTCTACCCGTTTTTATTATCCATAAAGAAGAGCAAATAAACGCAAAATGAACAGTACCTATTATTGTGCATAATCCCCATTGCTATCTAGGACCTCTTGCCATCTTTCTGGTAGGAGATGAATCCCACGGCGGTAGGAAAAAAAGTCTTTTTTCTTTTTTGGTAGAACTTTTGCACTCACCCAATAGTTATAGCTTTGGCAAACTTAAGAAATGATTAATAGTAGCTACCTTATAAATCTTGAGGAATTGTTCCATCATTCCACATTTCACATTGCATCTAGGAGGTCTAAGAATGCATGTTGTACCATAAGACTATCACTTCAATTTTTTCCTAAAGTGGGTTTGAAGTTCTGATCTTCATTGATAGTAACATTCATTGCTGGACATTGAATTCTGCCATAATAAAAATCAGTGCTGGAAATGCAGTTATGCATAATGTAATAAACTAATGGAATGATTTTTAATTAAAAAGTAGTGAAAAAATAAATTTCATTTTTTGATAAAGATGACACGAATTATTCTGTTTTAGTGGAATGCGACATTGTTTCAAAGAAAAGTAGCTTTATCTGTTCCTCTACTGAGCATTTGTATCATCTTTACTGAAAATTGAAAATTAGGAGAGGATTGGGCTTCAATGAAAAAGATGCAAAAAAAGAGAAAAAAAAGATAAATAATTTACTGAAATTGTCTTTTTATGAATAGACAACATTAATTGAATTAAAGGAATACTATTATAAAGTAATTAATTGTGTAATCCTAATGTGTCTGTGGGAGAAGTTACTGCAAACAAGAATCTGGGGTATTTCCCACATCATTAAAAAGAGATTGTTCAGTAATCACCTAAAGGTCTGCCCTCGTCTACCTCTCTTTTAAACAATGTGGGAAATACCCCAGTCTCGCATGCAACACCCTTTATTCCTGAATGTAGTCCTAATGTGAACGAAGTTACTGCATATGAGAATCTGGGGTATTCCCACATCATTTAAAAGAGAGGTAGACAAGGTCAGACCTGAAAATGATTCCTAAACAATAGGACGCGAAAGGCCTCGTCTATTTCTCTTTTAACGATGTGGGAAATACCCCAGAATCTCGTTTGCAGAATTTAATAACACAAATGTTAATTATTATTTAAAATAATTACTTGGCTCTCCCTTCCCTTTCTTTCAGCATGACAATTTTTTTGACATACTTGTAAATAATTATATTTAAAGTACAGACATAATCTCTAAACATGATTGAGAAAATTTATTTCTAATAATAATAATATCTATTAAAAATAAGAAAATAATTTTTAATTTTTCAATATTTTATATATATATATATATATATATATATATATATATACTGGGAGGGCATAAAATAACATGAGGTGTTCAGAGCCCTCTAGTCGTAACAACATTCAGTGGACCTACAGAGTGGAACATGCGGTTTTGATTTCTAAAACAAAACAAAAAATTAGTACCAAAAGTCGCCAACAGAGAAAAATTTGGCACTGCAAAGGTTGTAGTAGTATGAGTAATGAACAAGTAATTGCCAAATGAGACAGCACACTTCATTTTGTAACAATATAGACAATGTTTATTGGTAATTACATATAAGGTTCCATTTGACCATCAATGTGATGTTCCATGAGCTGCATGCGGTGCACGAAATGTTCCACGGCGGCTTGCAACATTATCGGAATGGATTTGTCGCACCTGTAATGTAATTTGATCTTTCAACGTTGGGATATCGGGGACATGTCCTTAGTACAAATGCGTTTAAGAAATAGCCACAGCCAAAAGTCACAAGGATTGAGATCAGACGATCTCGGTGGGCATGCTGTGGGAAGTGCAGACTAATGATTCTGATGTCAGAGAAATGTTGCCGCAATATACGCTGTATCTGACATCCGATGTGGAGTGGTACACCATCCTGCTTGAAGATGGTCGAATCAAGACATCCTCTTTGCTGCAGTTGTAGAACCAAAACTAAAGTTATTTAGCAGCACAGAATACCGTGCAGCATTGACGGAACAGGTGAGTTTCCTCGTAAAGTGAGTTTCCTCGTTGATGTAAAGCCACCCCACACTGTGAATTTTGGTGAGTGGATAGACATCTGCAGACCCACATGTGGATTAGTCGCAGCCCGGCAGTTGTATGTGTTAATATCACCGTTCAAATAAAAGTGCGCTTCGTCACTCCATAAAATCCACCACAGCCATGCTTCATCCATTTACATGCGCACTAAGAATCTTAATGCAAATTCAGTGCAGGTGGTCGCATCGCCAGGATGCATTTCTTGAACATGACAGATTTAATAGGGGTAAACTTCAACACCTGATGCAGGATTTTCCGCAGCGTTGAGTATGGAATATCCGTTTGCAAGATATTGCCCGTGCGCTGCTGGTACCCTGCACATTCGTCGTTTCCTGTTCCACAACAGCAGTTGGAACTTCTTCAACATGTTGGTGACTGATAGCTTTGTATCCTAGGCCTGGTTGCACTGCTAGAGTTCTAGTAGTTTCAAAGCATTGGAGCATTTTTTGTAGATTTGTCATGCTCATCGGTCCTCTTTGTAGCATCTTCAAGCATGCTTCCCAGGAGCATGATTATTCATAATTGAAAAATTAAAGAACTTTCGTTTTATTGTAATCTTACACTTCCAGCAAAAAATGGTTCCTAATCAAAAACCAGATATGTTTCTCCTTCTTACCTATTAAAAAAACTTTGTGTTCCTTAGAACGACAGCTATGTACATTATTTGATTATGTTTCAGTGATATTTTATTACCAGTTCATCTCACTTCTTGTACATCAATTATATCAGCTTTATATTAGTTCAATATATAGAATAGCGCATAATAATGTTATATCAGATTGTAGAGCCATCTAAGAAGAAAAGCTCTCTTATTGAAGACTTGGTATATTGACTTAGATTTTCATTTGCAGTGGTTTTTTTGGTCATTGATGGACTTAAGTATCTTGGAAATCTCTTCTACTCATCTCAATTTGTTGGAAGATTATGTTCCTTTCAATTTTTGTGATGTATTTTTTTGATACTTACTATAGTTAAGAATGACTAGTGATAAGAAAGAAAAAAAGAAAATTAATTATATTTTCAGTGCAAGGATAATTAGAACATCTGTATATAATGACCATTGTCAAGGCATTGTCAGTTTATTGAATTTCTTTCATGAACTTTCCGACTGAACATGTAACAAGTGTATTTTTAATATTTAATGATTAGTGCTGCAGCAGTGCTAAGAGTTAAGGTTTGTGGCAACACTGAAGTAGGTCATTAATGAATATTTTACTTATCATTAAATTCATATTCCATTGTTTTAATTTTTTGTTATTTTTTTTGTTATTCCTTTAGCTATGTTTTCTTTAAATGCTGAGACTCAGACATACTGGTTTAATCCTACATCTTTTGAAAGTGATGCACAGTTCACCCTAATTGGTATTGTCCTTGGGCTTGCCATCTATAATAACGTTATTTTAGATATTCATTTTCCACTAGTAGTGTACAGGAAGCTTCTAGGAAAAAAGGGTACTTTTGATGATCTAGTGGACTGGGATCCTGTAAGTATTAGTACTTTCTCTTTGATCAATAGCATTTAATAGCACATACACAAACACTTTAACATATAAAGAGGCGTTTCCATTTTTGTGTTTTTATATTGTTTCAAATCTTAACTCATTGTTATTCATTGAATTTGCTTTACTTTCTTTTCTTCCATAGAGATTAGCAAGAGGATTACAAGATTTATTAGATTATGAAAGCGATGATGTTTATGAAGTTTTTGGTCAGACATTTAGAATAGGTTATACAGATATTTTTGGAACTCATCTTACTTACGATTTGAAAGAAAATGGTGATAAGATTCCTGTAACCCAGGCAAATAAGAAGGTAACGCTCATTTCTCTAAAATATTATTGACTGCTTTTATTTGTTGCTGTGTTTTAAAAATAGGAGAAATTTGCAAATGAGTTATTAACTTAGCAGAATTATATTTACTTATTATATTAATGATTCGTTTGCATACTCTGTTCATAATTAGGAGTTCAGATACAAAGCCTGCCTAATTAACAAATTTAATTGACTCAATAAATATGGATATATAGGAATTACAAAGAATAGAATAAGGCTGTAATACCTGAGGTATTAAAAAAATGAAAGAATAAGACCAAAATTCTATGTTTTGCCATGACATACTTAATAACAATTCTGATATTCTATTAACTTCCTCCATATGCGTATTTTAAAATTATTTTTAAAAACTATAAAATTTTACTGCTACTTTTTTCAACTAGCTTAATACTATCAAAACAAATTATACGATCTTGATAAAAGTAAAAGAAAACAACACAGCTATACCCTCTTGAAAATAATACACTGGAAAGAAAGTCAATGGTGAAAGCTTCACCTAGAAGTTGAAATCTTGTGTGATTTTTCCCTACTTCTGCCACATAAGTTTCAGATTAGTGGATTCATCTTTCTAGGTATTCTTTTACTTAGAAAGGTAATTGTAGTGTACCTTTACTACACTATACTGCAATTACATATTATGAAATATGAACCAAAGAATTCCTGACATCAATTTTATTTTTTGTCCTGGGTAGGATGGTACAAATTTATTATAATGTTAAAATTATTAAGTAGAACTATCTAATTATCAGTATGAAAATTATGCAAAAATTTCAGAATAGATGGAAAAAATTATTTTAAATTACAGTCGGACCCCGATTTAACGAATTCATCGGGACCGAAAATTTTATTCGTTAAATCGGGGGTTATTCATAATATCGAGGTTCAAAACAAAAAATTAAAAATTTCTGGACTTAACTTACGGAACAGCCCTAATAAGCAACTACACAAAAATATCCATAATTAGAAATTGTACACTTTTTATTCAGCAGCTAATAATACAGCCAATAATTACGCACTAGTTAATTTGAAATTTTAAAGTATGTACTGAGTAATGTTTGACAATTTCCTTGATTCCTTACTCGAAAAAGTTCTTTTTCGACTTTATGGAGAGAAGAAAAAACAACGTCATTTATATCCTGCTGCATTACGTATATTTAGATATGTGTACCCAAACTAACAAAAAAAATTTTTTTTTTCGGCTGTTGAAATAATTCGTTAATTCGGGGTTTCTTATTCGTTAAATAGGGGTTTTTGCCTTCATTTTAAACGGGGAAAAAGAAAAATTAAATCGCGAAATTCGGTAAATAGAGGTTTGTTAAATCGGGGTCTGACTGTACTTAAAACTGCAATTTATTTTGATGTAATCTGCACAACTAGATGAAAACATAATAAATAGAGAGAAGGTATTTGCGGGAAATTTTAATTTTTACAATTTTTACTTTCATTAATACGAAGGTGATTCATAAATCATGGCAACTATTTGTTAGCTCTCGAAAACGTGCTACCACTGGAAATCAGATATATACATTTGAAAGTGTATGACAATGTAGTACGAAATGTTGCAACCAGATGAGTTGTGCATGCAGGAATTGCTGGGAGGATAGAAGGAACAAACATGACATTTAAAATCATCAGTTTATTGATATCCAACCTGTTAAACATAATGAAACATCACTGGGAAATCAGTTTGTTATGCACATGCAACCTGTTTAACATTCTTCAAAGTAGTCTTCCAGGTTGTGCGCGGTTCATTGTCATCGATGGGGAAGACGAACATCATCATCGGCCTCATGCGATTCATTAATGTATACCACCTCAAACCGAACTGCAGTGATGATTTCCTGTGTGTTCACACAACAGCGTCTTCACTTTAGGAATGAGATCAAAGTCACGCGGACTAAGATCAGGGGAATAGGGTGAGTGTCGCAGGACCTCCCTATCCCAATGCTGTAAACAAAGTTTAACAGTGTATGTGGGTCAATATCCCATTACGGTTGATAATGAAAAGAAAAATATGATATAAATCAAATTCATTTTTTTTTGTATTATTATGCTTCGAATATGTAGTAATTGAATTACTTGTTGCTGTCATCTACTCAGCAAAGCTTAAAAAAATTTATTTTAATATATTTTAATAATTGTAATTTTGTGTAGTGAAATCCAAGACAGCAGAAATATTGTTCTTTTACAATTCTTTTATTGTTTCAAAAAGCAATAAAAATAATGTATTTATTACAGTATAATTACATTATCACGGATTTCTTTATTAAAAAATACTTGGTATTATTATGATCGGTATAAAAATATAAATTGTTAGCTTCATCAGCTCTGTCACATTATTGACAACTTCGCCACATGGACTTGTGACGGAGTTGATGAACACGCTAATTTATATTCTGGTGTTAGGCTTAAACTCCGATTACGACTGTATTCAGTTTACAACAATTCAATAACATTTCCCAACAAACTATTTAAAATTTGTACTTCTACTGTTAAAAATTACAATGTATAAATGCGTGACGGAGTTGACATATCATTAAAAACAAATATTAGTGTAGAAACTTACGACTGTTGTAGACACTCCCTCTTTTACCGCTCTATCCTCGCCCAAGGCGATTGCGTAGCGTAGCGAACGTGCTGTCATCTAGGGCGAATTTAATGACTTTTTCGATGATAAAGGCTCTTCAGTGATTAAAATCGTTATGTGTGACGGAGGTGACATACAAAACAATTACTCACTTTCTTTAATTTATTAAAAATACACTACTGGTTTTTATTGATAACAAGTGTAACAAGAATAAAATATGAACCCAATACAGTTACCAATATTTTTTACGAAAATTCAAGCCCACTTTTAAGACTGTTTCAAAATATGAAAAGTAGTCAATTCAGCTGAGTTACAACGCAATTACTGCTGTATTAGGCAGAAAAATATTTTTTTCACAATTATTTTTTAATAATAAAAAATTCTCAGTAGTCTAAAAATCATATTTCAGTCCTAATTTAAATTATAATAAAAAAAAATTCTTTAAAAAAAATATTTAACACTTATTTTACACCAAGTTGCATAAATTCCACCATTTCCAGATAACGACCCATGCTTTGTTTGGTCTAGTGTTTTCATGCAAGATTATTGCATTGCCCAAGAGTTCAGGACATTTCTCCCATACTGCATGATGAAATTGGTACAATATTGGGTGGACGAATACCAGACATAATAGTGTCTCTCTCCCAAACTGGATGATACACCAGAACACATTGACTGTTGTATGCCAAAATGATCATCAGCTTGGTGGGGGGTGGGTTTTGGCGAACCTTGTGTCGCTGTGGTGACCCAGGATGATGCCATTCATTGGACTGTCATTTCAGTTTCGGTTTATAGGCTCGTGCCCATGTTTCACCAGTTGCAATGATACGATGCAGCATATCGTTTCCTTCGTGATGAAATCTCTGTAGCGAGTCCACTGCTCTACCTTCGTTAGGTGATGTGGCACCCAATTGGCAGCAATCTTCCGTGCATATAAGTTCTGCTGTAAAATGCAACGAACCAATGTTGCAGGAATAGCTGTATACTGAGCTAATTCCATTACAATCCAGCACTTGTCTTCCATGAGGCACTGTTCGATCACAACCACCAAGTCATCTTTGTGAGCTAATACAGAACCTCCACTGTGAAGAAGATTGACAGTTGTGGCTCTTCCCCGTTTGAAGGCCTCTATTCACCACTACGGTACAATAGGGTAGCGCACGTTCGCTCAATGCTTCACGAAGCTGGGCATGACACTCATGTGCATTGTGGTCATGAAGAACGGCTATCTTCACATGCGCTGTTCAACTTTGGTTATATCCATTACGTACCACTGTCACCAAAAGATTGACATTGGGAGCATGCACATTGCCAGACCAGAGCATGCATGGCCCATCAGATTGCAACATTACGTATTACATGTCACACTTTCAAATGTATATATCTGATGTCAGTGGTGGCATGTTTTTGAGAGAGAAAAAATAGTTGTCATGACTTATGAATCGACTTAGTAGTTTTCAGTAGTTAAAGTTCGTAGTTTTACATAAACCAGTATATATTTTGTTGATGCATTTTGAGTTTTATTAATATAAAACTACAAAATAAATGTAAAATATATATATATATTTTACATTTATTTTGTAGTTTAGTTTAGTATATATATATATATATATTAACCCTTTGTGGATGGTTTGACGAAAATCATGCATATTTGCATGATCCGTTATAAAAAAGTTTTTTTCAGGATTTCTGAAATCCGAGAAGCCTGAGGATTGGTAAGTAGTTCATCTGTGATTGGCTAATCCTTTCAGAAGCATCAAAATAAGAAGATATGTAATTGGTTAGCTACAGTAACAAACGGAATGAGAGGCAAAAACAAAGAGTGACAAACATGGCATCATTCTCTCACACAGATTTTAGAAGTATTTTTAAAGTCTGAAATAAATAAAGGGGATCATTCAGATACTGAAGCAGAGTTATCTAATGATTTGAGGAACCATTTTTTTGAATCAGGAATTGCTTCATGAAAATGAAAATTATAATGGTAATACTTCATTTTCAGATAGCGGTAATAGTAACGATCTTTTAGATATGACTGAAAATCCACGAGATGATTGATTTTCTAAGTGTAGAAGGCAAGAATGGCCTTAAATTGCAGTACTTCCAATACAAATTATGCTAGTAACTACTTATCTCTGGTTTGATGTAATAATTTTTTTTTTGGGGGGGGGTGTTATAGGAGTCATAATGCTCATGGTTTGCTAAGGGGTAGCAAAAATTGGCATTACAAATATCTCCGTCATAAAGCCTCTTGTGACCTCTTGTGTTTTAATATCCAAAGCCATCCTTACTTACTGCTTAATAATTGTTTGTTTTTCAGCTTTTGTTCTTAGTGCAATTTATCTGACTTTTTTATTATTATCAATTTCTAGTTATTTGCTTTTTCTTCTGATTGGAATTGAATGTTATGCTCTTATGTGAAGCATTAAAAATAACGCCTAATGAAATCCAGTATTATGGAGATGGTAATTTTATTGAATGTAAGCAATTAGTATGTAAACAGTTATGTAATTAATGGTTTTTACCTAATTTGCAGGAATTTGTGGATCAATATGCAGATTTTTTACTTAATAAATCTGTAGAAAAGCAATTTAGGGCATTTAGACGAGGATTTCAGATGGTGACGGAAGAATCACCATTGAAAATGTTGTTCAGGCCTGAAGATGTTGAACTTCTGGTCTGTGGCAGCAAGGTAGCTTTTTTTTAAAATTATTGTTGTCTGTATTTAAGATACTTTTTTTTTTGCTATAATTAACAAATGACTTCTGTTCTGTTTTTGTTAACATGCTTCTTAGGACAGCTTGATTTTTTTTTATTTATTTTTATGTTTTGTTTTCTGTTATAAGTAAATGTTTTGATCTTTCAAGAATGATTTTATTAGGCTTCATTTTCAAAGGAGCATTTAATTATTATTATAGCAAAAAATAAAGAAGAGCAGATTTCTTTTTAAAAAAATTGATCATTGATTTCTGGTGAGATCAAAGAAACGAACTTGAGAGATTTTGCTGAATTTCAGATTTTTAGTGAGCCTTTTTGTTAAAAACAAAAAGGTACTGAATTACAAAAAAATCTATATTTAGTATTGTGGGTTTTATATTTATATATAAGACTACTTTCTCAGTAATGTCGACTTAAGACATATTTTAAAAATGAAATATAAGTCGATCATATTACTCAATTTTACTATAAAATATTTATCTTTAAATTCTGTTTGTACTTGTTTGGATTTGCATATTACTTAATCACTTATTTCCATCTGTCAGCCATATTAAATATTGAACTGTATATTGAAAATTATATACCCTCCACTGCTAATATAATACCCATCATATTAAGATTTTGCATTCAGTTTTCATGGATTTATAAATTAGAGGCGAACATATTACTGTTGCCATTGTGTTTAAAACTCTAAGCAAGTCATCATTTTTATGCCACAAAAAGTAATATGTTTCATTTGTGTGATTTAAAAAAATTGCGTTCTCCCATAATTTCAATAGGCTAATACAGCATCAGCTATATCACCTGAATACTTTTTGTTCTTGCAAGACATAAAAATTTTAAGACATTGCGGCTATAATGAATATTAAAAAGAACAACAGAAAATAAATAGCAACTATGTTTATCATTTTTATAAGTTGTGATTTTCTAAAATTAATTTTCTTCTTTATGAATTTATATCAGTTCTGAATTTTGACATTTAACTTTCTTTATAAATGGGAGATTCAGTGGGTTGTAGATAAAATCAAATAAAAATGTTAATATTCCATTTGAAATTGCCATATAGGCTGTAGAATAGAATTATTAGCAAGAAATCGAAAATTAATTTTTACATTGATAAAAACTAGACAAGGCCTTCTTGTGGAAGTATTCAGGTTTTCAACAGTGAAAGATATGTCTGTCACTTTTTATTTTTCACTGGAAAGTTGGTGAGACTTCATATTAAATTCTTATAACTTAAATAAAAAAGGAACAGGATGAGGCCTATAGCTAATCATCATGGAATAATAACCTGTTAAGGATAGAGTTGAAGAAAACCTAATATAGTGTAGTAGATGGAATTTTGAGCTGATCATACAATAAAAAACTAAAATTTAAGCCATGCTGCAATTGACCAAAGATAGTCTTTTTTCACTCTTACATTCTTAGCAAAATTCTTACAATGGGTATCTTCTGTAACTCACTGGAAAATTTTGCTGAAGGTGTGCTTGTAAAGAACGCAAACTAAATTTGGTGAATAGAAGTTTAGCCTGAATTTCTCAGTGGACAGTACACATTCTTTGGTATCGATATGCGAATTTGGCTCAGAATAAACAAAGATAATAAAGTTCAGAATCAATCTTTCATGGCATAAGAGCAACAAACAAACATACAGCCTGATAAAATTGCCAGTGTAAGGAGAAACTATCTTCATAATGCTTTAAATTTAAAGAATAATAAGAGACAGAATGTTGAAAGTTGGGTGATTGAAGTAGAATGAATTAAGGTTGAACATTGTCATTTGAGACTATACATTTCTTTGAAGAAAACCTATCAAGATGTGCATGGGAGGAATTAATGAGACTAGTTGCAACCTGTGAAATATTCACGGAAGTAAAACAAATTCCATATTTTTGAAATACCGTGAAATTTTTCACGGAATAAAATGTATAAACCCTGCTGCATTCGATCTATTTGTAGCCGAAATTTGTACATTCAATACAAATTCTACTTACAGTGCATCCCAATTCTCGAGATGCCCAACAATTGAGAGATGCAAAACTCATTATCGTTAATAAGGTTGTAACAGGTAAAAAAAACTTTTTATGCGTTACGGGGAATGTAAAAATTGCTTACAGCAACACTGGATGGGAAGGGGGGGAAGTAGAATTTAAAGTGGATCATAAAAAAAAAACACGGACTCTGCTACCAAACATTACTTTAAACTATGTAAACATTAAAAAAAAAAAACCCAAAACAAAAAAACAAAAACAAGCACAGAGCTAGATTTAGATTATTTTACGCAGTGGATAAACGACTAAACTAAATCTTTAAAATACGACAAATCCAAATAAACAACACAACATAAATTTATTCGATGATTTAACTTCAAAATCTTTACATAAAACATTAAAGTTTAGTTAGGAAAAATTTAGTTAAAAAAAAATTTAAAATATAAACCTTATATTGAATAAGTCTTGAATGTTTTAAATAAAATCGGAATAACAATCTAAAATCTTGATATTGTATCCCACTAAATGTTAAACTTTCATATCTATTGTTGAAAATTATCTACTGAGATACCAATATTTACATTAGGATTTCAATATTAAACTTCTTTGCAAAGATTAAATTAAAATCTAAGATGCAAAATTTATATTAAATTTTTAAATACTCATACCCTAGGATATTGTGTCCCACAAAAAAAATCCACACTTTAAAATAATTTCTTTCGTTAAATAAAAACCTTTGAAATAGTTCACTATTAACTATTAAATCAATGCTCTAAAGTTTTCAATTTAATCTTTGTAAATAAAATTGAAACAGTCTTACTGGTAAAAGAGTTCACTTGCTGATGGAAGTCCGCGGATGACACGAATATGTTCTTCAGGGAATGAAGCACTGATATGAAGATGTAAGCATTTCATCTTGATTTCACTCCAGTATAAAGATTAACGGTATCAACACATTGTATAGGGCTATCGTATCCATGGTAATTTCGAACTGTCCCCATTTAAACATGGCGTCCATCACCTGGGGATCATTAAGGCCTATCTGGTCCGATGTTTGCTCTTTTCTCAAAAAAAAACAAAACTGATTTGAATGATTCTATATCTATTTAGGTTTAAGAATTCGACTTTCACCACAAGGATACTTCTTTATTCTGCATTCGAGACGTCTTCGTCGGAAAATTGGTCACTCGGCCAGAATTTTCTACGTTTTCGTGGAAAGCATGTTCTCCAAAGTTCATAAACGTTGTGGTTGAGTAGATTACTTCTCGGTTGAGAATTCTAGTTTGCCTGATGATGAATCAGTTTAAGCCGGCATTAACGAACGCCTCTGGTCGGTAAGTTGATCACTCGGTCAGAATTTCCTGTGTTTCCGATGAAAGCATCTTCTTCAAAGTCCGTAAACGTCGTTGTCGAGTAGATTACTTCTCGGTTGAGAATTCTAGTTTGTCCGATGAAGAATCAGCTTAAGACGGCATTGACGAACGTTTCTGTCAGTAAGACTGGTCACTTGGTCTGTAAATTATTTATTCTGACAAAATAAACTTAAGGGAAACTGCATTTTCTTCCCAATGGAATAGGCAAAGAAAATATGTTTTCTAGTTGAAAAAAAAATTCAATGAACTTCAGATTTCTCTGGAAATTGGAAATTAAACTCATAGGAACCATAATTGAAGGGCTTATTTCCAAAGTGACGTTTCTCCACTTTTTAAAGATTTTGAGTTAAGCATCGCAATGTATAGAATTGACCCTCCTACACTAAGTGAAATAGGTGTTACTTCGAAAACAATGTTTATCTCGGTTTGGAGAGCTTTAGAAAGTTGATGTTTTTTTCAAAGTGACGTATCTCCATGCTGTTTTTTCTTCCAAACTGTCGTATATACATGCGGCCAATAGGAGCGCTCTGTGTAGTCACATGATCTCATAGTGTCATGGCGGATGCAGTGTTGTACTACGCTTATGTGTGATTAAGATTACATATTTACGTAATAATCAGTGCCGGATTTAGGGGGGGGGGGCATTTTATGCACGTCAAATATGGCAGTATTATTTTAGGTATTGTTAGACATTATGGAGGTCAGTCGCAACAAAACTTAGATAATGTATATTTTTATACTTGGTCAGAAAATGAGTCCAAAAGAGGGAGTTCAGAGATTTGCAGCGCAGTTTTCCACCATTTAACAAATTTTTGTGTTGAGAACACAGAAATTAAAAAAATAAAATTATTTTGTGATGGGTGCAGTGCACAAAACAAAAATTATACATTATTGGCAATGCTCAGTAAACTTTGTAATGATCGTAATGTTAACTGTGAGATAATATTTCCTGTGCGTGGACATAGTTACTTACCTGTTGATCGCACTTTTGGGAGGGTTGAAAAAATGTTGGGGAAAACTTAACTAGTACTTTTGCCCGATGAATATAATAGTATTTTTTCAAAAGTAGGTCAGGTGCAAGTTCTTGGAAGAGACTGGCATGTTTCTAACTGGAAAGATGCTGCTAAGTTACACATAAAGTCAAAAATGCACTTTAAAATATCAGAAATGAAAATAATTCGCATCGATTCCAAATGCGAATTTTCTTGTCAATCAGACTATTCAGAAAACCAGACATGCTCCCATACATTGCTGAAGAGAGGTAAGAAATGGTCCTCCCTTCAAACAGTACAAATCCCTCTAGATGACCAGGTGAAAAAAGAGAAACTGGATGATGTGAAGCAACTGATTAGTGAGCTTGGTGTAGATGATGAGCATCCAGCCATGGCATTTTATAAGAATGTATTTTCTTCCTTCAATGATGATAATGCCATTCCAAGTGAAAGTGATGATGAATAATGGTTTGGATTACTGTATAGGAGTATACTTATTTTTATAAAGTCTCTAGCTTAGCCAAAATTACTACTTGTATGCCACTTGTTAAATTTTATTTTAATACTGTCTATTTTGAATAAAGTAAATTATATTTTTGTAATAAATAGTGCAAATTTGGTTTTTTTACAATAACATATTTAATTATTCTGAAACGTCATTATGGCATTAAGATACAGTTTCTATACTATAAAAATTATAATTTATGAGTCCATTGTGGACTCTGTTCTGGATTATGGACTGGACAGTTGGATTTTTATTAATAAAAAACAAATGGAAAATTTTAATAAAACATGTTTTAAAATATTAAGAAATATCTTTTATAATTTCAATACAAAAAGAATATTGAAGAAAAGAACGATATAAGGAAAAAATTTAAAATATTAACTATTGATGAGAAGTATAC
>JAFIDM010000001.1:152989391-153042781 GCA_023159025.1 Thereuonema tuberculata | reverse complement strand
CAATGATCACTACTTATTTAAAGAGTGTCAATAACCCAACTGTAAATTAGTAGTTCTCTTAACCAATGATCACTACTTATTTAAAGGCAAAAATTAATAACGTAAATTAATCTGATGGAAGTCGATATTGAGTGGAAACTTCATTATAATTTTTTAACTCGCTTACATGATTTATTTCTTTTATTTTTTTTGAAAGCAACTTTTCTTAAATAAATAATAGAAATGAAATAATGATGATTTGAACTTCAACATATAAAGGTGCAAATGTGGTTCAATTTCAGATCCACAAATATTAATAAAATAAAGCTGGATTCTGTCTTAATTTAAGATTGGTTTTTATTTATTTTTTATATTTTAAAGCTGTGAACCATATTACTAATTAGTTCATTTTAATTTTCTTTTTTCTTTTAACAAAAGTTTACATTCATTTTCAGATCTTCGACTTCAATGCATTGGAAGAGGCAACAGAATATGATAATGGATATACAACTGATTCTGCCATCATCAGGTACAGAAATATATTGTAGAGCTAAAACTCTATGTAGATGTAATTCCGGCATTTCTGTTTTCTATAATATTTCAGTTTTTCAAAGTATAAGGTTGATTTTATTTTAATTCTGGAATAACACTGTGACCACACAACCTCACCTTTTGACAGTAAAAGGCTACTGTTTGCATAAGCTGTGTGAAAGCTTAGTGGTTGGCATTTAGATTTAAGTATTTGTAAAATCATTAAAAGCATTGTTGTGGTTGTTTTCATGTCGTTGAAGTGCCATGTCAGTATTTGATTTTCAGTCTTCAATCAAATTTTGTTAATGTTTGGTATCTTCCCAAGCAAAAACTTTAAGATTCAAAGTTTCTATAGTTTCAAAGTTTCTTTAAGATTCAAAGTTTTGAACAGAAGTAAGTTAAATGACATAAGCTGTTTTGCAAGATGGCAATCACTGCAGGATGATGCGAGATCAGGTAGGTGCCTGTTGTCAGAATTCCAGATAAGGTTGAGTCTTTACAAACATCAATCCAAACCTGAATACTGGCAGAAGGACATGAAATTTTGAGTTCAGCATGCTTCATGATAATCAAACAAGATCTCCAGATGCGACGTGTGTCCAAATTTATGCTCATTGTTTCATGGATATTGAAAAGATATTCCGAATGGAAACTTGGGTAATCCTGATTACCCAAACAGACAATGGACAGACTCAATGGAATGAAATTGTTCTGGGGAATGAAGATATGCTATTCGTTAAAAATCCATTAAAATTCATTTTGTTCAGTATGGCACTAAAATCAAGATTTGTACAGAAGGGTTTGAAACCATCTATTAATCATTTTTTCTTATATTTCATATTTCTAATTAATTGGTAGATTAAAAAGCCTTCCCTAAGCATTCTAATTATAAAAGATACTATCTAAATAATACAATTTCAACAAATTCTAAAGATAGGGTGCCATTAAAATGCCTCTGGCGTCGAGATGTTCCCCTCAACCCCCTACAGCATCTGGCCATTTCTTTTCAATGGAAAGTTTACTATTTCCACCCCCATTGAAAAGCAATGACTGGCTGCTGTAGGGGGTTAAAGGGAAACCTCTCAGATGCCAGCATCCCGACGCTAGAGGCATTTCAATGGCACCCTACCTATATATATGAAATTACCTTCTTCATTTAAATGCTTTTTGAGATTGGATCTTGGTGCAAAAGTGATGTTCTTTTCTTAATCAGCAAATTTAAAATACACTATCTCGCAACAAGTAATTGGACACCCCTGCAAATGACGATATCGGTAGTCCTGAGACACGTCACGGCAGCTGCCATTAAATATCGTGTGGGAAACAACAACGCCAACAGTCGCATGCAAGATGCCACGCAGTTCGGAGCTCTCCGATTTCGAAAAAGGGGTAATTGTCAGGTATCACAGAAATGGCCGATCTATACATGATATATCCAGCGAGTTGATGTACCCAAAATCGACAGTGGCCTACATGATTTGCAAGTGGAAGGAGAGGGGTGACTGTCAGAATGTGCCCCGACCCGGCAGACCCACAAAACTGGGATTTAGAGACCGACGGGTGCTGTCCACAGAACTTCGGAAGACCCGCCACAAATCGATTGGCCAAATCCGCGAGGAATTCCAACAGGCAACTGGGACTGTTGTGTCGATTAATACCATCCATAAGGAAGCCCATCTGCTCGGTTATCATGGACGTGCTGCCACCCACAAGCCTTTGATCATCATGTCCAATCACGCTGCTCGGCTAACGGGGTGCAAAGAACGTTGAAAGTGGACCGGTTAAAAAATGGAAACAGGTTCTCTGGAGCGATGAATCAAGGTTCATCCTCTTCCGTTCGGATGGCAGGGTTTGGGATTGGCGTTTGCCTGGAGAATGCCTCCTCCCGGAATGTATTGTGCCAACAGTGAAGTTCGGCGGAGGTGGAGTTATGGTGTAGGGGTGTTTTTCCTGGTATGGCACGGGACCCTTGGTCGCAATTCCTGGTAGACTCAATGCCGAATCCTACAGCACCATTTTGGATGACCATGCGCTTCCTACGTTGTGGCAGTTTTACGGGGTGAATGCATGTTACTTTCAGGATGACATTGCCACCTGTCATGTTGCGAGGTCCACCATAGCTTGGTATGGCGACAGTGGGGTTAATTGACTGGACTGGCCTGCGCAGAGCCCGGACCTTCACCCTATCGAGCACCTCCGGGACGACTTGGAGCATCAACTTAACGGGTGCCCCCTCCGTCCAAAATCGGTGATGGAACTAACCTCGTTTCTCCAAGCCGAGTGGAAGAAAATACCGCTCGCCGTTGAACAATGACTGGTTGAGAGTATGCCTCGGAGGGTCGCAGCTGTAATCACCGCTCGTGGAGGCTCCACCAACTATTGATTGTAAATAAACTTCGTTTTCCTTGTCTATCACAGGTGTTCAATTACTTGTTGGGAGGTAGTGTATCTTAGAAATTGGGAAATTCCTCAATCAATTTGACATCGGAGGCTTGTTTTACTGATCATCTAATTCACTAAATAATCAAGTTTTTAATGAATTGTCGTATCTAAAAATAAATTTAAGTTTTTTTTTTTTTTTTTAAATTATTCATGAAATTTTTATTATAGAAACAAACTCAAATTTATTCTTTGGATAGAAACAAATTGAAGAATATGTTCTGCATATTAATTGCAAAAATTCAAGCATAAAAATTTTGATAATTTCATTAAAATTGTTCAGAAGTGTGTATTTTTAATCCACTTACTAAGTGCTATAACTAAATTTGACTTATTTATTTCTCTTTTTATAATAGACATTTTTGGGAAATTGTCCATGAGCTGTCCTTAGAACAGAAGAGAAAATTGCTACAGTTTACTACTGGTAGTGATAAAGTTCCTGTTGGAGGACTTTCCAAATTAAAACTTATTATATCCAGAAATGGACCTGATTCTGATAGGTTGGTATTTCTTTAAAATCAAAATTACATTTTTGGAAGTAATTCTTTGATTTATTTGGAAGATTAAATTTAACATACGTACAATTTTAAGTTATTAACATATGCATTATATATACATTTTAGTGCATTTTGGCACCTTTAATTGAGATGCCTTTGTCAGATTAATTTCAATAAAAAAAAATTAGTCTCCTTTTTATTAAGTTTGTATTTTTTTTTCTTTCTATTTTTCACTTTATTTAATCCTGGAATGCTACTGTGGGTGAATTTTCACCCATGCTCTATTCAAATCCTGACCTTAAGGCAGCAGAATTGACTTAAATAAGCTGATGGTTCCACTTATTCTCCTCTTAACAGATTAATTATATTGCAGATTATATTTTTTTTAATATACACAATAATAGTCTAATTATTGTAACGCCTTACATCCTACAAAGCATCCTTAAATAAATAAATAATAATAATAAGTGGGTGAATTTTTTACTCAGAGCAATAATAATGTTAGAAAAATATGAATAGTATTCCTGGGTTAATATTATATTAAAAGACATTATTATCAAATATATTGAGATACACTATGTGGCCAAAAGTATCCGGATACCCCATGGTCGGGTCGCGGAGGCTCCTGAGGAATATGTTGCATCGATGACAGCCTGTACATGTCTGGGAATACTTTCCACCAGGTTTTGATAAGTGGTTGCAGGAACTGACTTCAAGGTGGCCATGACAGCTGAAGTGAGTCCAGCTACGGAAGATGGGCAATATGGGTGGGCACGTATTTCGTCCCACAGATATTCAGTCGGATTGAGATCGGGCTCTTGAGTCGGCCAGACATGCTGTGGAATACCCATGTCGTCAATCCATGGCCACACAAGCTTCGATGTGTTTACAGGACAGTTATCCTGCTGGAAGAGAAATGGGCCTTCCTCAAACTGTTGCCACAGAGTTGGGAGGCAGCGTTGTTCAGAATGGCCCGATACATTGCAGAGTTCATGTTGCCCATCATAGGAGCTAAGAGACCCAGGTTAAACTACAAAAAACACCCCCACACCCACCACACCATTTTATGCTGCCACCACCGAACTTAACAGTTGGCACAATGCAGTCGGATAAGAAGCGTTCGCCGGATACCCGCCAAACTCAAATGCGTTCCATCGGACTGCCAGATCGTGAAGCGAGATTCATCAGTCCACAAAACGTTTTTCCACTACTCCACAATCCAATGGCAGTGAGCTCTGCACCATTGCAACCAACGCTTTGCATTGACGGTGGAGATGTATTTCTTGTGAGTGGCCGCATGACCATAGAAATCCAAGTAGTTTAACTCTCGGCGAACAGTCCTGCTGCTAGCGACAACGCCCGATGCATGTTGGAATTTCGATGTCATCACAACCAACGGAACTTGCAATTTTGCTTTCCCTACTCTCTTCAGGGTTTGATGGCTACGGACAGTCATTTTTCTTGGTCTACCAATTTGGGCAGCTGTCGTTTCACTGCCTCGACATCTCCATTTTACAATTACATCACTCACAGTTGATTTCAGCATATGCAGCATAACCGCAATTTCACGAACCGATTTCCTACAACAGTAGCATCCGATTATCAAGCTATGTTCGAAGTCACTGAGATCGCCTGACTTACTCGTTTTCGTTGGGAATGCAGAATTATGACCGCCCAAGCCCCCACCAACTCTTGTACAACGTCCGATGACGCATCAAATCTGACCTGCCTGATTCACTTCGTCGGAATGGTGTCCGGATACTTTTGGCCATATAGTGTATATTGGGTTATTCGTAAAGTTCTGAGTGTTTTTGATAGGTGGAAATGAATCAAATGTATATCTTTAAGAAACAGTATTTATTCATTACAGTATCCTCCATTTTTTTCCATGACCATTAGTCCATTAGTCAATCTTTTGGGTAATTTTAAATTCCATTCAAGTAGGTCTGGGCTGGCTTGAAGACATCCCAGCCAATCTTGTGCAACTTTTTACAGGTGACCAAAGACATGTGAGACCTCGCTTTATCTTGCTGGAACACCTGTTCTATTCACTAGTTCTGGCCATGCAGAATGACACGACAATAACTTGGAGAATCTCGTCTCTATATCTAGGGCTATCAAACAGCTATTTTGTGTGACATTGAAATCCATACATCCACCAATACTGATTCCTGCCCAAACTATCAGTCCACAACCACCACATCAGGATGTTTCTTGCACAAAAGTGGGGTTTCATTTTGCACATTCCTTTCAGACGAGGACTTGTCGATTGTCAGGCTGGAGACTGAATCATGACTCAGAAAACCTGACACCATTTGGCGTGTTCCCAATCGCAATGTTGCTCCATCCAGTTTCGACAGGCGATGTAAGGTTGTGCAGTTAATGAGCCTATGTGCATAGAGGCCAACTTCACAGAGGTGATTGTGGACAGTTTTTGGTGACACCCTATGTCCCGTTGCCTTTAAAGGGCATGTTGCAGTCCTTTTGCATTCTGTTATCTGTTCTGGTGGGCTTCTAACAAGATGTAGCAGCCCTCCCTTGCTCTTGGACGGCTTTGCCCTTGCCTTCATCAATCATTATTTCTTTTTGTTTGCAACCAAATCCGTGGTTGGAAAATTACACTTTAAGACACTCCTATGGCTACTGCTATCTCCCTCAGTGTCTGACCAGATTCCATCCTTCTTACAGCTCTCCACGCCATCAATTCTGGTAAGTCTTTCTGTTGCGACATTGTACCATCTGCTCGCTTCCCTAAATGAACTTTGCACTGTCCATGGACAGCCACTGTGGTTCCTACAACTGCACTCTTCTCCCTTCTGACATCATCAATGCCTGAGTCACGTGTCTACTTGAATGGAACTTGCTTATTGTACTTCACAGAGGGATATTATACAATTGTAGTTCTTACTATCACTGACATCACATTATTCTCAAATAATTTCGCAATACCCTACTTTTATTTCTTGATCTCCTAACTGTTTTGACCATTGTAAGTAATTGTATTTTTCTTACCTTATAACAGCAGAATTTAATTATCATTGAGAAAATTCCTAATTTGGACTTGTATTTTTATATTCTAGGCTCCCCACTGCACACACTTGTTTTAATGTACTACTTTTACCAGAATATTCTAGCAAAGAAAAATTGAAGGAGCGTCTATTAAAGGCTATCACTTATTCCAAGGGATTTGGCATGCTGTAAAGCTCTTTAATATTGAATCATGTCATTCTTCATATTTGAAAATAGGATTACGATGCTTTCTGAATAGCCATCTAATTAATTTTTTCAAATGCTGTAAATATAATTCATAAATTTAGGATTTTCAAACTGAAGTAATTATTGTTGTTGATTGAAAGTGACATTAATGCATCATTGATACTTCTTTCTGAAAATAAAAAATTAAATAATAATAAGGAAAGAGAATTTACAATTTGAAGATAAACAAAATACAAATTCTTCACAAAGTTCATTGAAAACCATTGTGATTAATAATTATCATGATTATGAAGGCCATGGATATTAGACTGAAAAGTATTCTAGATCTAATACAAATCCTTTATAAGAAGCTTAAACCAAGTGATATTGTACATAAAGCATTGTAGGAAGTACCATCTTTTCAGAAAGGTTTAATATTAGAAAACCTAGTCTCAGTTGTAAAAGTGTTAATTAATTATGCTATTGTTGTTATTGTGACTTTGTTTATCAAAGTCTTACTTTTTTTTTTCTTTTTTTTTTTCAAGTGTAAAAGATAAGCTCTTTTAAAGTAAGTCATTACAATTGAATAGTTAAGAAATTGGAATTCTTTGCTAGTTGTTGCTCTTATGGATTCTGAAGGGAAAAAAAAATATGGAATTGTTGTAATTACGAAACACATTGTTTTTCCTTTGGGAAAAAAGAAAAGAAAAGCAAAAGATTGAATGGATAAATGTATGTTTTTTCTCCATGTGTTCTGAAATTTAGTTTTTAAGTAAGTAGTAGGAATCTCCAAAGGTTTTGCTAGTGTTCTCATTTGATTTTACCTTCAGTAAGCCAATTATTACTATAAAATTAATCTATTTTGTATAACTTGTATATCATAAATTGTATAAAAGAGAAACTTCTTTCTTGATTATCAAAAATGGCCTTCAAGGCAGAATTATTTACATTGACCTTTGATATATATATACATCAAAAGGGATTTTTTTTTTTATTTATTGGGGAGGAAAATAAGGACAGGTGATTTATATTTTTTTGTTTCATTACAAAAAAGTGAAAGTGTTGAAATATTCAGAATTTACAGAAAGAAGAAATCAGTATTGTTGTGCATATTGTATTATAATTTGTGTTATGAATGTGAAACAATACAGTTTTAAAACTCAAATTTGAAATACTATTACTATTTTATTTTTTTTATTTTTTTTTTTTTGTATCTTTCAGATTTCGTAGTATATCATTTGATTTGGATAAAAGATGTTTTATCTATTTACATTGAGCCTAATTAAATACTTATTTTCCAGAATTCATTTTTACTCAGCAAATTTGAGTTTTTTTCACTGAGTTTTGTTTTATAATTAGGGTTACCCATCTACAGTATTTAGATCTAAATATTACTCTTAGGATCTGCAGAAATTTTTCCATTAGATTTTTTTTTTAATTCTAATGGCAAGGGCTTCTCTGCTATTTCTTTTTCAGAATAATTAGCATTATTCTGCAGAGATTTGAAAATATTATTTAAGAGATATAAGTATTTTCTACAATAGAATGCAAAAATATTTAGTAATGAAGTCTATAATTGGTTAGTCAGTTTCAGTGCAATGATATTTTATAAATCATTATTAATAAAGATTTAGCTCTGCTACTTTTTCATATATCTATATGAAATTCAAGAGCTTTTAAAGAATACTTTATATATTTTTTAAACAGCAGTATTCATGGCTAATTATTCAAGTAATTTAATTTCTCCTAAAAACTATATAATGTATCAATTTAAAAGATTATTCTAGTTGGCTTCCCTCTTTTGCACACTTCTTTGTTTTAAAAAAACAATTAGATAAGTTCTAACATAAATCTTGGTCCTTTTTTTGTGTGTAATGACCAACTAATTGTTTACACTGTTAAGAAATGGATGCTTGGATTGAATGAGATATCTCTTCAATTGTCCAGTTTAAAAGAGAAATTAATGGAGGGACTGCTATAGTGCTACTCCTTTGCTCGGTGTTTATGAAGATCAGATATTTTTTTTTTAAAGATGTTGCAGTTCAGATAAATATTTAAAGATATAAATTGATGAAAACTTCAAATTAATAAACTTAATTGACTTAAGATTTGTAAAAATATTAAAAACTCAATATTTACAAAGCTTTTTGGATATAACAATTTGAGCCTTGATTTTATCAGTATTATCTTTATCACATAGAAAATAAAAAGCATGATTATATTTTTTTTTCTTCTGTGGACGAAAAAAGTAGCAAGTGGTAAAATCAAAGATCAAACTGCTAAGATATCTGTCAAGGTTTTTGAAATAATTAAGAAATACAAAAGGACATCAAAATTCTCTCAAAAACTTTCAGTTAATTTGTCATTACATAATTTTAAGATTTTTATTCCCATCTTTATTTTATGGATAAAAGTATTCTCTGCGTTAAGTATGGAAATATGGCATCTGCACCCACCCCCACCCCTTTTTTTTTATTTTAAGTAATAGCAAAAAAGATAGCAAATTAATTTTTATTACTTTAAGTGAATAATAATTAATATTGTGAAACAAAATCAAGTCTATCATTTAAATACCTAAAATCAGTGCCTTGTTAATTGAAATTTAACAACTATTATATTTTACAAAAATATAATAGTTTAAATACATTGCTATTGTAATTTAAAACTTTAATAAATATCTCATGTTTTCAACTTAAATAAAAAAATATCACAGAAACTCAGTTGCTTTTGCTACAGAGAGAATGGCCATATTTATGTCTCTTTATAAATAAAAGAAGGAAAACTGATATTTATATCATATTTCAAAGAACAACATGATGAGGTCTCGTATCATTCAATCAACACTTACTGGAGTCTCATCGATCATTTTGTATGACTGAAAACATACATTGCCCTTTAGTACAATCGTACTATACATACAAATTCAATGGCTTTTGCATTACAGAAAATACCTGTTTTTTTTTTCCCCCCCAAACTTTCCACAAAAAGTAAAAATAGATGGCAATTTCATTTGCGCTTATGCAAAAACAGTTCCATTACACTCCCCTCTAGTGATGAACGTGACTCATTTTATGTCATGCAAATAGTTCTTAGAGCACATATTAAGAAAATTAAAAACAAAATTGATAAAAACTAGTGTTCTCTGCACAAGATAACCGTTAGTGTGAAGGGGAAAAAAAATAACTATGATTTGAAATCTTTCATAACATTATTCATTCTATTACTCCTAATGCTTGTTTAGCCTATTTTAACTCTGAATTTCATTATTTGTCATTTTAATTTCTTTTTAAGAAAATTAAAGGAAAATTGGTTTTGAAACTTGATTTTATGACTAATAGATTTAAAAAATGGACTTTGTCAAACAACTGCCATTTTGTTGAAATTCTAACTAACGTTGCTTTTATAATCTAGTAATTAAACTTTAAAAAAAAAAAATGAATATTTTGTAAAAAGCTTGATAATGATTCTGTACTTTTCATGTTCCTAATATGGTAACTGTCATATTATTATTCCTATGATTTATTATATTCTTAATAGGACAAGAGTAAATAATAGGTTGCTGTATTTGGGTATCCCTGATCAATTTCTAATTAGCCCTTCTTTTTGTTTTTATTTGTCAGGGGATTATTTCTTTTGAACTATTGCATGTCAGGATGTTCTGTAATATTTTAATATTTGTTTAAACAGGTTTGTTTCTTTATCAAGTTGATCATAATAATATTGATAAAGTTTGTAACTACATACAATATAATTAGGAAATAAGTTTGATGAACTAGCCTCAGCCACTAGCAATGAACATTATTAAGCATTAATAAGTCTTTATTAATTGAACTTATCTTATTTTTACTATTATTTATCTGATGTCAGTCATCGATTCTCTTTTATTGTTAAAAATAAAATTTTGTCTTGGAACTAGGATGTTACAAAAGATAATAAATTAAAAATTATCTTCAATAAAAAAAAATATTAATTATATAAATGATATATAAATGTCTGAATAAATTCATTTTTGTGTGTTTGTGTGTGTGTGCATTTTATGTCTCCTCTATAACTTTCTCAGCAAGTTTAAAGATTTTAGAATGATGCAGACATTGATCTGCAATGAATGAATTCATTACAATATTTTTTTTTTCTTCAAAATTGTTTTTCAATGAAATTATGATTGCCTTGTATTTCAAGTTCTTAATTATGATAAAGAAACACTGACTCATTCAAAATATTTTGTTTAAATAAAAAGGAGGCACATTAATAATAATAACAACCCATGCAGGAAATGAAAATGGTTTTGTTGAAGGCACCCTTGATATATTTAGATCAAAGAACAATAAATGCAATTATCATGACAAGATGAATGGTAATCATTTTGAAAATTGGTTCAAATGTCAGCGTCTTCCCAACATTGCCATTATTATGGTTAAAATGCTATACCACTGAGTTAAACTGGAGAAAATCCCGACCGCTTCATGGAAATTGATTATTCGGGCATGGCTCAATACTAAAGGATTGCAGAGAAGCACCGAGAATATAAAAGCTGAATTACTGCAGACTTCAAACATCAGTATAATGAATGCAGGATAAATTTCTTGACATCCATTGAAGGTCACACACTACTCCTTATCATTGCAGTTTAACCCTATTGAGCAGTTATGTAGCTGCTGAAAATAGAAGTTTCAAATTGAACGATGTAGAAACACTTGCACATACAAAAATTTCAGCACAAATTGGCCAGATTATGTTACATGCTAAGAAAGTGGAAGAAAAACTTTGGAAGATTGATGGACTCATCGATAAAGCTGTGGGAAACCTTATCATAAACTTGGATAACAACGCAAGTACTTCTGATTCTGATGAAGGACTGAGCGGCATTAAGATGCCGCAAAAGTGAAGATACGTTTTTTAACAAAAAAAAAAAGCCCTTATCAGGGCTAACAAATAATAAGAAAGAGAAATCAGTTCGTTTTTCAAACACTTGTTTGTATTAATAAAAAAAAACATTTAAAAGCAAACAACTAAAAAAATTAAGAGAAAATAAAAAGTTGAACTAACAATTTTAAATATTTTATTTACGTTTTAAGGATGATGTGATGTTATTTATGAACTAACAATTACTTTTAAACTATTTTTTTTTATTAAATTGATATTGAATAAAATAAAGCGTATTCTATTGTTGTTTATTTTTAAAGAGATCAGCTCTAAGAAAATAAGAACTTCAGTATTTAAATTTTGCACTATTTTTAATGTCTATTTTTAAAGTTTATTTTCTGCAGTTCATTACAATTACATTTATAATAAAAATGATCATATTTAAGGTTTAAGAAAATTATTTCTGTGCTTATTAAACAATAAAGTTGATATGTCAACTGAACATGAATTTGAATATCAAATACTATTAAATATTTACAAAGGTATGATTCAGTATTTAGCATTGAATTAAAAAATATTATATATCCCAAATGTTTATGAAAGAAATTAGGGTGCCCATGCAATTAAAGGATTAAACTGTTGTCTCATCCCATGGGATGTGAATCAGTCCACCGTTAAACGGTGTATTTTTTTTTTCCTTCGTGATATGGTCACTCAACACGCAGCGGGTTTTTTTATTACCCCTTACAGGAGTGTTTATATTGACCGTCAGAAGTCTGTGACCTTGCCTAAAGTGAGGGGTTTGGGTAGAATTTCTTGTCACTGTTGAATGGCACCTCTATAAAAGATCTTATGCTAGGTATAACACGATACAACTTTAGTTGTACAACTAGTGCCAACTAGTTGGCCAAATGAAGGTTGGATGCGACAGTCACGAGTGCACACGATACGGCACTGAGTGTGCCACCGTGCAGACAACCAGCGAAGCGAGGTTTTACAAATGCTTTGATACATTTTGCCCCTTAAAATACTGCATTTACATATAAACTTTATTTATGCGTGAAAGAAACTCGCAATACTCTAATATTCATTGTAAACTCGCTCTCCGCCCATCTGAAGTGGGAAAAATCTGTTTAGACGCCATGTTTTCCCATGGTCGTGACGTCACAACTGACGTGTTCCAATGCTGCACTGTTTCCATCCAACTTTCGGAGTTGCATCAACACCAAAACCTCGCGTTTCCATCTTTTAGTTGGTGCGACTCCGATAACAACTGTGCTCAAAAGCGCTCTACCAAACTAGTTGGACATACAACTCGGCACAAAGTTGGATCTTGTACGCCCTGCTTTAGTGTTATAGTTTAATTACAGTATTAGAAGAATAAAATCGAAAGAAAAGGATCATATGGTATAGAATCATAGATATTTAAAAAAAAAAAAAAAAAGCAGAGGAGGATTTTGGACATTATATAAACCATTTGGAGATGACAAACAACTATTTTTTCAGTGTTTTAGAATATTACAATATGTCTCTAATGTTCTTCTTAAATTAAGAAGCAGAACACTGTCTTTAAGATAGCAATTAACCCTAAAAAAAATTAGCAGTTTGTCTAATGTAGAATATTTAGTTGTATTTGTTTATAAAATATAAATAAAGCCAGCAAAAAATACACTTAAAGATGTTTATTACACAATAAAAAACAAAACAAACTAAAACTACTCCATAAGATAATTAAATACTTTAAAAATAAATAAAATGCTCAACAACAGTTAGTTTAACAAAGTATAAAGCTTTTAGTATTAAATAATAAAAAAAAAAAAATCATTTTTTTTTAAAATTAAATCTAATGGATCTTGATATTCGTTAGATTTAATGTTGATCAAAATATGTATTTAATAACAGAATGGTTAAACATTGAGATGTTTTGACTTAAAAGTAAAATAAAATATTGTCTTTGATTACCCGCTTGGACACTGAAAGTAATTTATACTGTCCGAGCGGGTCGCAAAGACAAGGCCAGAGGCAAACGACAAACTTTCTTTCTGAGAATGTTGAAGATCCCCACCACCGATGCCGGTTGTCGTTACGTTTAAGCATCGTAAAGAATAAACACACTCAAAAACAAGTTCTCCCCAAAATGCCCTAGGTGGAGGGCTGTGTCTTTCTGGATAGTGTAAACGGACCTTTAAGTAAGTCGTTGCCGTTGATATGAGGGTCATGCCATCTGAAATCCAATGTTAGTTACAAGACCTTTTCAGATTTTTTGCTGACTTTGTTCCCGTTTAAAGACATAACAAAACCAGGTGTAAAAATATTTTTTCCCCTTTTGTTTATCCATGGCGGCCATTTTTCCATTATGTCCAAAGTTCAATTTCGGCAAAATCGGCATTTACAGATATCTCTTGAACTTAGAGATAAAGATCCAAAAACCAATTGACAGGTATTGAAATGGTCTTGTCTTTTCTTTCGAATAACTTTTGCAGCTATCTTTTATCAGGAAAGCTGAAATTAAAGCCTGAAAGTTGAGCTTCAATTTGCGAAAAATGCAATTTTCAGATTTTAAATTATAGTATGAAAGGAAAAAGTGTAAGACTTCAAACTGTTTCCTTATGTTGGCTTATGCTAAGAGAGTTTATAGCCAAAAACTCATCCTTAGAATTTTACCCTTTTTTTTTGTAATGAGGTCACTAACATTGCTAAATTTCGAAAAATGCAAAATTCAGATCTTTGATGGATAGGGGGAGCTGCAAAAAAAAATCTAAAACTTAGGAAACCAAGTTTAAACAGAAAGTTAACTAAGGTGTAAGTTTGAAGTTCTAGACTTTTCTGGTGTAACTGCTATGAATTTTTAAAAAAAAAAAAAATCAAAATTTTCTATATCAGTCGTGCTAAAAATCGTTTTCAATGGTATAATTTTGAAAAAATAACGAGACGTAAAATTATAAGCTGATGCTTAATCAATATAATTTGTTTATTTATTATATACAATTCACAAAATTTAAGGGATATTGCAAAATGAATATAATACATCCAAACAACGGGCATTTGAGTTTATTTATTATAGAACATCATCAGAGAAGTTATTGGAAAGAGTTTTTAAAGTATAGGTTTATATCTTGGAAGTTTTATTAAAATATTTGGAATTTTGTAAAAGGACATTGGAATATTATATTTGGAATTTTCTAAAACACAGGGACATTGGAAGATTATATCAGGAATTTTAAAAATATAAGGAATTGGAAGATTATATCAGGAAAGGACTTTAAATTTTTTAATTTTGAATATTTAAAGAATGAATTTCTAACAATTGTTATTTGGTTGTAAAATTTTTGAATTCTTGAGTTGTGATATTATTGTTTTAGTTTAGAAGAAAAATGGCTCGTTAAAGTCCTGTAAAAAGGACGAAATATCGCCATGGAGTTTGTAGTTCGTTATTAGTTTTTAAATGTTATTAAACATTAATTTGCAATGTTTGCCTACAACCCTGTATAAAGAGGCTGGCGCTGCTGGGTAATCTTCACTTTCCTGGATCAACAACAAATGACAGAATCGTTGAGTGTCACCTGAAAATGCCCCTGCAACGCGATTTACCCGAATCTGAAGCATGGAGAGTCGTAAAGCTTCTTCAAGCTGGCCAAACATGACAGTGGCAGCAGCGGTTGGAACCGTCATAAGCGTGATTAGCAGACAGGGATAACATCAAAGACTGGCACAGTATGAAAAAGACGAGGGAAGGGCCACCACTACGAGATGATCACTACTTGACGCTAATAGCAAGAAGGAACTGGCGAAGCAATGCAACTGAGCTCCGGGAACAGTTTCTCGCTGCTACTGGACGACGGGTGCGTACTCGGACCGAGCAAAATCTACTCCGTCACAGTGGACTGTACACCCGGCGATCAATGGTATGCATTCCGCTAATTGCTGAACATCGCAGAACCCACAGAAGGTGGGCTGAAATGCATCTTCCTTGGACCCGTGAAGAGTGGTCCACGGTTCTCTTCAGTGATGAGTCAAGATTCAGCCTACAGCCTGACAATCACCGTGCCCTGATCTGGTGTGAACATGGGATAATCCATGGTTCATGCAAGAAAGACATTCCTTTGGTGGAGGTGGAATCATGATGTGGGCAGCATCAGCTTTGGTGGTCGTAGCGACCTGCATGTTGTTAGAAATGCAACAGTGAATGCTGTAAGAGATCGGGATGAAATTCTATAGTCTGTAGTGGTATCCAATGCTAGAGCAGTTTGGGCCAACTTTCTTTTTATGTCACTTCGCTGCAGAAGCCTATGTCACTTAACACAATTCTTTAGTTATTTAGCAAATTGCTAAAGAATAAGCTATATTGATGCAAAGTCGAAAAGCCTTCCCTATTGGTCAGTTAAACTGCCCTGTGTTGGCTGAATCGGGAGGCCAATCAGCTATGCATCGAGTCCTCTCACTAAGTGGCGGATTGAACAGAGAGTGTCGTCTCTGGCTCTCTCTGAGTGACGGACCAGAAAGAAAGCTCTAGCTTTAATTCTCAGATTCGGCAGCCCTATTCTATTCACTGATGATGGCCCGTTAACGGCACAGAAACTAGTTTGTTTTAATTGTAAATATTTGTTTTTTAACTTTTAACTAATTTTATTTAGACTTGTGTGTTGGCTATATTTAAGAATTTCAAAAAATTTTAACACACGTAAAAAACTTTTTTTAAATGTGAGTGCCTTTGATTAAACCACATTAGTCTGTCATTTCGACCATACATCATTGGTGCCAAAGACCTGCCGAATCACGGACCCACTATGCCAGACTCTGCCGATAACCCCATCACTCTCAACGACCAGACTCAAGCCGCAGGCACTGCCCAAATGCCGACAAATAGAACCTCCCTCTCCTTACATTACCGAGAACCTACACCATTCTCCGGTGCAGCAACTGACCCTCTTGCTTGGCTTTGGGATTTCGAATGTATAGCCCGATTTAATGCATGGACAGACAATCACAAATTGGCATACCTACCCTTCGCCCCCACGGACACCGCTCGCCACTGGTTTGATAATGAAGAAGCCACCATCCTCACCTGGGACTCCTTTGTCACAAAATTCAAAGATACATTTGTGGCACCACATCACATCGCCACAGAAGCCGAACGAACACTCTCCACCTGGATACAGCTACCCCAAGAGTCCTGCGAGGTATACATCCAAGACGTCATTCACCTCTGGACGAACAACGCCTCTATCACCTCATGAAAGGCATCGCCTCTGATATGCACACTGCATTATTGGCCCTGCGAGTATCCTCCAACAGCGAAATTATCACAATGCCGTAAATTATCACAGAATCGAGTACAGCAATAGCGAGCCCGCCGCATCACAACAGACCCTTTCCCAGACCACCAGCCAACCATAGCCAGTCTCAACCCACAACAACCCTTAATTGCGAGGAACACCGATCACCTGCAGAAACAGATAGATGCGTTAACCGCCGTTGTACAAAACCTTACAACCCTCATGACCAGGGGGCAGAGTGAACAACTTCACCGTGACGACGGATCAACGAGTGGCATACTCACGATGATCAGCCCATCTGCTTCCACTGCAACCGGACGGTACATATCCAGCGCTATTGCCGGGAACCTTCGTTGCAACCACGGACCCGACCAACCAGCCCCCGCCGTTTCAGTAGCCACTATAACGACTCTCCCGATCGCCACAACTTCGTCACCGACCAACCAGCTCCTCTTACGCCAACCAGGCAAACTGAGAACGGCGGCATCCGCACAGGCCACCGGAATAGCCGCTATTCCCCATCGGCCAAAACAGCAAACAACAAGGTTCAGAATCAATTGACAACAAGCCAGCAGTAGCCCTTCTCAACACAACTCGCGACAGCAAACTGACAGCCTCTCCCTATAATAGGCATCACAACCGCCCGTATACCAGTAGGGAACTCCACAATTCTGTTTGATTTTTTCGTCTTTAAACACTGGAGATACGATGTTATCCTGGGCTGGGACTTTCTGCTACGATACGGAGCCAGCATTGACAGCGCAGCTGCTACAGTAACCATCACAGATATGGTCAAACAACCATCACGACCACCTCGCCAATGCCCAAAACACTGTCTCAGCGCCGTGAAAATGTATCGCCACAGACTATCATCTTGCCACGTTCCACCACTCCCATAGCCATTGTCCCACCTATAGATATTGCAGGGCCGTCCTTAATCCAGCAAATACCCGATCTAACCATCCGCACTTACCTAACTTTCCAGGCCACAGTCGTTAACCTTCCAGCAACCACTCTCTCCTGTGAGTAACCAACACCTCTCGAGCTCCCGCCATTCTACCAGCACAAAGCAGCATTGCAACAATCAAGCCCATACAACCACATTCGATCACAGCCCTTGCCAACGATCCGATGCCATCAGCTACTCCGCCGCACTGAGGGTTAACAGATGAACAGCTCCGTTGAACGATTAACCCTAACCTACCACCCAGGTAAGCCCATGCTATGCTACAACGCTACCACGGCCTGTTCGATGAACCCACACAAGACGACAACAAAGCATCCCGCAACCCATCACATAGATACGGGTAACAGCCGCCCACTGTGCCAAAAACCTTACCGGTTCTCCCTTACGAACGCACAGCCATCGAACGGGAAACACGCAACTTGCTGGGAAAAATGTGATATGACCTTCCCAAAGCCCATGGAGCTCGCCCATCATTCTCGTCCGAAAAAAATACGGATCATGGCATTTCTTCGTGGAATACTGCCGCCTCAACACCATTACTAAGAAGGACAGCTATCCACTATCATGCATTGACGATGCCTTAGATACCCTGCACGGCTCTAGTTTCTTCTCTAGACCTGAAAACTGGCTACTGCCAAGATCCCATCACACCTGAGGACCGAGGAAAAAAAGGCCTTCTCGATGCCAGATGGCCTATACGAGTTCAATGTTATGCCGTTCGGAATCTGCAATGAGCCAGCCACGTTCGAGCGCCTGATGGACAACATTCTCCGCGGCCTCAGATGGTCAATCTGTTTATGTTATCTGGACGATATTGTCATCTTTGCTCACATGTTTGATGAATATCAGCAACCTCTCCATGCCGTCCTCAACTGCTGCTCTGCTGCCGAGCTTCGGCTGAACCCCAATAAATGCTCCTTTGCCGCACAAACCATTAGGATCCTGGGCCACATTGACACACCAGAAGGTATCCTCCCTGACCCCGCCAAAACAGATGCCGCACACAAATTCCGCAGTCCAAAGACGAGCAAATTAGTCCATGCTTTCCATGGCCTCTGCTCATACTACTGTCGATTCATTCCGAGCTTCGCACAAATCGTTCGCCCACTCACCTCCATTATGAGCAACGCCAACGACTTCCAATGGATGGATAAGGAGCAGACTGACTGCCTTTGATGCACTCAAAATGTGCCTTACCACGGCACTGGTGCTCGGCCACTTTCAGAACAGTGTGCACACCGAAATACACACAGATGCCAACACTTACGCCATTGGAGCGGTACTCGTTCAGAATCAGGGAAGCCAACAGAAGGTTATAGCATATGCAAGAAGCCACACTTTATCCAAAGCTGAGAGGAATTATGCAACGAACCATTGGGAATGCCTGGCCGTTTGGGCCACAAACAAGTTCAGACCCTACGACTGCCCATTCACTGTAGTCTCCAACCACCATGAACTCTGATGGCTCCTGAAACTTAAAGATCCTAGCGGACGCCGTGCAAGATGGGCCCTTCGGCTCCAGAAGCGGGTCGCAAACACCTTGATGCGGACTGTTTGTCAGGCCTCCTACCAGACGAGACCACCCAAAATAACACATTACAGCCACAGCCAATTCACAACTATTGGACGACTGGAAACGGACGATGACGCCATCTTTGCCCCTGCAAAGACGAGCCACGCCCTTCCACCTGAACCCATAGCAAGAAACGCAGCCCCACCTCTACGCCGCTCACAGTGGAACGCACCCTGCCCTCTATGCTACCGGGACAGCTGAGTCAGCGAGAACGCAGACCCTTGGAAGGGGGGGCCATGATGCAAAGTCGAAAAGCCTTCCCGATTGGTCAGTTAAACTGCCCTGGGATTGGCTGAATCGGGAGGCCAATCGGTTACGCATCAAGTCCTCTCACCAAGTGGCAGACCGAATAGAGAGAAAGAAAGCTCTATCTTTGATTCTGAGAATCCAGCCCAATATGTATATAAACTTGTAAATAATTGTAAATAAATGTATGTGCCTTAGACTAAACCACAACATTAGTTTCTTGTCATTTTGACCATACATCAATATTTGTATCCATATATAAATTCCACTCTAACATAAAAAAATATAATGAACTACAGTAAAATTCCTCTAATCCAGCATCCTATGGTCCGGCACGACTTTCAAAAAAAAAAAATAATTTATATAGATTACAAAACATCAATCATGCCTAGTTCAAGTTTGTTTGCGATCGGAAGGCACGAGGAAAAACATTCTGCCGGACAGAGAGTATCATCATACGTGGAGGGGAGGCCAATCGTCGAATATAACAAGGCGCTCATCTTCGGCCGACTACGGGTGACATTGTATACGTTCGGGAGCCTCCTGTTCCCTGGACGTCCTTATGGCTTTGTTTACGTTTCAGTTTCAGTTCTGTGTGACGCTCAGGTTGCTGTATCAACGTTGCGTATTGTTGTGTTTTAGTGTTTGTATAGCTCGATTTTGTGTTGAGTGATTTTATAGTGACTGACAAGTGATATGGGTCCTAAAGTTAATGTCGGATCTTCAAAAAGGAAACATCTGACTCACTTTGGCTCAAAAGCTGGAAATTGTGAAGAAGCTTAAAAATGGCGTAAGTACATATATAATTATGAAAGATTATGCCATAGGGTCGTCTACAATTTATGACATTAAAAAAAAAAAAACAGACAAGTTGAAACAGTTTTTGAAAAAATCAGAAACTTTGAAAAATCTAATTGAAAGGCAAACTTTAAAAAAACCAAGTTAGACCAACTAGATTCAGTTTTGTACTATTGGTTTACAATCAGTTTTATAGCAAAAAGATCACAGAGTAAACCCATAACTTGTCCTATGGTTATTGAAAAAGCTAAGCAGTTTCAACTAGATTTGAATATTGATGCCGATTGCAAATTTTCTGAAGGCTGGCTTAGGAGCTTTAAGACACGGTATCAGAAAATTAGATATTTCTGGCGAGCTGAAATCTGACGATGTTGTAGGTGGTGAAGAGTTCAAAGTTAAATTCAAGTCTATTGTATCTGAATATGAACTGACAGCTTGTCAAATTTATAATGAAGATGAGACTGGCCTTTTGTGGCGTTACATACCAAATTCTACCCTTGCTGGTGGGGATGAGAAAACCTTTCATTCTTGCTGGTGAAAACCTTTACCCTTGCTGGTGAAAGGTTTGAAGAAAAATAAAGATCGGTTAACAGTTCTGCAGTGCTCCAATTCATCCGGTGATCACAAACTAAAGCCTTTTGTGATATGAAAGTCAAAGAAGCCTAGGGCCTTAAAAGGTGTGAAAACCTTGCCTGTGATTTATGGGGCACAATCAAATGCATGGATGAATCAAGAGTTGTTTATAAACTGGTTCTTCGAATACTTTGTGCCAGCTGTTAAAAACAATTTTGAAAAATTGAAATTGCCTGAAGACAGTAAGGCTATTTTGTTTTTAGACAACTGCAAAGCTCATTTAGATAAGGAAGAATTAGTGTCTGGTAACATTTCAGTAGCCTATCTTCCTCCCACTTTTACATCCTTGCTCCATCACACTACAGATGCTACTTTGTACAGAATTTACTCACATCGGATTGCTATTTGAAAGATTTTCAAGGACAGTTTTCCATTAAAGACGCTATCTTTGTTACTGCTTTGGTTTAGGGTGAGGTAAAACAGGAAACTTTGAAAAAGTCATGGCGTAAACTTTGGCCTGAAGTGGTGGATGAAAATGTTGAAGTTACTGAAAGTGATACAGTTGATGATGAACTAGAAGTTGTTTTAGGTGATATGCCCTTAGAGAACCCCATGTCACAGCTGAATCGGGAAGAAATAAGAGAGTGGGTTGAAGCATCATACAGAGTGTTACCAATCCAACAGCCCCCAAAGACGTGGACTCAGATGAAGATAATGTAGACAAGTCAAACAATATCACTTGGAATCAAGCAGCTGATGCCTTGAATACATTTATCAAGTTTTCTGAACGCAGCAGTTCGTTCAATGATGCTGAAATTATGAAACTCCACATCATACGAAATGACTTCGTAAAAAAACGACGAGAGAAGACTAAAAAACAAATTGATATTCGAGATTTGTTTAAGATGGCTTCTACCAAGAAGAACAATTCCATGGGTGTAGATCAACCGTCTTGCTCAACTTCGAATTAAATTTTTTGTAAGCCTACAGTGCACTTTTTTGTTTCATAGTCAGTTATTTTACATTATTATGTAATTTTTTTATTCTACTTAAGCTGTTTAAATACATACAAAACATGTTTTACTGTCATTTTTTTTGTTTAATTCACGTTTTTCCCGATATTCATCCTGTAATCCGGAATATTTCATAATCTGGCATGCCTCAAGTCCCGAACGTGCCGCATTAGATGAAGTTAAATGTACTATAAAAACTGTAAATATATTTACAATTCCACAATATAAAAGGAGAAATCTGGAAGCCTTTTTCTCGGGAACCATATGAGATAGGGGTAAATGTGGTATCAAATTAAATGTCCTGATGTGGAGGTGTGCATGAGCATCTTTATATTAATTTGTTAAAAGTAATTTAAATAAAAAATTTCATAAAAAAAATTGACTCCTTCTGGATCCCTGTTATTGCATCGTCCTACAACTAAAAGTGGTTGAATCGGTTCACATAAGGGGGCTGCTCACTTTAATAGTGTTTGTCTGTTTGTTTTTTTTCGTTTTACTTCACTTAAATATGATTAAAAGATCTTATTTCATCTGAATTGTCACTTTATTATGATTAGGAGAACTATATTTCCCACCGTAGAATTTGTACGGGTTCGGATTGTTTTTCAATTTATTTTGTCATTGAGTCAGACTGCTTCTAAATTTGATATTCCAAATTTATTTTGCAAATTTTCGTGCCAAGTTGCTATATTAGCTCTGAATGATTGCTGCCGCGTAGACGTAATGCTCAGATAGGAAATAGCGCGTTGTCTACTACGCACCGATCCCTCCTCCCTACTCTTTCCGGTCTTCCGTTGACGTTTCCGGTGCCTCCCACCCACCTGCTCGTTGTTGATGGTTGGAAAGAAGCTTAAGAAGTTAATAGACTAGTGCTAAGAAGCGTGAATGTCGAGAAATAAATAAAAGCTGGAGAGAAATCAACTACATAATTGATTACAATTTGAAGGTAAGGGGGAATTTTGAAATACTTCCAAAGCAACCGAAAATCCTGAATAATGAGAAAATAGGAGATATTTTGTTTTGTTTTTTAACTTCCTTACATCGAGCTGAAAAGCAAAATTATTACCAGTGGTGTTATTTATTTATTTATTTATGTTCTTTTGTGACAAATCTTAAAATGGCTTAATTTGAGTTTAGAAATTGTGGTGTAGCGCTAGCATGATTATAACGGAACAAAAATGAAAGGCTTTCACAGATATAATAATAATAATAATTTTAGTTATTTTACTTTTGTATATTTATATATCTTTTGTCCTCCTTTTATTTTTATTTTTATAATTGCTACTTAAGTAAAATATCTTAAATGCAATGATAGATCTATTTTTTCAAATAGTTGCTAAAGTTTCAGTCCATTCTATACACTGTGGACTTAAGTTTTATTTTATTTAGATCCAGTTTCATGAAATAAAAAAAAGTATGATTACATTACTTTAGCTTTATGGATAACATTCAACCTTTTATTATATAGTCAGTTCTAAACCAAAATTGCTATTTTATGTCATTCTATTGAAATGGTTAATCTCTTACTACAATCATATTTATTCAAAATCAATCATTTTATGTCGTATTGTGAAAAGGATATTAATAACCTTAGATGTTATGGAACTCATTTTATTTTTTATTTCTTTCAGATTTCTCCTCTTTGTAAACAATGTATCGATTCAAAACATCCAAATATAAAAACGCTGTATCAAAAGCCCTGAAAAAAGAGGTAAGAAATTAGATTTTGATTATCAATTTAAAAAAAAAAAAAAGAAGATTTCTTCATTGAAATTTAATTGGAAAAACCTTATCATTAAGTATTTAAGAGAGCAGTGAATCTTTTAGCTCATTTTCATTCTTTGAAAACCATCATAATGTGCTTTTAAAGTATTATTGTTGTAATTATAGGAGTGCATTACCAATGTTACGGTTGGATCTCCACCAAGCAATGGGAATCTTATTAAAGCAAGTGCTGCGTTTGTGGCTTTCAGTACGGAGGGCAGAGGTAAATAAATATTTAATTGGGTGCTACTATAGCATGCCACAATCAAGATATGGTATTAAGTGTATGCCATTAATATTATATCACTATTCAACATCTTTCTATGTTTTGTTTATTTGATGATCATTAATAAATGGAGTGTAAATGTCCTAGTAGACATCATGCTATAGCGACACCTTGAATACCTTTTGACTGTTTATTTCTAAACTAACCTTCAGTTATTGACATTATTATCAAATTGCTACCTTGAATACCTTACATATCTATCAAGATTGATTTACAGGTAATTTATTATTATTTGTTGATTACTATGAGTGCTTGGAAATTTCTAAATATAATGAACTAGTTCTGGATCTCCATTCTTTATTTAAAATCTGAACCTGTTTCAAGTTTCAATTCAGATAGACAAAAAGAACTTCTAAGTTCCAGTTTGTTTAGAAAGAAATTGCACTTTTTCTGTTATTTTAATCATTCTCACATAAATATATTCAAAACCATTTATGTTTCAAAATCCTTTTTTGAATCCTGTCCATTTCTACACTGCTCTTCATGACATATTTCTTCAAATTGTTATAACAGTCTGCTTTAAATTTTGATTGCTTTAGTCCCTTCTTTCTCTCAAATTAAAACATAATCTTGTTCCAATGCAGGTGACATTTAATGCAACATTATCATTTTTTTTAACCTATCATCCCTTAACACTGATATTTCATCATTTGTATGTAAACCAAGATTACTGACATTATTTAATATCAACATGATTTGATAGAATTTAAAAAAAGTAAATAAATAAAGATAAGCCTTCAACAATGTCCACGTATAGAGCAAATCCCACAAATACAACTGGTTTAGTTTTTTTTCTTTCTTCTCCTCCTTAGGATGTGTAATTTTTTTACACTTATGTAAGGTTGATTCTGAAAGTATGTTAATGAAGACTTCTTTGTGAAAATCTTTGTTATTTATTTAGTTGAAAAAATGATACAAAGCAAAGATATTGGTTCATGTTAATTTCTAAAAAACTGTCAGATTTTTTTGTTTTTGGAATTTGTTCCAATATAACTCAGAAGAATTTATTCTGACTTTCAAGAAATTGATGTCATTTAGAGAACAGTTTCCAACAAGATGTTTTTTTCAAAATTCCAGAAATGGAACTGACTTGTGTAAGATTTGAGACTTGTGAGAAAATGGTTAAAACTGGACAACCTATCATAAAAATGTGAGAGTTCCACCAATTATTTTAACCTCTTTAGGCCCCTAAAATAGAACCTGACAATTCTTGAAGATTCAGATAAATTTACTTGTCACAGAAATTCCTTAATGGTTTTGAGTAATAAAGACGAATAACTCCAATCTTCTGTATAAACTAGAAGCCTTCCAAAAAAGGCATAAACAAGTGTTTGCTCTCTTACTTCATGAAATACTTTTTCCATTTAAGCAAATGTATATTCTTTTGATGATGGTTCATTTATAGTATAAACAGCTTTTGATTCCTTTCTAAAATAAATAAATAAAGATGGTTTCAAAGGAACTTTTAAAATAACTTTAACATAATTATACTATCAACAAATAATAATATTTATTTCTTGAATTTTCACCTTTTGAGAAACAGCTTCTTCAGTCCTGAGATGGTATACAAAAATAAAATTTCAAGTTATACTGAAGAGTTCGTATAACTATGCTTCAGTGTGCCAAAACATAACTCGAAAACCTAACAATGATATTACAATAAAAAGCAAAACTGAATTTAATACATATTAACCATTTAATAATACAAATATAGTGTGTGGCAATTGTTGTAGACAATATATTTCACTAAAGACGTTATTTTAATCTTTAATTCCAATATTTGTGGAGTTAATTCCACTCCTTTGTATTTATCTTCTTCAATTTATTTTGGATTATTGTATCTTCTGAAATTTTCCTTTTCATATTTTCTCATAATGTTTTATAACAATTTCCATCCTGAAATATCATTTAGATGTTAAATTAAAGAAATTACTAAGAACTTTTTATTTTTTCATTTTGTAGATTGAGCAACTGTTAAGTGTAGAATTTGTAAAAAAAAAATCGGAGATAATTTGATTAAAAATGAAAAGCGTAAGGAATTTACACTGGCTGTAAAACTTGTACCCTATTAGTTTGCAACTACATTTGAAAGAAGCGGTGTTTAATGTTTTCTTTTATTTTGAATTCAATGAAAACTTTATATTTTATGCAATTAATTACTAATAATGATATAAGACACATCCTCTTCCTATCACCGCTACATTTCGCAGTTTATTACTTTTAACTGCTTCATCAGGCATAATATACATGGAAAAACTTTATATTTTAATAAAACACTTCTTGAGATTTATTTAAAATTTATTTTATATTTTAAATATGTTAGTAATTTGATATCCTTTCTAACTCCATAAACTTCACACAGAATTAAACTCAATTACTTACATTTCAACTAACTTATTTTACATTTATAATACATACCCTTCTTCGGGAGGGACGAACATTCAACAAAGTATAATGATTAATCTTCTCCAGTTCGTGGCCAACAATCCTACAGCAAAAGGCTGTTTGTTGGCTGATGCTATTGTTAATATTCAAACCATCACACTGTTAGCTTCCTAACAAAATAACTATAATTTTATTAAAACATAAAGTTTAAAATTTAATTATTGTTTTGTAAAACAAAAAGAAAAATTAATGGAGACTGTGATGTCAGATTATATTCATTCATAATATAATCAATCTATTGCATTGACTTTTGAGAATGCGTAATATAACAAAAAATACGAAAATTTTTAGAATGAAGCAGTTTTGTAATAGGCAGGGGATAAATTATGAGTTGTTTTATATTAATTTCTATGTGACTTTGCTAGCATTGTTACTAACTGAAATATAAAAAAAAAAAAAAAAAAAAAAAATCTTATTGGACATTACAAATTATTTTTTTAAGTGGTAGTTTTTGAGATTCTTGTAAATTTGGGACTACTTATTATACATTTTGACCTATAAGAAAATATAAAAATAATCTTTAATATTTTGCTTCAATTTATAGGTGGTGGGAGCTTGGGTATTTTACCTATTGACTTCAAGGGACCATGCAAAGAATTGCCAATGATTCACTGCCATGCTGGTAAGAATTATTTATTTATCCCATTCCAGGTAATATATCATTCATCAGCCTTCTACAAATAATGAGGATTCTCCCAAGTCATCTCCATTTAATTTATTTTAAATTGCTTCTGTTTTCCAAATGCTTTGTCATGTAGAGTGAATTGATAAGCAATTAAATGCTCATGAGAAGTTGTGCACTGTAAACAGTACGAAGTATTAGATCGCTAAGCTGAGTATCAAAGTTCTAGAATTCTGAGTAAATTGCAGTCATTTCTAATTTAGTTTGGTCTTATCGAAAGATTAATTTAACCTAAAATGAAAAAAAGAAAATAGTAATGTAATCAGCATTTCACAATATAAGATCAAAGTGAAGATTATAGAAATCTGAAATGCAGTTGTTCTTGCTTTTCAGTAAAAATTATAACAAAATTCACTAGAATAAAGGTGAAGAATCAAAAATCCTCAACCAACTAAAATGAAATGAACAAATGACTAATCTAATGTAGGCTATTTATAAAATAAAATCTCAGACAATGTTTGTTTATTGGAAATAGGGCTTCAGTTCACCCTTACTTCTAACTCCATTCCTATAAAATGACTCTTAGTTGCAACTGAACAATCTAGAGTCCATCTTTCAGGAGATAGAAGCAAAGTAGAGGACGAGTGAAAAATGCCTTGCAGTGTAATATCACCATCCAAGTCCATTCTTGATGTGAATGAAAAAAAGACTCTCATCAAAAACAACTAGTTATGATTTTGGCTATGGAAAAGACAAAAGACAAGTTCCTATTAATAGATTGGATTATATCTAAGGAATGGTTGAACTGGAGGTCCCTATAGAACCATCACAATAATCATTCATCTGCATCTATAAAGGAAAAGCCAATGAACCTCCCAAGCCACCCCATACAAAGTAATGAGTATATAAATTGGTGTCCGGAAATTTGTTCGAATCGAACATTTCCTAGTGGGTGTTCGAAAAATATTCTCTTAACAATTTTGAATATTTATCTAAAGAAAATACATTTATCATCGCGTAAACAATTCTGAAGTTAATTCATTAAATTAAGTTAATTAATAAAAATCGTTTGTAAGCGAAATCTATTGTAAAAATATTTTCAATAATATGGAAGGTTTATAAGCAAATCAATTGTAAAAAAAAGTTTTTCAATTATTATAAAAAATGTTGTTAACAGTATATAAGTTGTATATATTCCCAAGAGTTTTCCTATATTATTACCAGATTCCTTATTATATTTTACGAAGAGTTTTTTTCATGTATATAAGAAGGCCTGATGAAGCAGTAAAAAGAAATAAAACGGCGAAATATAGCGTTGACAAGAAGAGGATATAACTTGTATCATTTTTAGTAATTACTTCCATATTATGTTTGAATATTAGAGCATCAATTCTTAAGTTAGTTACGTGCAAGGAAAGTATTTCATAAGCGAATTGTTCAGAATTGTTTACGCGATGATAAATGTATTTTCTTTAGATAAATATTCAAAATTGTTAAAGAGAATATTTTTCGAACACCCACTAGGAAATGTTCGATTCGAACAAATTCCCTATCGAATATTTTTCCGTTCGAACAAATTTCCGGGAACCATATAATGCTGTCGTTTATCTTTCCTGATTTCATCAGCTCTCCTTTATTTTGAAAAGTTAATATATTTATTCTGAACAATTCGCTTATGAAATACTTTCCTTGCACTTAACTAACTTAAGAATTGATGCTCTAATATTCAAACATAATATGGAAGTAATTACTAAAAATGATACAAGATACATCCTCTTCTTGTCAACGCTATATTTCGCCGTTTTATTTCTTTTTACTGCTTCATCAGGCCTTCTTATATACATGAAAAAAACTCTTCGTAAAATATAATAAAGAATCTGGTAATAATATAGGAAAACTCTTGGGAATATATACAACTTATATACTGTTAACAACATTTTTTATAATAATTGAAAAACTTTTTTTTACAATTGATTTGCTTATAAACCTTCCATATTATTGAAAATATTTTTACAATAGATTTCGCTTACAAACGATTTTTATTAATTAACTTAATTTAATGAATTAACTTCAGAATTGTTTGCGTGATGATAAATGTATTTTCTTTAGATAAATATTCAAAATTGTTAAGAGAATATTTTTCGAACACCCACTAAGAAATGTTCGATTCGAACAAATTCCTTATCGAATATTTTTCCGTTCAAGCAAATTTCCGGGAACCATATAAATTACTTGAGAAATAATGTAGTGATAAGTATCCAGATTCATATTTAACAGTTTAATCTTACTATCTAGCCCTGATTACATGTTGTTTGTAGCCCTGTTGTATGGACCGGTTGTAAATTTGGGCAGAAATTCTGTGACTTTTAAGTAATTCCAAAAAATCGTGTGCTTATCTACATTAAACATCATATATATTACAGAGCTCAAGTATATTGCCTAGTCCTAGTGTTTTGAGACCCATTGTTCTCTCTGAGCCAGAAATCTTACATTATAATAATCATACAAAAGATAATCAAGCTTCTTATTTAGGAGTTTCTTCTCATTACTTATTATTTTGATAAAATTTTTGTATTTGTAGATCTCTTTACATATATGGCCAAAACTCTATACAATGAAGTAACCACTGTAATAATAATAAATAGATGAGGCACTTACGCATGAAGGAGTAAGTGTGATCATAATATTTAGATCCCTCAATATTTAGTTGCTTCAAGGTTCACTTCACTTAAGAGCTCTAAACCTATGCCAATAATGCTGTGATATACTTAAAAATATAATTAAATTGTAACAGTATATTTTCATTTTGATGCATGTTCTTCTGAAAGTTGAGAATTTTATTTTTTCTGAAATTTGTCACGTTTCCCCCCCCCCCCCTGTTTTTTTTTTTTCCTTCCAAAACCGTGACACTTTTCATTTTTTTTTTTTCTTTTCTTTATTTCTTAGCCGAAATTGGCATGTTGCGTTGTAAATTGCCAGCTAGCGACGGTAATACGTGAATTTACGACAGTTTTTGAAAAGTAATATTTATTTGTTATTTTAAACTGCTTTTAATGTGTTTGGTCAATTTATCTGTCAACAGGGATTTTGTAACTTATTTTGTCTTATTACTGTTAATTTTACCTTAAAGAAAATGTATGGGTTCAATTGATGGAAAAGTGTAGAAAAGATCTTATAAGGGTAAAAGCGAAGAAACGCTTTAATTTAATTTTACTAGAAATCAGCTGTTTTCCCAATCTTATTTTTCAAGGCCAATCGGGGGGTAGAATCGGTTATCTCAATAGCGGCATCGGAGATGACACGTGAGTCGTCTTAGATAGAGCCATTGTGCAAAATTAATATAATTTTGTGATTTTGGGGCGGAAATGAGAAAGAAAGGTCTCTGGAGAGGTGGAAAAAGTTAGTTAGCGCCCAGACCTCGTCCGAGCCAGCAAGACCCACAGAGTTCAGGACGATGAAACCGTTACCGGGTTTTGCATCATGGTATGTGCTAAGGCAGCGTCCACCACAGCTTCCTTAATAAAGCACGGTGCGGGAAACCGAGGATCCGCCGGGAACGCTAGGATTTCCGCCAAAACCTACCCCGAGTGTACACAGTGACGTGGGACGGCATCGCCACTGACCCTTTCTGTCAACGGGACGGATGATCGGCAGGACGATTTGATCAGCCAACATTGTAAGTAGAATTATTTTCTCGAAAATGTGTCCTCAGGGAAGCTAGAAACCATAATTGCCAAACAGCGAAAGACGAAAAGGACCCAGAGAACCGACCTTGAGGAATAAACATTGAACAGTCGTAAAATCTTAGCAGACAGGTGAAAAACCTCTCGAACTATGTCTAGATACGGGAACTACACGAACTTTTGTGTAGTCGCCTAACACTGACATACAGGAAAAAAAAAAAAATTCTTAAACTAAGCCGAGATACGTGTGCTACACGAACTTTGTGCAGTCACAGAATCCTATCATACAGGTGAAAACCGCACGATCGCATCGAATCAAGTGTGCTACACGAACATTCAGTGCAGCTACAAATGAAAAAGGTAACAAACCATACAGGTGAAAAACCCGTGCAAGGTGTACTGTCGAACAGTGTATTTTAGATTTGAACAGAATCTTTGGGGATTAAGATCAGACTCTAGATAATCTATGAGACGACTTTCGACCATGGAAAGACTGTGTTATTATGTTAGACAAAGTAGTAAAAAGAACATTCATTAATAAAACATACTAAGACAGGGAAAGTGACATTTTATCATTGTTGTCAAACATTATTGTGGTGGATTGTTATTATTAAAGAAAGAAGAATAATTATAACAAAATATCATATGTTGGGAAAAGTTAGAATTCATTTTAGAGTGTGCCAATTTATTATGTGTTTTTTTTTAGGACAAGACCAAGGAAAAGAAATAATCTAGTTTTGTTTCAATATTGGTCCAAGGTAAACAACCAATTTGTCTCAGAGGAAAATTGTATTCGATTGTTTGTATTACGATGTCATTTTGGGGGATTTATGTACTATGGGTTACGATTTGGAGGTATATTTGATTTTCTTTTGGGTTTTGTTTCTTGGTGCACCAAGGGGAAAGGAATAAAATCTAATTAACGAGGGAGAAGAAAAAAAAAAGGATTATTATAAGGGGAACTTGTTTATAGTTAGTCATTAATAACCAAATCTTGTGTTCGAACTGAATAAAGTTAATTATTTGTTCATTGAATTTGTTTCTGTCGTCCATTCACGGATTTAGAATTAAAAAAAAAGGGTGTAAGATTAAAGCTGAGAAAAGATTAGTTAAATAATCCAATTGATGTTTAAGATCCACTTTGGGTTTGGTTAAGTTTAATGAGTATTTTAATGGGTGCAACGACGCATCTCACTCTATGGGCCCGGCGGACGAAGTCTACGCACTCTAGGATACAGACCTACTACTTTATGTGATTATCAGGTATTAATCTAATAGTTTCATCACCGTGCTAGTTGCAGGTGTATAGGTAAGATCGAAGCTGTGAATATTTTGCATCGCCACTACACTAGTGGTTGATTAACAGGTAACCGAATAGGTGGCTGTTATTTTTTTTTTTTTGGTTCAAGGGTTATAAGAGATAATCCGTGACAAATTACTTTAAATTATTTAAGTACAAAGACATTTCTGCAGGGCTTTAATATGTTTGGGAAAAAAATGAATGTGAACAGCAGCATCATTTGTTGATATTTTAGTAGTATGCAAATAATCTTATTATTTACTTTTTTTATTAACTTATGAATATTTATATAGTAACAATTGAAGAATGTGAAAGGAATTCAAGTGTTTTTTCATCTGCTGCTGAAATGGAACAAAATGAAATTTTATTGAAAGGATGGAAATGAACCCCTCTGGGATGACATGAGTCGCAACAACCACTTCTTTAAACTACAGCAGTAGTCTCGCCAAGAGGATTTCAGCGTCTGAAAAATTCTTGAAGGCAGTTGTTGATGTTAAAAACAAAAAAGCTCTATTTAGAATTGAAGTGGAAAGGCTTTATGCAGTAATATGCCAAAACAAATGGTGGATAGGGAAGATTCTGGAGGTTTGCAGTGATAAAAATGATGCCAGAGTATTGTTGATGCACCCCTGTCTTTCTATTTGCCAAACAATAAGGATTACTGCCTTTCATTACAGATCTTCATCAGCCTCAGCTTTTGTAAGAAACAAATCCCTGGAAGGCCCTATTTTAAAAGACATTGAAAAGCTGGGAAAATGGATGGTTAGGTCGGGCTAATCATCAGATGTTTAATGATAGGTATGAATTTGTGAATAACGTAACTCCTTAACTCTTCCATAAAGTGTATGTAATATGACTTACTTCGAAATAGTGCAGGAGTAAATTTATGTATGAAACAAATTTCATGTTCTTTCCCAAACCACTCAAAACTCCCTCTTTATTTTTTCTTAATATTAAGAGCCAGGTTTGGTTATTATCTGATAAAAAAAAAAATGGGGATGTGTGAGTTATGGTTTTCAGGTTATCATAGAAATCATGTCACGAGAGGCTAAAGTTCCTAGATATCACATCTGATGACATTTCCCTACTTTTTTTTATCCTAGTTGGAAACTCCAAAAATTACGATAAAAGCATAAAGAAATGACACAGAAAATAATAAATATCTGAGCTTTCATCGGTGAGAGTCTGGGATGGCCGTTTCGTCCTTTTTGTGGACTCTTCAGCCAGGCCCACTCACCAGATGAAATGCTCAGATAGAAATAAGGGAAACCACTACTGCTACCAGCTGTGGCCTTCCTCCTAAAGAAAACACTATTAAAAAAGAAACCAAAGCAGGCAAAAACTTCAAATCCTGGCCTGCTGGACCATCAGGCACAAAGGAAAAAAATGACCGTCCCAGACTCTCACCGATGAAAGCGCAGCTATTTTTTTATTTTCTGTCATTTCTTTATGCATTTATATTAATTTCTGGCAAGTTAAATCTTTTGTCCAAAAATTAAACTTTAAAATGATACCTGTTAGGTTGGAAAATACAGAAGCTTTAGGGATAGTTCTGGAGCAGTGGGTGATGAATAAATTGTAGAAAAATTAAGATTTTTAAAAAATCTTTCTGCCCTAACCAAAGGTTAGAAAAATTTGAAAAAATTAATTTATTCATATCTCATAGATAGGTGCTCAGAAAAAAAAAATTATAAAGAAAATATGAGATATGACAACACATACTCCTAGATTATTTGGCATGGAATGACCAAGAATAATAACTGCTCCGCAGTGGCATCAAATCCTTGGAAATAGTCAAACCTTATCCAGTTTGGAAATTTTGTCAAGAAGTTTCACAACGGGAAGTCTTCTAGTAAAATTGTTCAAAAATACTTTGTTAAAATGTAAAGTTATTGTTTGTTTGCTTGTTTTAATATCCTCCTTTTCTGTTCTATTTTACTTTATTTTATCCTAACTAATTATTGCATCCATTTATCTTCTCTACAGTGGCTTTGCCTTCTTTCTAAATTTATTTCTTAATTTTAAAATTGTCCTATGTTATCTTTTTTTTTTTGCCAAATTTTTTTCTTTGATTCACTAGAATCTTGGGTATTACCATAAAAATTGCATGAAGCCAACATCCAATTTCCTTATCTTCAATCTGTTTCCATCGCCAACTTAAAAGCTACATTCCTCTTCTCCCTTTCATTTTATGTGTAAGCAGTTAGAGAGAGACTGGGCTAATTGTATTTAAAAGCAGCGAGCTTTTCTTTTTTAATTTCTTCTATTTTTAATAACTTAACTAATAGGAGATATAATTTCAATCCCTAGTAATTGCAGAAGAGCATTGCAATTTATTATTCTGTATATTAGTTTTATTAATCTTTGAATTGATGTTTTTCTCTAAAATGAAAGCTTTGTATTTTGATTACAGAACTTTGTGTTATGTAAGTACACTTCCAGTAGTCAGAAATCTCACATTTTAACATTTTAACATAGATCTTGAAGACTAATTTTGCATAAATAAAATAGAATTTGTAACTTAAATAGTAGTTGTTCTGCAGCTAAATCAACATATTTTTTTATTCTCTTCCAATCCCAAATTAATGAATTTTGTCTTAGTTTCATGTGTGAAACTAATGTGTTGGATGAATTGGAAGAATACTATTACATTCTTTAAGACAACTGTTTATGAAATGATCGAAAGATGCAGTACTAACGTTGATCAAACTGATACTCATGTTGTTATCAATCAAAGATAGCATCAAATTATGTACAATTTAGGATCTTAGGATTTGTACAACTTATGTACAAATTAAGACAACTTGGCATCACTGTCATATATGCAGCCAATTCCCTTACCAGTATGCTGTAATAAAAAGCTGACAGTATCTGCAAGAAAATGGGGTGAACACATATTTATGGAAAAAAGGAAAAAAATATCCTACATTCATTTGTGATAACTCTCAGAGTAAATACTATTGGAAAGCTTCATCTTACAGGAAAAAAACATGGAAAAAGCAAATCTCAAAAAAAAAAAGAAAAAAAAAGAGAGAGATTTGCAGTACTTTTAAAAATGTTAATGCTTTGCTTTTGCAGACTCATAATCAAGATCTATAATTTAAAAAATCTTTTAAAAACTTATTTGCCTGAGTTCTTAAAAGCAGAGTTTGATGTTTTTCAATGCACAAAAATTCTATGGGAAATCTGCGAGTTCTTAGTGCAAGGCTTACGATGAAATTGTTGTAGTACTTTTTGCTACGATGCAGAATCATTGTGACAAGTGCGTTCATGGACAAATCATCAATACAGGAGTCTACTATGCAGGAAAATAAAGATGAAGGTAAGCTATTTCTTACTTTCAATTGAATGTAAATGCCTGTAAGAAACAACAATGAATAAATTTTATTTCTAATCAGTGAGTGTAGATCTGAAAAGTTTTTTTCCTATTAAAGCTAATGTAATTCTTTCAGCTTACTGAATTACATTATTGTTTTTTTAATGTCTTTATTCTTTTTCAGATGTACAACAACTCATCAGGACCAGACATCAAAGCGATCCAAAGTGACTATCGACAAGTTCATCTGCAAAACATCTGCTATGAAGAAAGAAGAAATTGATTGTCACATGGTTCATTAATGCTACAAATTCTCCTTTCCACAAGGTTGAAACAAGCACTTCAAACAAATGATGGCAGTGGCTTGGCCGGGATATGCACCACCAAACAGGCATGATATTGCAGGCAAATTTTTGGATAAGGACTAAGCTGATCTTCAGAACAAAATGCAAGTGAATCTTCAAGGGAAAACCGTATGCCTTACATTTGATGGATGAAGCAATATTCACTTTGAGTCAGTTATTTGGGTGTGTGACTGACATCGAAGACGGCCATGTCATTTTGATAGACACTATTGATACAGCAGATAGAAGTCATACTTCTGACTACTTTATGGAATGGGCCATCAAATCGATTAAAAAATGTAAAAGCTATGAGTGTGAAGTGCTACGAAGAAAGAAGAAATTGATCATCACATGGTTCATTAATGCTACAAATTCTCCTTTCCACATAGTCGAAACAAGCACTTCAACAAATGATGGCAGTTGCTTGGCCGGGATGTGCACCACCAAACAGGCCGGGAGTGTAGTGGCAGACAATGCAGCTTATATGGCTAAAATGAGAAAGAAGTTGGTAAGAAAAATTAATCAAGATATAATCACTTAGGAATGTGCGGAATACATGCTCAACTTATTTGCACATGACATTGAGAATCTGGATATTAAAAGTCAGGTGAAAAGAGTTGTGAAATACTTCAGAAACTTGCACTTCTCATCTACCAAATACAAAGAAGCAGGAGATAAGGCACTGGTTCTGCCCAGTGATATCAGATGGACTATCTTTATGTTATATGTAATATTTTGGAATCATACCTAGACATCTGACCAATATTGGTCTAGCTATGCTCTGATAATAGAACTGCTTTGGATGCAGAATCAAACTAGTAGAAGATATCAGCTTGACAATATTACAGAATACTCAAAGAAACTCCAACAAGTTGCAATGCCTCTGGACAAAGTGTGAAGTGACAGTGTATACTTAGTGAAACCATGGATATACTGTTGAATTTGGCCAACTGATTTGAAAATGAAGCGCCATAGACCTCTGTGCAAAAATAAAAATTAAAAAAAATGTCACGATAGGATTATCACTATTTGGCGTACTTCCTTGATCCTTGATACCCGGGTCAAAGATTTTATGAAGACGACGAGAAAGAAGCTGTGATTTTTTTTGACTCCTATCATCCAGATGTTATAGCTGATTTAATAAAATTCAGAGCCAAGCAGTTTCCTTTCAAGGGCTACCTTTTCAAAGAATCTGCCTTGAGAGAAATATCGCCGATAACTTGGTGGAAAGCCTTGGAGTGACAAAATAAATCCCATTACGAAGAAACTGGTGACTCAGTTGTTCACGGCCACAGCCTCAGCAGCAGCATTGAAAGACTTTTTTTGACTTTTGGCATCATACATTCAAAGCTGGAAAATAAGTGTATCTCTTAAAGCATTTTAGTGTGGGAAAACTGAAACAATAAACTTACGGTGCAAAGTAGAAGTGCATGAATAGTAAAATGTCCAAATTACTAATTAATTTGCTTCTCAAAAATTAAAAAAAAAAAAAAATCATATAAATGAGTTAAAAATTATAATGGCAGTTTCCGCTCAGTATCAAGTTATCATCAGATTAATTTAAGTTATTAATTTTTGCCTTAAGATAAGTAGTGATCATTGGTTAGAGAGCTACTCATTTACAGTTGGGTTATTGACAATGTACCAGACACTCTTTAAGGTGAGATAAAAAAGATCAACTTGGAGGAATCCAAAATTTTTATTTCTTGAAAATTTATTACCAAAATGTTCCTCCCACTTCTTGGCAGCTTATTACAAAGTATACTCTCGATATCTCGAAAACCTTGATACAGTAGAGCCCCTCTCGTCCGCCCTCGGCTGGTCCGCCACTCCGGTTGATCCGACCGTGCTCGAGCCGGCCGAACTTGTCCCCGACTCGTCGGTGACTCACCACCCTTCGCGCCGTTGTGTTGTTTACTTGCATATACAGTGACGGTAGATAGTGAAAACACTCTTAAGAATCGCAAAACATTGAAAAAGCCTAAACTTGAACTGCTTGACAACATAGTTAATCCGCATATTTTACTATCCATATTTTCTGATAATCAGACCTTTTTTGCGTTCCGACCATAACCCCAGTCCCAAAGGTGACGGATTAGAGGGGATAACCCCAGTCCCAAAGGTGACGGATTAGAGGGGTTCTACTGTATGTGGAAAAATTATTTTTCCTGTTGATATTACATATTCATCTAATGTTAATTTCGAAGAGTTTTCACTCCAAACCTTATTATGTCGAATATATTTTAAAGTAAAAAATGAATTTTTTTGGAAAAATCGCAGTTCAGTTGTGTCGAAGCAAATAGAGGTATTTTTTAAGGAATTCTAGCAATATAAGTTCATTGTATTTTACTAATTCTTTTCAATTTAATGTAATTATTTTCGACTACTTTTAAAAATTAAAATTATCATTGCTGTATTCAGACTTATTGTCAACTATCATTACATATTTATACTTATTCTCATCTATCAAGACTCTAATTTTTAGAATATTATTCCGTATCTTGTGTTTTTATGTGAATTTTTATTCTTTGGTTATGACCTTGTTATCTTGAATTTTTTTTAGCGTCCCTTCGACTTAAAGATATCAAGAATATACTGTAGTAAAGATGAGACTAAATCATATGTTGCACACATAATAAAAAGACCACATCCTCATTTTTCAAGAAATAAAAATGTTGGTTTCCGCCAAGTCTACCTTTCTCTCACTTTGTCTTGGCACCAGTGGCGGCTCGAACTAAAATTAATGGGGGTGCTGCCCCAGAAAATTTTTAGCCTTTGTTTTAAAATTGTTTAAAAGGAAAAACATGTATAAAAAGAACCACCAGCATGCCAGGATCGGCACTGTGGAAAAGACAGTGATCTCTCCCCCTTGCAGCCTCGCCTGTAGCTTCCTATGTGCGCATGCGCACAACAGTCAAACCCCACGCCACTGTAAATGTGAAGCTTCACAGTTCCATAAAAAAATTTTTGTATCTTTTTCATAAACTGGGGATGGCTACTGACATTAAGCTTAAGGATTATATATTGTATAAGGATAATGAAAGAATTAAAGAAAATAGGACTCATTATATTAAATGTTATCGATAATATCAAATGGAAATAGGGGGTGCTGCAGTTCCACAGTGGCTATACGCGAGACGCGACTGCTTGGCACAGTGCTAAAAACCCAACTGTAAGTGAGTAGCTCTCTAACCAAGGATTACTACTTACTTGTTAGTTAAAAACAAAAATTAATAACGTAATTTAACCTGATGATAACTCGATACTGAGTTGAAACTGGTCACATTTTAATCTTTTAACTTATTTTTTTTTTAATTCATGTGCTTCTGTTTTGCATCATGATTTTATTATTTGCAAAGTACGAATTCAATTTTGTTGCTTTTCTTTCTTTTACTATGATGCATTATTTATTTTTTTTTTTCATTCTTTTGCTTTTCTTTAATCATAAATGTTTTATGAAGTGTTGAATCTTTTAGTTTGTGTATAAAATGAAATAAAAAAAGCAACAATTTGTTGCAAGGTTAATTTTAATAAACTTTTCATTCTTAGCCTGTATCAGCCTATTGTGATTTCACTTGCAGTCCATGGTTGTAAAAAGAAACCCATCTTAAAACAGCATTTTAAACATACACAATAATAATAATAAAACAAAAAGTTGCAAAATTGGTTTTAAACAAAATAAAACCGTTTTTTTTTTTTTACAATCCTGGTGAAAACCTACTCTATTTGATCATAATTAATCAGTTACTTATAAATTCTTGATCAATTAATCAATTAATTATTTAAAATATGGCCTTGTATATGCCTTCAACATTCAAGCTTAAAGTTTACTGACAGTGCTATTAGAAGAGGTCTGTACTTCTCTGAGGGCCATATATATTATTTTTTAGAATTTAAAAGTGTAGGTGTTCCCTGCTTTTCAATAATCTGCTCTTTCGACCATTTTCAATTTATAACCAGAAACCATACAATTGATGCCTAATTCACTCTTTAGACCTATTTCATCACAATCTTCCACATGCTTCTGCAATCACGCATTTCATTCAAATATAGATAGATAGATAGATTCATTGTCCGTATATGGAAGAATCAAAACGTTTAAAGTGAGCTTTTATTAATTTTACTTTGTATTATGCAAGGTATTTTTTTAAATGTACTGATAAATGTTAATTACAGTTTCTACAAAGACAAATCAGTAGAATTTGTTGGAGATATTCAGTGGCCAGAGATTCATTGTTTTCGAAATATCAATAGTGAACATAGGGGCTATTTGATGACAGAAAATGAATAATGTTATGTATAATTGTTTTGTTTGTTGCAACATATGGCCAGTATCCATGCTTTCGGTGAAATGTGGTCTTTGTTACAAGCTTTCACCAAATTTTATTGTAAATTTGCCTGAAATATTTTTATTAAAAATCCAAAGAAAAATTGCTTTCATTTGTTTTGTTTTTTCCTATTGTTGCCTAAGTGCTATCAGTATGAGTTTGTATTCATTTTCTGAAATGGCAGATATGCATTGATGTATGGACTGGCTCATGGAAACAGTTTTTGTTTAAACAGACTTTAGTTTAAAATGTGTGTTTTAAAACAGTTTGTAAGTTAAAAATAATGGTGTTTTAACAGATTACAATCTGACTCCCTAAGATAACGATCTCTCAATCCTTCAGATTAGACTCTGAACCCCAAGCTTAGTTCATGGATTAGAGATTCAACCCCTTACATTTTTGCATTAATAAGACTGCACATTCGCATTAGAAAAAGTTTGTTTTTAAAAAAAAACTTATGTGATCACAGAATTTGATAGAAAATTAAAAAACAAAAATTGTTAGAGATTGAATATTAAGAAATGTGAAATATTTGTGGACGAAAATATGGGTTACGGTCTTGGGTCACTTTCTTTACATATTTTGTGTAAACTTTGATACAAGTTTTTTTTACCTTGTTTTGTATCAATTCTTTTACGTTAATTTAACTCTTGTAATTTTGTCAATGCCATCTTCCTTTATATTTTAAAATTGTCCTAATTGTTGTTTGAATATTTTTAAATTTCTATTAGTTCTTTTTTCAGTAAAACCGAATGTGTATTTTATTAGTGCAAAAGTTTGAGGGGGTTGAGAGTATAATTATTAAACTAAGCTTGGGGTTGAGACTGTTTAAACCAAACTGTTTTAAAGGGGTAATTTCAATAAATTTAAAAAAAACAATCTGAAATTTCTATTCAATTGATATGAAATTTCAGGTAATTTACGAACTTTTGAGAGAAACAAAAAACCCTAAAATTTCATTGCGATTATTTTTCCGGATGTCATTGCAACACCCAAAGAGAAAATTGAATTCCTGACATGGTAGCTACTGATCCAAGAATAAGTAGACAATAGCGAGAACAGAAGGTATTTCATTAGGAGGTACTATTCCCCTATCATCTTTAATGCATCCAAGCTGTAGATGTAGTTGCTGTAGATTTTTCTTTAAGGCTGCGATTCTGTCGTTGGTTTCTTGATCACCATGCGTAAACTATTACCTTTGCAACTGTAATTTTATTCTTTGATAACGCTTCATTTTCTAGAAATGGTATTATGAATTTTGATAATGTGCATTTATGAGCTAGAAAAACCCACATGAATCGTCCAAACAAAATTACAGCATCAGTTTCCTTTAAATTTGTTGGCGGTATTTTGGGTGATCAGATAATTGGTTTCTACTTCCTACATTCTTCATTAAATTTCCTTCAAAGTCATCTAACCAAGATGTGGGAAGACATTAATCTTAAAATGAGAAGGCAATTATGCTTCATGCATGATGGAGCTTCAGGCCATTTTCATCAATGCTTTTCCCAACTATCATTTTCCACAACTCTGGATTGATCAGTGTTGCTCTGTTACTTGACTTGCATGGTCAACAGATTTAAATCCTCTGAATTTTTATCTTTGGGGTTCATATGTAAAACATTGTTTATCAATTGAATGTGTCTACGATTACATTGATGAACAGAGGTTCAGTACTTCAGAATACACCATGAATTTGTTAGACATTCACTATTCTGAATTTGCACACCTGTATTGAGGCAGGTGGTGGACATTTCGAACATTGATGCCTGTTGGTGGTGGAGCTTGAACACTTAGTTCTATATCAGTTGTTACCTGTTTGTACAATGTTATATTTATTTATGTGCTACAAAAATTAGAATTCATTTTCATTGTAATTTTGGAATGTTATATGCAATACATGTTTGCAGTAGCATTACTGTACCCATTGGTAAAATACAGTATTACACACACATTATTACATCATACATGTAATGTAAAATTGGTTATTAACTCATAAACGATGCGGGTTCTGACCCAATGTTTATGGGACATTTTTTATTAATTTGTCTTTGTAAAATCTATCACTGATGTTTGTCAGTACCTTTAAAAATAAAACCTATATGTAGTGTATTATTATGTTTTGCATGAATTCACAAGTGATCCAGAGTGCTTTATTTACATTTTTCGGCAGCCAAAATGCATTTGCAAGCTAAAAAGAATAAAAAGAATGGTTTCCGCATTTCAATGATTTCTGATTTTTGTCAGACTCTAGTCCCTAACTGTCAACGAAGTGGGGGACACTGTATTGTTTTTCGTTTAATAATTATTCAAACTTTACAACGTTTTATTAAATGAAATATATATGTATAAAGTTTTTAAACAACAGGGGTGAGACCAAATTGTTTATCAAGTGACATCCTGGAACAGCTGTTTCACGTTCTTTGGCGATCATCAGCCAGAAGCAGTTACAAGTAAACAACAAGATCTCAGAACTTAGGCTAATCAGAACTTAGGAATCGCACTGGTGCCTCAAAAGCAAAAATTGTTTATTTTTGCTTTTGTGATATCACTGCGATTATATATTGTTGTTGTTAAGAAGTAAATTTCTTAGAAATATTTAAACTTTTATTTCTTTTCTCTCTCTCACAGATTTTGTAACTGACTTTAATTTCTCACCTTTTGATGATGGTTTACTTGCTACAGGATCACAGGATTCTATGGTAAGTTCCTTTTTTTACTACGCTTTTATTAACTCGCACTATCTAGTTTCTGTGTCAAATCTTGTAATCGATATTTCACCCACTTTTCAATGACCTACAGAGCTGCAAATTGGCGCACACAGTCATTTTGGATGATAATGCACATTGATGCAAAAATATTATTTATAATTTGTTTCATTATATAGGAATTAATTATGTAAATTTCCAGATAAAATGCATGTTTTCCTGCAAAACTCTTAGAAATGATTGTTCGTTTTCCGTTTTTGAATAAAACCGCCTTCTACATTTTTATAAAAAGGTTTTTAAAATAAAGTTTTTTAACGAAAACATTAATTTTAAACAATTGTTTATTTTTCATCATTAGCAGTGAACGTAATCTTCAAAATGATATCTCAATCATTGATTTTGATGAAGAATTAAGGGAGATAAAAAAAAAAAAACACCTTTGAGAAATAATATATGAGAAGTTGACAAATTTTTATGTTTTTTATTGTAATAAATCGTTTATTTTTATTAAAATATAAATCTTTGTTTGTTTTTTTATCTGTTCTTATTAAATAAACGATGAAATATCATTTTAAAGTGCATTTTTATGCAAAAAAGGATATATTTGAAGTGTACGACGCTATAGCATTATTTGAAATGTTTCGCTTTTGAAAGAAAAGTCGCTTCTGTTAAAGCGTGTTTACATTTTTATGAAAAGGTTTTTAAAATAAAGTTTTTTATCGAAAACATAAATTTTCAGCAATTTGTTTATTTTTCATCATTAGCATTGAACATAATCTTCAAAATGTTGTCTCAATCATTGATTTTGATGAAGTATTAAGGGAGATATGGCGTCCCAATGCAAAAACACCTTTGAGAAATAATATATAAGGATTATTATTATGACACCACAAAACAATGTGTATCACAGCTGCCAGTTCTTTAGCTGGTGTTGGCCTTCAAACGCATCGAATTCTTCCCAAGAATCTAGGATGTCGTAATGTATCGGCGCAAAATATGTGCTGATCCAATTATTATAATAGTATTTTACTATTATGGTTTTTATTATTATTATAATAGTATTTACTGTAAATAATAAATAAATTATTTTTAATTTATAAATATACCAAATGCATATTTGTGTATAAAGTAAGTTATTTGTAATAAATAAATAAAGAAAACCTTGTCTTATTTCATGCAATAACACTAAACATAGCTGAAATTGAAATTTTTATCTTACCATAATGAAAAATAAAATCTTTTTTTGTTTGAAACAAAGAAACATAACAAATCAATTTTTTTTTTATTTATTTATTTTTTCTTGTTTACCAGCACTTAAAAATTTTAAGATTGAAAAATTAATGGTCTTTTCATGAACATTAGAAAAAGTATTTATCGAACATCTTCAGTTGTAAGAAATCTTTTGTAATATTAAAAATTAACTTTGGTGGACTATACTGCATAATAATGTAGATCTTGACTTACCTGAAGGTTATTTTTGTGTTTTATAGCAAAGTAGAAATTTCCTAGACTATACAGAAAATCTTCATTAATTATTAATCAATACTATAATAATTGATTGTAATGATAATTTAACTACATATCTTTCAGTTTTAAGTTTTTCAGTAGAAAGAAGTTTATGTACATTGTTATTGTTGTTTCAGCTCAAATTTTGGCACATTCCAACAGATGGAATAAAAGGAAGCCTTTCCACTCCAGAAATTGTTTTATCTGAGAACAGTAGAATAGATAATGTTTTATTTCATCCAACTGCCGACTTATTAATAGCTACAAGTGCATCAACATCTCTTAATCTGTGGGATATAATGAAAGAAATCCAAGTTTATAGTAAGTATTTACAGTAAGAGAATAGGTTTCACTGAAATTCTTTTATTTTGTGATAAAGCATGATAAATTTCTGATAATGGGATTTTGTCTATATATTAACTGAAATGATATAATCATTGATATATTTTGAAATCATGGAAATATGTATTCTGCCACATATTTACAGTAAACTTTATTTAATAATTGATCAAGTATCTCTAATACTAACATTATCCGTGCAGTCATTACATTACATTATCTGATAACATTCACCCTAATTTTAAAGATTAGTCTAACAGTAATCTCCATTTTCTTCTAAAATAATTTTTTTAATTAATGAAATAAACATTTTTTTTTTTTTTTTGAAGATTTTATTTGCAGATTAGAATTCTAAAGTAAAGATAAAGGATATAAAGATAAATTCATTAAAATTTGATGAATTTTTTTTAGGCTTCAGTAATTTTATGAAGCTGAATATTTATTTTCTTCTTGAAACTGTTATAGTAATGGATTGAAACAGTGAAGGAATAAGCTAATACACATAATAACAAAATTTATTTCAACATCATTTAAATAAACTTGAATGGAATGTTATTGGTCAGTAGAAATTTAATAAAATCTTCAATTACTTAATGAAAAGAGGCATAAACCATAGAAATTATGTTTCTCGGTAATTTCAGGGTAATTATTCACAACAGTTTTCAACTCTCATCACAGTGATTCAGGAACAATATATTATTTACAATGCTATTAATTAACCAGATATATTTGTCAAAGATGCTACTATCATCTTTCTCTGTGAATATAATGCCATCATTCAATTATTTCTATTTTAAATTGAAACAGTTCTCTTCAATCCAATGTTTTGCAGTCATTTAAATTACTTCATCTAGTTATTCAATTTTTAACTTGTTCCAGTAATTTCTCAACATTTTCATCCCATCATTCTTCAAGTACGGTTTTTACTTTTATTTTGTGACTGCTGTTCTTTAATAATTAAATTAATAATAACAATAATTATTGCCGTAGAAGGGATTCAATGCAATTATATTTTATGTGTCAATAAGTATTAAGTAATAAAATTCAAAAAGCACACATTATTTGATTAAAAAATATATTAAAAAAGTTAAAACTCATTACATAACAGAAACCTGTTTTAAAGCCCTAGCACAGGGCTTTTCATCAGTCTGAATAAATTTCTTACAAATAAAAACATGTATACCTACAAAATTTCAAGAAAATTAACCAGTTTTAAAAGTTTATGCAAATTTTGGAAAATGTTGGGTTTTATGGTGGCGTCCTCCAACTGTGCGAACCAGAAACTTCAATGACATAGAGATAATCTGTCATTGGTGAGATAAATGGAATCATGCAGGAAAGCTGTATCTTCAAATATATTGGTTTTCTTTTGACTGGATCGTTGATGACATAGTCATATAATAGTCTTCCAATGAGATTACATTGAAATAATAAAATGGAGGAGGTCATTCTTGGATGAAATCTTTTTTGTATGAGCTTCTTGATTTGAGTTGTCCAGGTTTGAAATCTGGAATTGCCCAAGTAAAATTTAATATTATTATTGGGAAGTTTCTGATTGTATGGTTGAAGGAGTGAGATATGATACGACTTGATTATCTCTGATTGTTTTGTTCTGGTGAATAATGGTATTTTCAAAATCTGCTATGTGATTTTTCTTTCTTTGACATGGTGGCATATGAAAGAACTATCAGTAATATTGTTTTTGATCACATAGTTGTGCTGATATAACCAGTTTTTTTAGTTTTTCACACGTGAAAAGAAAAGATGAAAATAAAGTGCACTTACTTGTAAAAAAGAATAAACAGGATTAAAAGAATAAAATGATGGTAATAAACCGTCAGTTTCGGGATAAAGAGCGCATTACGAAACTGTCGGTTTATTACCATTATTTTAATCCTGTTTATTCTTTTTTAAAAGTAAGTATATTCTATTTTCATCTTTTCTCTTTATTTTAATACACTTGTGTTACCAATGTAACGATAGTAAATTCAGCACAAAATAATGATTTGCAAAAACTAAAACTTTGGCTTGCGTGCTTTGACATCAGTAAACTCCTTCCCAATGGGTTCAATATTTTAGCCATTCCATTTGCCTAAGCTTAATATTCTAAATGGATATGTTTGTTAATCTTTTCTGAGAAGTACTATTCCGCAGATAATTTTTTATTAACTTAAGTTTCGAAAATGAGTGTTCTGCAAAGGCCACAGTAATGGTTAAGGTGAGGAAGATTAAACAAGCAGTAAATAAATCGGAAAAGAAGTGCAATAGCCGTTTTCCAGAATGAAAGTAGCGACGTCGTGAATGGTCCCAGTTTTGTAATATCTTACTTTGTATAGTGTCTGAATGTAAGTATTTGGCATACAAGATCAGAATTAATTTCGCTTGAGTATTTTGCTGCGAAGTTGTTGGCACACTTTTGAAGTTCATTTTTTGATAAATTAAGAAGTGCCAAAGGATGAAGGAATGAAAAACTCTCAGCAACTTCATTTATGCCTTGAAAGTGTAGTTTAATGCAGTGAACAATGGGAAGGAAGACAGTCACACGAAACCTATATTCAGAAATTTTTAGTCTACTGACTGAAGCCAGTTCATCGAAATATTGGGTCAGGGAAAAAGTTTGTGGTGTTTCTCCCAATAGATGGCGTAAATTGCAAATAACTCCGAAAGTACAGATCGCAGCAACACCACTAAAAGCTCGTTGGAAAGGTGACACTTCGAGCGTTACTTTGAGTATATAAACATCGAAATTGGTGCAGTGGTTGGAAAGTTGTTTGTGGTTGAAAATGGAGAAAAGTAATGAAAAATTTTGCTATATTTTGCAATTTTATTACGACAAAGGGAAGAACACTGTACAGGCTTGTGAAAAAATTTGTGCTGTGAATGGTGAAGGTACTTTATCAAAATCTGCTGCGCGGAAATGGTTTGCTCGCTTTCGTTCTGGTAATTTTGATGTGAAAGGTGCGGCACGGTCTGTTCGTCCACTCACTGAAAAAGCTGATGAAATTCTTGAAAAAGTTTAGCAAGATAAGCATATCAGCAGTGTCGATATTGGTATGGAGCTAGGCATTGACCAAAAAACTGTTTTGAACCACTTACACAAAGCTGGCTACAAAAAAAAGCTCGATGTCTGGGTTCCTCATGAGTTGAATGAGAAAAACATAATAGACCGAATTAACATCTGCAATGCACTGCTGAAATGCAATGAAATCGAGCCATTTCTGCAACGTCTCATAACCGTCTCATGATGAAAAATGGATCAAGAACGACAATCGGAAGCGTCAAAATTCGTGGACAAGGGATGGTGAGCTGTCACAAGCGTTCACGAAGCCAGGATTGACACCGAAAAAGGTGATGCTGTGTGTGTGGTGGGATTGGAAGGGAATCGTCCGCCATGAGTTACTTCCAGTTGGTCAGACGATTGATTCTCAACTCTACTGTGCACAACTAGAGAGATTACGCCAGGCAATTGAAAGAAAACGGCCCAAATTGAATAACAGGAAACGTGTTGTCTTCCATCATGACAACGCCTGATCAAACACTTCTTTGAAAAAAATTACGAGAGCAAAAAAAAAAAACATGAATAATTCTTATTTATAATAATAATAATAAGTATAAGGAAAGCCAACTACTTCAGCACTATTCATGTATTGGATACACATGAATAACGGATAGATATATAAAAAAAAAAAAAAATTAAAAAAATTTTGGAAAAAAAATGATTTTGACGAATATAAAAACAGTTAACACACTGTTATTTAATAAATTCTTATTTATTAATTGTTCCAGATAAGTGGTGTAGAAGAGAAGAATCGAACACTTGGCATCATATTGAATTTTAAAGTGAACGAATATAAAAGGACAATTAGTTCTATTGAAGATTATAAGTAGAGCATAAATATAATAAACATTATCTTCGCAGAAGTGCATCGACATTAAGTGAAAAGAAACTTATTATACGTTTAATTGTTAAAGTAGAAGATTAAAATATAAGAAGAAAGATGCAAGACTTTAAGTGAACTTCGTTATGAACTGTTTATTTAGTGCTGTGTTAAATAAAGACATTAGTGAAAACGAAGGTATTTAATGTAGGAACTTTTATGAAGCTTCAAGTATTTCGATTGAAGAATTTATAAAGAAATACAAATATACTTCTTTATCACTGTAATTTGTTTCGCTGTGTAATAATAATAATAATAAAAAAAAAAAAACTTACCTGCTACCATCTACTTTACATAAATATATATTCTGCTTGGATTAAGAATGCACTGTCAATAGCTGCATTCTTAATCCAAGCAGATTAATCTGATTTCTGAAGATTCAATGTGAAGGACACTTCTAATGAACATCAATTTTCTGAGACAAGAGCCTCCAGTCATTAACACCATCAATCCAGTCCGGTGTGAATTTTTTCTCATTTCTCTCAACAAACAACCAGCATGTTTCGCAGTACAGTTTGTTCACGAGAACAGAATAACAGAGCCACTGTCAAGGGATAAAAGCACTGGAATTTGTTTCCATGAAATAATAATGTTCTGAGAATTTCCGCTTTGCAGTTTCATTGATCGGAAAGTTCGTGGAAGGTCGACATGGTCCATATGATAAGATGCTTCTTTGTAGACTGTTGTTAATATCTCTGTCATAGTATCCATGGTCAGTCGGATACTCATGTTGAAGACTCAGACATGAAAAATAGATATTATATTGTAGAATATTGTGAGAAAAAAAATATTACGTTTTACATTTCAAAAACTTTATTTATTCTGACAGCCAAAATGTAGTCATGATTTTATCAGTAATGCAATTCATTTTTTTTTTATTTCAACTTTCATTTAATTCAGTATTAATAATGTAAGTGTAAAGTGTAACTTGACCTTCTTCATATAGCCACACTGAACATTCCACAGTGAATATATCATCTATAATCATGTCAGCAATGTATGTATACTAAATTAAAATGGCACTCTGGAAACTATTAGTGATATTTATTATCAAATAAAATGGATGAGACCAAATTATTTACAAGTGATACAAAACATCCATTTTATTAATAATTCAAATGCGCAGTTTGAATTTTATTGCATCAAGAAAATTCATTGGGGCCTGTGCAATGCAAGCACATGGGTTTTCATACTAATATTTCATTGCTGTATTTTTCTTTGTTTATTTTATACTTTGAGGCACCACTGCGCTTCTGATATATAATATTTATTATCCTTCAATTTGAGAGTTATGGGGTTTTGTGCATACTGTATGGAGTATAATTGAATCGATATTAAAAACTCCTACGGCAAGTAGGGGAGAAGGAGTTTAATGAATAATTTTTTGATAAGGATCCCCATTCCCAGAAATGCACCGTTTCCATTACACAGGCTCTCCTGCCCCATTTGGATAGTTTGAACAATGTGGCAATTTATCTATCATGTATGATAGAAGATTAATGTGGTTACATCATGTCATGTTACCATTAACAAGTAATGTGAAGCCAGGGTGCAGTATTTCATGCTGCTTTTGCCTGTCAGTCTCTGTTGACTTTCCTTCACAGGTACATAATAACTGAGTTTATTTTTGCTGACTATGTTGACATGATGTTAATTTACAGTGATGCTTAAAGTAATGGCAGATCTGCTTGTTGGTTTTATGAAGACCATTTTCTAAAAAGTTGAACTCCATCTTATATCACTTTCAGGAGACTATGAACCATATCTTCAAATTCAACAGGATCACCTGTATGGCTCAAAGGAACCCTCATAACCAGAGGAGAGATGCTCACGTTCCAGAAAAGGTTTGCCATCAACTTGTGGGCTACCATCTTTGGTGATCTGTAGATTGGGACATACCTTCTTCCAACCTGGCTCGCCAGTCACATTTATATCTTCTTCCTAAAACAAACATTGCCAGCATTTTTGGAAGATGTGACATCAGGGAATTTGCCAACAGATGTGGTTTGAACATGAAAGTGCACCTGCAGACTTTTCCGTTGCTGTCCGAACTCACCATAATCAAAAATTAACGGAAAGATGGATTCATCAAAGGTGGGCTATTGATGTGACCTCCATGCTCACCTATTTAACTCTAATGGACTTTTTCTGTGGATCAAATTGAAGAGTATTGTTTATGAGACCTGCATCGAATCAGAAAAGCATTTGGTTGTACTAGTTCAATATACGGGACAAGACATCTAAAATTGGCCAAACATTTTGAGAGGATTATTCAGAATATGAATTCAAGATGCAATTCTGATATCAAAGTTGGTAGCCATCAATTTGATCATCTCTTATATCACACAAAATGCAGGATGAAAAACATCCTCTTGCCATACAGGATGGAAAACGAGCCACGCCATTTAAGTAGGTCAGGAGTGCAAGTATCATTTTATGCTGTGTTCTTATCGCAAAGTAATCCATTCTCACCCCCACTCCTGTGCTCTAGAAGCTTTTAATATCTATTCTTTTACATCCTGTATGTTTTTGATCTGGTGCAATTGTATTTCACATATTATTTTCTCTTCTTTGGATATTAATGAGAAGATATTCAGCTAAATACAGCTAATATATAATTGGATTTAGGAATTTAATAATTCCTAAAAGTAAATACAGTTTCACGACAGACTGTGGAAGTTTAAATTCAAATTATCTTTTTAATTAACTAAGTCTGAATTTACTGAATGAAATAACTAATCAAATTAATCTGAATTTACTGAATTAACTGACCCAAATAACTTGAACTTTATTCATCATAAACTTCCTTCTCTAATTAAAAAAAAATCTCAGAAAACACACAAATTGACTAAAATAAAAATAGAAAACAAAGTTTAAAAAAGACAAGTAACACATTTGGGCCCGTCACAGGATCGAGTTGTTTAATTTTTCAGAATCATTAAACCCCATCAATCTGCAAAGGATAGACGAAGGATATATCATCCTCTGCAATCATTACCACTACTTTTGTATTAAATCTTTAACTTTCTTGTAGATCTATTGTTGTGTTTGTTTTTTTGTTTTGTTTTTTCAGCTCTTTGTAATTTTTATGTTTAAGTTTTGAAGCTGTATTATTTCAGATTTTTTTTTAATTCTTTAATTTGCTATATTTTATTAGATTATAATGAACATTCTGATGTGATACAAAGTATTGATTGGCACGGAAATGGAAGCTTAATTGCCACTTGCTGCAGAGATAAGAAATTACGCATTTTAGATCCAAGAGGCATTTCAGTAGCTCAGGTATTTTGTATTCAATTAAATAAATTACTAAGTTATTGCAGATAAAAATGTTTACTTGTCTAATATTCATCCAAGTATTAATGAAACTGGAATTTTTTAATATTTTTCAAATAGTCATGGCAAGAATGAACTTTTATTTATTTATTTAAAGTCTAAAAATGTGATCTTTTGAACAGTTGATATATGTATAATGGTACTTTAAAGTGTAGTATTTTTCTGCCATGTGTCTTTATTCATTGCTGTAACTACTACACCTCTTCAATGAATGTCAGACAGTTCATAATTCCTATTATCCCCATTTCTCTTTCTTAGAATTGATTAACTAAGTTAATCCGCTTTCAACTTTTTGTACCACCCCAATATAAGTTCTCACTTTATTCGAGCATTTGTCTCCATCTGAGCCTTTTCCTGCAGCAGGGGGGAGTCAACTGATTTTTACTTAAGATCTACTTTTCCAGTAAAAAAATCCATCCGCTATCTACTCTTTCAAAAATTGAGACCTTAGAGAATTTTTCTATAAAAGATGGTAAGTAAATATAAAAGAATATCGAATAAAATGAAAGAGAATAAAAAGAATAAAATACACAGTATTTAAGCTTCCTTATTTCACAAGTTTTTATAGATTTTGAATCTTCAATTATTACTTAAATTGAAATATGTTTTGAATTTCAAATTTAAGAAAAAAAATTTTGTAATATTATTTAAGAGCAATAATTAAAAAAAAAAAAATCACAAACAATAAAACATTATATTTTTAAATTGCAAAATTAGAGCCTTACTATTACCGACAACTTTTCTTAATAAGAAAACTGCCTACATAGAATTATTTATTTACATAACGAAAATAATACATAAAAATGCACATATTTCATTTTGAACTTCCTGATTGTTACGGAATTTGCATTACCTATTCTACACTGCAGTGAATCTAAAAAAATTATGTAATTTGGGGTGTAACTACTCAGACCATTTCTTAAGCATGATTCCAAATGTTCGTCTATTAAAGTAGTTCTGATTTTATAATGTTCATTGTGAAAATGCCAACTCCCACAAATATGTTGAATCAAAACAGGTGTATAAACTTTCAGTACAAACTTCCATAAATCTTGGAAGCGGTTGTCATATTCTGCAATGATGTTCCTAATTTCTTCGATATATTTATTTCCATTCAAATTTAGTTGAAGCAGAACTCTTTAATTGTTTGGAAAACTAGATAAATTTTTACTTTCAAACATGGATACAAGCAGATTTAGTTTTCTTTGAAAGCGTTAACAGAACTAATCAAATGAAAAATCATTTTATCCAGTTCTAAATTTAATTCATTTAGTTTAACATTTATATTATTAATATCGATTAAAAATTCTAAATCTTATACTCAAACATCATCGTTCAACTATTTGTAATCATCACTCCTCTAGGCAAGAAATTGCTTAATTTCAACAGTTAAATCCTTAAATTAATAGAGAAATTTTAGAAGACTTTTTGCCTGAATCGAATTAGAAATCTTCAAAGCTATATCCATAACTTAATGGGATGAAATCGAGGCCACCACACTGTCAATTATAGAACAAAATAAACT